>JANFOE010001658.1:0-313760 GCA_025667525.1 Glebionis coronaria
ATCCGGCCAACATCCGGCCAACCTTCATGCACATAAATCTATTACATATATGCAACATATGTCGTACGAATCTGCTGATTAAGATCTCACTAGGAAAAACCACTCAACGAGTCATTACCGGAAAACTACAACGATTCATCGTCGGTAAACCACAACAATTTCAGAAAAGGGTTTGTGTAACCGCCAGCCCATGCACCAGTGTGACCATCTACAACTGTCCAACCACCACGATCAATCCCGCCGGATATAGTCTCAGATCTGTTCTTTTAATTTTTGATGTGATTCAATATTATTGTCTCAGTGTTTTAGATCTGTTGTCATATTTTTAAGTCAAGAAAGAAAGAAATAAAATAATTTATGATGTAAAATTTTTTAAATATAGAAGAAAGAATTAAAATATTTTATATAAGTTTCGATGAGAGAGGTCCCTATTCCAACAAGCAACTAGTACTTCACATTCTATTTTTTCACTTTTTACTGGTTGTAGGTGTACGGTGGTGTGAGGATACAAGGTTACCGGTGTATAAACCCACCACCCCTTGTTTAAAGATTATATTAAATATTATGGTCAACGAAGGTGTGCTGCTCATTGTAGGGATGAGTAAGAATGATTTGCAAGTGGTGAACAGATTCCAAAAGGTTACGTGATTGATAAAAGTAAAACTTAGCCCATGATTGTTATGTTTGGGAGTGTGTACACAAAGGTACTATCGACATAGACATTTGAGGGCAGATCGAGACAAATTAAGCTTGCTGTGAAGTACCACGTATGATTTGAATTGATAACTTTTCAACAAAGGTATCTTTTCTTTAAACGTAATATATGATTATGTGGATACTACTATTATGGGATAAGAACTATTTTTGGATGAGATTGGTAACTGTTTCATTTATTTATATGACGCGTTAACGTTTATTAAATAATAAGTCCTCATTTATATATCAAAATATAAATGTTCTACAAATTTGGAAGTTTTTAATTTTTATTGAGCGTTTATTTTTCGTGCTCTACGGGTGATTTTCAAATCACGTAACTTTTAAATTATCAAGTTTCGATAATACCCGCTTTTGCAAATTGTGAAGCAAAATTTACATATAGTCTCACTTTTTATAACGCGCCGCATATATGTTAAAATAAGTACACAAGTGTATAGACGTGTAAGTTTTAAGCTTAGCCTAAGAATGACACATCAAATATTATATCTCTATCCTTTACATCTTATCTTTAGTAAAATGTAACCATCACATCCAAATTCACTTCAGTGAGCGAATGTTCATTATTGGCTACAAAAACGTTTCTTACCTTGAATTAATGATAAATTATTTCTAGTGTTGATAATCACTTATGTTCGATGCAAAGGTTTGTCATATCAATAAATAATCAAAGTGATTGATGGCTCAAATAAGCATGTATACACATGAGTGGTCATGGGAAGGTAATAATTTGTGATGCGGCTGACTGAGATGCACATCCAAGTTTGTGGTTTATGAGTCGTGGGTCCAAGGTTGTGTTTTGCTTTGAGTATCAGACAAATTTATCCTTGTTAGTACTCGTGTTCATGTCGGTTTGTATACTCGTACGTGCATCACAACATCAGTTCAACTTGCATTGAAAGATTGTGTTTCTAATGATGTTTGTGTTCATACGCATGCTCAAAAATATGCATGAGGGTGGGTATACAATGAAATCTCATTGCTAAGTATATGTGTTTCGAGTTCGAAGTCGGTTTATAACGGGAGTTGCTGATATTCCGATTTAGCGTTCCTAATCGTGTTCGATTTGGATCTCCGTCTTTATACGATCATTTAGAGGTAACTTGAAAACCAATATAGACCGAGTAGTGCTTTATGCTAATAACTTATGACCATACTAAATGAACAAATGAAAAATCAATTTCCAATACTACTAATGAAGAACCAGTTTCTTTACGTTACTGACTGCGGTAAAATACACCTCTTGTTTAGGAAAACAAAAGAGCGTATTTGAGCGGTAAGTATTGAACAAATGACTTTAGGAAAAATCAAGTGTTAATGACCCAATTAAGTTCGTTTCCCAAGGAGGTATATGTGTGTGACTAAGATGTACAAAATTTGAGATTAATATTTGGTTTAGAAGGGGATTAGAAGAGAAAATGACGAAGTCGTAAAAATAAAAATTAACACAAAATCACTATTAGAAAGTTAAGACGTAGAACCTAAAAAAAATCACCAAAATTAAAATAAATTCTAAAAATTACCAAAAAATCACCAAAAATCAAAAATAATAAACTAAGAGTTTACCAATGATCAAAACTTTTTCAAACCTTTTAAGTAATTAAATATTCAATTTTTAAATGCTAATTAAAGCCCTAAAAATCAAATAAATTATCAAAAAGCCCAAATAAAGATTTTTCAATTGATAAACCTCTAAAATGACCTAAAATGATTAAAAACTATTTTTAGAAATTTTAAAACTAATCAAAACTATTTAAAATGATTTAAATACTATTAAAACTTAAAACAATTATAAAAATTAATCTATAAGTGATAAAATTATTCTAAAAGTTGCTAAATTTCTATTTTAATGTATTTAACCTAAGAAAAATGTAAAAAGTTGGAAAAAGTGAAATTTTAAAAATAATAATAAAATAATAATAAAATAATATTAAAAATCCAAAAATTATAAAAAATTCTAAAAACTTGCAAACTAGTTTATTTTAACCTAAATAATCAGAAAATCAAAGTGAAATTACCAAAATACCCCTAATGGGCCCTCAAATGGGCCAAATCCAAATTCAGTCAACACAAATGGGCTTTTGGGCCCAAAAAGTCAAACTTGGCCCAATTGACTTGGAAAAGCCCTATCTGACTTAAAATTTAATTCTAAGAACAAAACTCTAAAGGCCCAAAAGCTGAAAATGTGCTTATCACAGCTTATTGAACACAAAGCTTATTCTTATTGGGCTTTTCAGCCCATTAAGCCATAAGCTAATGCCATAAGCTCTAATTTGACACACAACCCTCTTTTAGGATGCCAAAGAGATCAGTCAAAAGAAATTTTCAATAAGCTCACTCAATAAGCCAGAAAATAGAAAAGCAAAATTCCACAAAACGACAAAATAGTCGTTTTTGAGAAATACTGAACCTCAGAAGCTGATTCAACTTGAAAAAGCTTTCAAATGGACTCAATAAGCAATATCAATCAACAAAAATCCAATAAGCACAAGCAATAAACCAGAATAAGCACAAATGAACTTATGTAAAAGTCAAAGGACTTGGTTTTCTAGTCAAACCTAAAAGTCAACCACCCAAATGCTCCAGGATGAACAAATGGGTCAAAATATGAGCACCTATCACAAAAACAAAGTTGTTGCTGGTTAAAATAAGCTATTATAGCTTATTGATAAGCTGACACCAAAATTGCACTAGCAGTGGCAACCAGCAGGGGAAAGGAGTTCCCACTGCTTTGACTAATTGACCAAGCTTATTTGAGAGTTCTGGTTTGATTCAATTGGAAACAAAGGCACCCTTGTGATCAGTGAACCACAAGGAGTCAATAGCAACAATAAAATCACAAAATGATCCACACAATAAGCCACAATAAGCCAAACAGTCACCAGATAAGCACCAGATATGCAAATAAGCAGTTAAGCACTTAATAAGCAGTTTTAAGCAAAATAAGCCAGCCAAACTTAACCAGATGCACACACAAGCTATAAAAACTAACAATGAACACAAAGCAACAAGAATCAAACACTGAATCAAAGTAAATAGCAAGATCAAAGCACAAAAAGTTACTGATGAACAAAGAACATATGCAGAAACAAGTTTGCTGATATACTTGACACTTGATCCAATTTCAAGCCTCAAATCCTTCTACCCTGGTGTGATTAACTATGATTTAGCACATGTTACCCTTAACCTATGCTTAGATCTAGGTGTCCTCAAAATCCTAGCCAATTTTACCAAGTTATGAAGATTTTATAGCCAATCTATGAATCTATGTGTTCAAAGCCTCAAAACTTGCAAACAGATGAACATATGCTCCCAAATAACAGATACCAATACTTGCATACAACACACAAGCACTTAACAAACCTCAAATCCAACTTATGCAGTAATCCCAAACACCCTTTTAAAATTTATTTTCACAAATTTTCAAAGGATCATTAAGATTCAACCCACAAATCAGATCAATAACACCTCATTAACATCAAACCAAGCCAAATCAACAATAAACAACCACAATAACACAGATTCAAGCACAATCCACAAAAATCACAAATATTCAGAAACTTAAAGAGAAAATGAAAAGGGAAAAAGGTGCAAACCTCCAAGACCTACATCCAGGCCCTGGATTGTTTGAGCTGAGGTACTAGCAAAACAAGTACCAGCTTCCAATGCTGCTAAGATGAACAAACACAAAGTGAGATCAAATATAATGCCAACTTTCTGATTTTTGAAACCCAAGCTTTATCAACTAAAACCTTGCCTCAAAAACCTTCAAACATATAAATGGAACTCAAATTTTAGCTTCTCAAACACCAAACTTTTATAAATAACAGATTAAAACTCAAAATTTTAAGAAATTTAAACTTTATTTCATAAAAAGGAATTACAAAGATTAAAAGCTAAAATCTGGAACAAAGGGACTCTCACATGTTGAGGTCTCCTTTTATAGGCAAATGCCTGGCTAACACTATTCATAAACCCTAGAACTGAATTCCCAAATGTGCCCTTGAGGTCTTCTAGATAATTCTTTGGTGTGAGCTGTCCAAAGTGATCAGGGACGTTTATTTTAGCTTTAGGATGAAGCTAAGGTTCTTGGCTGTTGATTTTGCCACATAGGATGACTTGGAGGTTAAGTTGTCACATGATTGGTGGACGGGTATTTGGGGGTGGGGTCCATTGTGAGTGGGAATGAGTGTTTTAAGGTTGGGAAGGGTTTCTGGGCGTGTGAATTAAGTGTGTGTCAAGGTAATTGTAAATTACCCTTTGATTTAAGTGGTGTAAAATCTGGGCTGGTAAAAGGTAAACAGTACCCTTTTTGATCCGTTTTTGGTGGATTGAGAAGTGTTTGGCGCAAAACATTTGAATGTTTCAAATGTGGCAACTTAAGTCCTTGTGTTTTGGCAGAAAGTGTATAGCACGTTTATTTTGCAAACAAACACATTTCCTTTGTTAATAACTTTCAGGTTTTGACAATTTTGGCACAAGACTTTTCAAAAAGGATTTCAAGGGTTATTTTGACATGTTTAGATATTTCAAGGGCTGATCTTGGACTTTCTTGATCTTCAAAGGTCTTCATTGTAACTTTGACTTCATGAGGGACCATTATTGGCAATTTTGATTTGTTGAGGGACTATTCTTGCCATTTCTTCAAAGTTGAAGGACCTTTTGTGTAATTTTGACAAACTTAAGGGACCAAACTTGTAATTATGAATATACAAGGGTTTTAAGTGTCATTTCTTCAATAAATGAGGATCAATCTTGTTTGTCTTCAAGTCTTCAAGGGTATTTGTTGAAAATTCCATGATTAAGGCCCGGTTCTTTGTACGGCTTCGTTTCTCGTGTCCGTTTTTCCTTGTAACTTGTGATCTTTTGTCTTTTTCACGATATCCATACCTAAAATACACAAGTAAACAAACACAAGCATATATATGGTATTTTTATGACATTTTTATGCATTTAAAGCCCGAAAAGAACGATGAGATCATGTATAAATGCCATCTCATCACTCCCCCATACTAAGCCATTGTCGTGCCCTCACGCAATGCTAGAATAAAGTATCAAAGCATCACCAAAGTTCAATTTTATTAACCTTTATTTGAAGAGTAAAAAGACTTGCAACATACTACGAAGATGTGTAAAGACATAATGTATGATTTTCATCACAAAAAATGACTTTTAGGGTCAAAGAATAGAAACAAGTAAATGTCCCTTAGAGCAAACTTCGTCATCCTTGATTGTCATACATTCCATGCTAAGTGTAAAAACAAGATCATTGTTGGTACAAGTCACAATGCTAACACTACTCATACGTCCAAATTGTGTAATACTTTTTCTCCCCGCAATCCTAGTTATTATAAAAGGAAATGGGTTACTAGCATTTTTTATCTATTTGTCATGGATCACAAGTGATTCATATTGACTTATTTGAGTAGTTATTAGTCCGAAAGCAAAGTAGCACGATTTGATCAATAGTTAGCCGAAGGACAAAATCTTTTAAAACGGCTTCTCGTGTATCTCCTTAAGTTCATATCTTGGCATAACTCGTTTCACGATTTGAGACCTTTCTCGGACCGATATTTGGCATGTACTTCATACTTCAAATCTTGGGAAGACGTTCTTGAAATTATGGTCTTCTCTTCATATATTTGGAATTTCTTCACTTGACGTTTTTGAGAGATTCTTCATATTGGACCACGACTTCATCATTTTTCTTCAATCTTTAGTTTGGATTTTGATATACAATGATCCGCCTCCTTTTCGGACTTGGATATATTTATCCTCATACCTTGTTAGGGTCTTTTTGGATAGACTTTCTCCATTCTTTAGGGGAGTAATTGCTTTTCGTCGTGTGTCACGATCCTTTATATTGATTTAGGAATAATGATACTTCACATCATCTTTGGATCTTTAGCAAAAATAGAGCTCCTCATGCCTTGTTAGGGCCTTTTTGGATAATCGCCAATCTTCGCGTCCCGCTTCAATAAGTTATGCCTTGGCTATGAACTCTATTCAACCCCGAGCAACTTTTAAACGATCTTGCGCTAGAGGCTAAGTAACCTTTCAAATCGTACGACCTTACTTATTGCAATTATGATTTATTCCTAATGCATTGATCTTATGGGAAGAAAAAGCCACAATTAAAAACATATGAGTTTTTGAAAGAACATTTTCATGTTCTACGTTTAGCATGATCACTTGTCTAACTCTATCATTTCTCGTTCTTCACTATATAAAGACCTCTAATTAAAGAGACTCGTGAATACTTAGCCATGCAAGTCAAAATTAAGCCAAATTTGGATTAGCTTTCATTAAGACTATATCAAATCAAAGTTTTGGGTGTTCAAGCCACCTATAGGATCTTGCACTTTCTTGGACTTTTTCAAGTTTAGAGAATGCGTTTTAAAGTTCCCTTGATAAGTGACTTTCTAGAATCAATTATAGGAACTTGCGAAAAGTTCTTTAACCCGTATGAATTAAGACTTTCGCGTTTTAAAGCTCCCTATATAAAAGTCTAGCAAAACTTGGATTGAGCGGGTTAAGGAATGTAAATGGCTCCAAATGCCCATCAAGTCAAAAATTAACTCTTATTCTACCCAACGGAAAATATACATTCGTGTCTTAAAAACACTTATGAAAACTAAGAAAAATTTTAAAATTTGGCCATTTTTTGCCTTATTTGCAAAACAAAACATTGAAAGTTGGAAAGCGTGAGGGCGTAGCAAAGCAAGTACCTATTCACCCCCCATACTAAAAGTAAACATTGTCCTCAATGTTTCGAGTCTAAAGGTGGAGCACCCCCATACTAGAGATGAAGAGTCGAATGCTTAGGATCTAGCATGGAAAGGGTGATCAACAATATATCTAAAGCCGTTTATTAAGTATGCTAAAAGATAATTGTTAGAACAATAAAGGATATGTCATGGAATCGTGAAAAACTTCTTCAAACGAACGATGGAGGCTCACGTAAACGAACACGAGAGTCTTTAATCGTAGATGATGATGATCTAGATAACACAATCACAAACAACCATGAGACAACGAGTTGAAAGGGTACAAATCCCCTTATTAGTGAATAGTGAGCATAAAAGATAAGCATGGGATCTCCCCCACGAGGCACCTCGTTTTTAATTATCGAGTCATGAGCTCGACTCGATCCCCTCAATGCTAATTATCATTGGGGAAGGTGACTTGGTCGAGGGCAACCATCGAAGGAATTTCCCCACCAAAGTAGTGCTTAAGCCTATGTCCATTCACCTTGAAATTAGGACCATCATCTTGAGCTAGCTCAATGGTCCCATATGGAAACACTTGTGTAATGGTGAACGGACCCGACCAACGAGATTTCAACTTCCCGGAAAATATCTTAAGACGAGAGTTAAAAAGCAACACTTGATCACCAACGTTAAAAACCCGGTTTTTAATCTTTGAATCATGAAACTTTTTAGTCTTTTCTTTAAAAATTAATGAATTTTCATAAGCATTATCTCTTAATTCATTTAATTCATTCAATTGTATTTTCCGGTGATCTCCCGCGGTCTTCAAGTCAAAATTAGCATGCTTAAGGGCCCAATATGCCTTATGCTCCAATTCAATGGGCAAATGACAATTCTTCCCATAGACTAACTTATAAGGAGTGCAACCGATAGGTGTCTTATAAGCGGTCCTAAAGGCCCATAAAGCGTCATCGAGTTTGTCGGACCATGAAGCACGGTTTTCTCCAATTGACCTCTCTAAAATCCTCTTCAAAGCTCGGTTCGAAACCTCGACTCGCCCACTCGTTTGCGGGTGATACGCCGTAGAAAGACGATGAGTAACTCCATATTTCTTTAGAACCTTTTCGAATTGGTCACTACAAAAATGGGTTCCACGATCGCTTATAATAGCACGAGGGGTTCCGAACCGAGAGAATAGTTGCTTCAAAAACTTCACTACCACACGAGCATCATTAGTAGGCAAAGCCTTAGCTTCCACCCACTTAGATAGGTAGTCCACCGCGACGAGGATATATTTGTTGCCATGAGACGATGGGAACGGCCCCATAAAGTCTATTCCCCATATGTCGAAAATCTCACATACTTGAATTATGTTTTGCGGCATTTCATCACGTTGAGACGATTTTCCTTGACGTTGGCACGAATCACACGACTTCACAAGTGCGTGTGCATCACGATAGATAGAAGGCCAAAAGAAACCGGCATCGAACACTTTCTTAGCCGTGAGATTAGCACCGTGGTGACCACCCGTGGGTCCCTCTTGACAAGCTCTAAGGATATTAGAAGCTTCGGCACCAAACACACAACGTCGAACGAGTTGATCCGCACAAATCCAAAAGAGATAAGGGTCGTCCCAAAAATAGAACTTGATGTCACGAAAGAATTTTCGTTTTTGTTGTGTCGTCATACCCTTGATTATGAAATTGCCCGCATGGTAATTTACAATGTCGGCAAACCATGGGGTGGTGTCTTTAGAATTCACTACACCGAGAGTCTCAAGAGGAAATGTGCCGGTAATTTCCTTGTTCTCGAAAACATCTTTGTGAGGATCTTCTAGACGAGAGAGATGATCGGCCGCTAGATTCTCGGCTCCTTTTTTGTCAAGCACGGTGACATCAAATTCTTGGAGGAGGAGCATCCAACGAAGCAATCTAGGCTTAGCATCTTGCTTAGCTAAGAGATACTTGATAGCCGAATGGTCGGTATACACAATGCTTTTAGTTAAGACGAGATAAGGTCGGAATTTCTCAAAAGCATAGACCACGGCAAGGAATTCCTTTTCCGTTGTGGTGTACTTTAATTGAGCCTCGGTCATCGTCTTACTAGCATAGTGGATAGGACGAAAATGCTTGTTATAACGTTGCCCTAAGACGGCCACTATAGCATAATCACTTGCATCGCACATGATTTCAAAGGGTAATTCCCAATTAGGAGCAACAAGAATGGGAGCTTCGGTAAGTTTCCTTTTTAGAGTTTCGAAAGCCTTAACACAATCCTCATTAAAGTTTAAAGGAGCATCCTTCTCGAGAAGGTGTGTCATAGGATGAGAAATCTTCGAAAAGTCCTTGATGAAACGACGATAAAAGCCCGCATGGCCTAGGAAACTCCTAACTCCCTTAACGGTTTTGGGATGAGGTAACTTGGCGATGACGTCTACCTTAGCTTTATCGACCTCAATCCCCGCCTTCGACACCTTATGTCCAAAGACGATTCCTTGTTTACACATGAAATGACATTTCTCCCAATTAAGCACAAGATTGGTTTCTTCACAACATTTTAACATTTGCTCGAGATTAGATAAACAAGACGTTAACGAATTACCAAACACCGAGAAGTCATCCATAAATACTTCCATCGACTTCTCGATCATATCGTGAAAAATCGCCATCATACACCGTTGAAACGTACCGGGTGCATTACAAAGTCCGAAAGGCATCCTACGATAAGCGAACGTTCCATAAGGACACGTAAACGTAGTCTTCTCTTGATCACGAGGGTCGATAGGGATTTGAAAGTACCCGGAAAAACCATCCAAAAAGCAATAGAATTCATTTCCCGCAAGTCGCTCCAACATTTGATCCATGAAGGGCAAAGGAAAGTGGTCTTTACGAGTGGCGTCATTTAACTTTCGGTAGTCAATACACACCCTCCAACCGGTCACAACACGAGTGGGAATTAACTCGTTGTTTTCATTAGGCACAACGGTCATTCCTCCCTTTTTAGGGACACAATGGATTGGGCTCACCCATGGGCTATCGGATATAGGATAAATCATTCCCGCGTCAAGGAGTTTAAGGACCTCCTTTTTAATGACATCGTGAATTTTGGGATTCACCCTTCTTTGACTTTGAATTGCGGGTTTGTAGTCCTCCTCCATTAAAATCTTGTGAGTACAAAATTTTGGTTCAATACCCTTAATGTCAGATATTTTCCACGCAATTGCCCCTTTATGAGCCTTAAGAACTTTCAAGAGCTCGGTTTTTTCATTATTAGCAAGACCTTTTGCAATAATAACCGGCAACTTGTCATCACCTTCCAAGAATGCGTATTCAAGGTGAGAAGGAAGATCTTTCAATTCAAGGATAGGTGGTTCCTCGATTGAAGATTTTGGTTCAACACTCATAACTTCCATCGGCGAAAGAAATGGTGGAATAGAAGTATCATCACTAATCAACACCTCATCTTCATTGTCGATTTCATTTGAAGTGAGATCGCCTCCTTTGAATGGAGTGAGATTTGGTGTGGAATTAGCAGAATCGGATCCAAAATAGTGGGATTGCCACTTGACGAGCTATCGGAAAAACCTAACACTTCTTGTGAAAACTCATCGCAAACCACATCAACGATGTCAATGTGATTGATGGTAGCGATTGCATAAACATGAGAAGGTTTTGAGTTTTGAGTAGCGTTTATAACAAGTTCCTCTTCGTTGAATCTCAAAGTGATAGTTCTCGCATGAACATCGATAAGCGATCTCGAAGTGTCTAAAAATGATCGACCTAAAATTAGAGGAATTTGAGGATCCGCGGGGATGTCAACTACTATAAAATCAACGGGATAGTAGAACTTCCCCACTTTCACGAAAACATCTTCGGCTACTCCACATGCCATAATCGTAGAATGATCGGCCATCTCGATGGACATGTTCGAAGGAATGAGAGCCGGAAGCGAAAGCGATTTCCAAATGGAAAATGGCATCAAATTAATGCTCGCACCAAGATCGGCCAGGGCGAGGCATTCTTTCATATCTTGTATGTCACAAGGAATGAGAAACTTTCCAGGATCACCAACTTTTTCCGGTATGCGGTTAAGATAAACCGAAGAACAACTAGCAAGCTTTGAAAGCTTTTCCTTATCGCTCATCATACTTTTAAAAGTGGAAGCGAAACGAGGCATATATAACAACGCGTCGGCTAAACTCACATCAAAATGCACTTGTTGAAACATTTTTATAAAAAGCTCGATTTGTTGTTTGTTACGTTCTTGCAACTTCTCTTTGTTTCGTCTTGAAGGGTAGGGTAAAGGTGGTGTGGGTTGGTCATTAGGCAACGGCCTTGGAAACTCGGGTTCCACAATTGGTATTGGTTCAACCGTAGGTGTGGTATGAGCGGTACTTCGTGGGATTGTAATGTGCTCCTTTTCGACCATCACCTCGGGTTCTTTCTCGATTTCCTTCTCCTTAGAAGTACTTGTACGAGAAATTGGTTCCTTGAAAGTTTTACCACTTCGTGTAGTAATAACCTTCATTTCTCCCTTCGGGTTTGCAATGGTATCACTAGGAAGACCACCCGAAGAAGAGGGCTTACACATGATTGCTTCAAACATCTTAGCCATTCGGTCCTCAAATTTTGATTGCCTAGCATCCGCTTTTAATAACTCTTGCTTAATCTCATGTTGTCCTAATTCCATCTTTTGTTGGTTTTGTTGAAGACGTTGGACATTTCCTTCCATTTTGTTTGCATGAGTTTTAAGTTCATTAGCAAGTACATTTTTAAGCTCGTTTTTCAACTCGGATCTTAAGCTAATCATCTCACGTTGCATGTTATCAAATTTAGCATCATTTGCTTTTGCATAATCCAAAAATTCTCCTTGCAAATTTTTAGTGTGAGCATTTTGAAAACCTTGTGTAGTGTTTTGAAAATCACGGTTTTGGTTTTGATTAGAGATTTGTCCATTCCCACTTTGATAATTCCCTTTGTTGTAATTATGTGTGTTGCCTTGGTAATTACCTTGGTTGTTGTTTCGATAATTGTTAACATTTTGGTTTGGTGGAGCTTGATTTTGGCGGGAACCTTGACCGTTTTGGTTGTAAGTTCCCGTTGCTACATAAGCACTCGAAGTGTTACCATCCGCGGTAATGCACTCGGAAAGATCATGAGCTCCCCCACAAGATAAACAACTCTTAGCAACCGCTTTAACCGAAGCGGAATTGGAAGCTTCTTGAGCCTTCCAATGGGACATAAGATTAGCAAATCTATCAAAAAACTGATTTTCCTCATTAGCTTCATCATGTAAGGCGTTAATGCTACGAGACGATTGTGACGAAGATGACGAACCCATATTGGCAACACTCAGTGTGTTACGAGGGTTATAAACCTTAGATCTATTTTCAATGATTTGTAAAGCCTCATTTGTCGTCTTGCACAAAAAATTACCACCCGCGGCGGCATTCAAATAATCTCGTTCATGGTCATTAAGCCCATTATAAAAAGTATCCACTTGATGCAATTCCGTAAAATCATGGTGTGGACATTCATGTAACATTTCTTTAAAGCGTTCCCATGCCATTGAAAAACTTTCATTATTTCTTTGCACAAATCGTGAAATCTCATTTTTCAAGTGTGTTGTTTTAGATGGTGGAAAAAACTTGTTCACAAACTTAGAAACGAGATCGGCCCATGTCAAAATCGAATTTGGCGGTTCTTTCTCGAGCCAAATTTTTGCGGGTCCATCCAACGAGTATGGAAACAACATCATCTTAATGGCGTCATGTGGAACATCCTTAAATTTGCTAGTGGCGGTGAGACGGTTGAAATTCCTAATGTGGTAATGCGGGTTGTCTTTCTCGTGACCTCTAAACTTATTTGCTTGCAACATCGACATTAAACCCGTCTTAATCTCGAAATTCTCCGCAAGGATGGCGGGAATCACAATAGCCTCTCCAAAACCCTCGGTGGGTGCTTGTAGCAACTCCATCATAGTACGATTAGCCATGACGACTTCTTGTTCTACAATAGGTTCAACAATTGGAGGTTCTTCAACAATCAACGTCTCTTGATTGGCTTGCTTTAGAAGTCGTTTACGAGCTCGTTTTGCTTGATTACGAGTGATCATAAACTTCACGAAGAATGGGAGGTGAGCAAAGAAGATTCTTTTTGGGTGTTTTGTGAATTTTCAATTTTTTTTGTGTTTTTGATGATATTTAATTTTTTGGATTTTGGTGTATCTTCGTAGACAACAATCTACAAAATCTCTCCTCGAATCAAACTCTTGATTAAAGAAGCCTCAAAGGAATGAAAACGATCACGTGGAGTGAACGCCTTCGAATGACTTTAGAACCTTGGTGAAAACCAAATTGTTCAAGAGGGTTTAATCACAAAGAAAACCAAGCAAATATATTATACGTAATAATACTTTGGGCGGCAAAACCCTCGATTAGCCTTCAATCTCAAAATACTCACAAGCAAGCGGGGAAACGAGGCGGCGCGAAGCACTTAAGAGCCTTTTTCCTTAGGGTATATTTTATAATACCCGCCTTATACCCACCTTATAGTTTGTATCTTTCAAAATCGAGCTTCACGAAAGTATTTATCTATTTTTGCCTTTTCTTTTTGTTTGAGATTCGAATACAATATATAGGAGATCAAATCCCAATTAAGGTTGTGTTTTCACACTTTTGGAGATATTGTAAATTTATTGTGATACTTAATACAATATAGGAATAATATTTGTACAAGAAAAACCAAGAAAAACGATAATACGTATTAGTAGAGTTCTACTAATACAAATACTATTTGGTTAATATTAAAAACAACAATGCAAATTCATCACGACACACCTCCCCGGCAGCGGCGCCAAAGTGATTGCGGTAAAATACACCTCTTGTTTAGGAAAACAAAAGAGGGTATTTGAGCGGTAAGTATTGAACAAATGACTTTAGGAAAAATCAAGTGTTAATGACCCAATTAAGTTCGTTTCCCAAGGAGGTATATGTGTGTGACTAAGATGTACAAGATTTGAGATTAATATTTGGTTTAGAATGGGATTAGAAGAGAAAATGACGAAGTCGTAAAAATAAATATTAACACAAAATCACTATTAGAAAGTTAAGACGTAGAACCTAAAAAAAATCACCAAAATTAAAATAAATTCTAAAAATTACCAAAAATTCACCAAAAATCAAAAATAATAAACTAAGAGTTTACCAATGATCAAAACTTTTTCAAACCTTTTAAATAATTAAATATTCAATTTTTAAATGCTAATTAAGCCCAAATAAAGATTTTTTAATTGATAAACCTCTAAAATGACCTAAAATGATTAAAAACTATTTTTAGAAATTTTAAAACTAATAAAAACTATTTAAAATGATTTAAATACTATTAAAACTTAAAATTGTTGAGTCCTATTGATCGTTGGGCTCAATGGTTATGAACCATATATCTAGGATGATCATCATTCATATGATAACATAGCGGAAAAGAACAATGATCATGACAAGGTGTTTAGGCACAAAGTACACGAATTAAAACAATTGGGATGTTCATTATATTAATAACAAACATCTGTTATTGTCTACAAAAATCTTGGTATGCATAAAATTATACCCATAATCCAACAGCTGGTTCTGAATCCATAATACTTGTCCACAACAAGCAGCTGCTGCCACATATTCTGCTTCAGTTGTAGAGTTTGCCACCACTGTTTGTTTCTTGCATTGCCAAGATATTAATCTGCTCCCAAGAAATTGGCATCCACCAGTTGTGGATTTCCTATCAAACTTGTCACCACCATAATCACTGTCTGAATATGCAATAAGGTCCAAGGGAGAATCTTTTGGGTACCATAAGCCAAGATCTGGATAACATCTTAGGTACCTAAAAATCCTCTTCACAGCAAAAAGGTGACATTCTTTGGGAGTCACTTGATGGCGTGCACATGCACACACAGCAAACATGATGTCAGGTCTTGAGGCTGTAAGATACATCAATGATCCAATCATTGATCTATAGTGCCTAACATCCACATCCTTTCCAGCTCCAATTTTTCCCCAAGGGTATTGCCTATCCATAGGAGTGGAAGCCTCCTTCTCATGTGGAGAAAAACCATATTTCTTCAAGATTTCAGCTACATACTTGTCTTGGGAGATGAAGATACCATCTTCTTTCTGCTGAACTTGTAAACCTAGAAAGAAGTTCATCTCACCCATTGCACTCATCTTGAATTTATCTGTCATGAGCTTGGAAAAATCCTCACTCATTTTTGGATCAGTAGAGCCAAAAATGATGTCATCAACATAGACCTGCACAAGCAACACATGTTTTCCTTTCTTCTTTGTAAACAGTGTCTGATCTATGGTGCCCCTCTTAAAACCATTTTCCACCAAATAGGTGGACAATGTACCATACCATGCTCTTGGGGCTTGATGAAGGCCATACATTGCCTTCTTTACTCTATAAACCTTGTCTGGATTCTCAGGATCTTCAAAACCAGGAGGCTGCATTACATAAACCTCCTCAACAATTGTGCCATAGAGGAAAGCACTCTTCACATCCATTTGATAAACAGTAAAATTCATGCAAGAAGCATAAGCTAAGAAAATTCTGATAGCTTCAATTCTTGCAACTGGAGCAAAGACTTCTTCATAATCTATGCCTTCCTCTTGTGTATAACCCTGAGCTACCAAACGTGCCTTGTTTCTGACCACAATGCCTCTTTCATCTTTCTTGTTCCTTAGAACCCATCTTGTCCCAATTGGTCTCACATACCTAGGACAATCAACCAGCTCCCAAACATCCTGTATAGCAAATTGGTGAAGCTCATCCTGCATTGCTTCCACCCAACTTGGTTCTTTGAGAGCATCAAAAATCTTCTTGGGTTCTTCCTGTGACAGAAAACAGGCAAACAAACATGCTTGTACAAGAGGGGTATCAACCTTCTTGTGTATATTGGCAATAAATCCACCAAGACCTTGATGGGATCTTCTTGTCTGAACTGGAGCCATAACATCACCAATGATTTGAGATGTGGGGTGATCCTTTGCTGTGGAAGTGAGAACTCCTCCTTCAAAAAGTCTGGTGTCCTCAATTTCACGCTCCATGTTGCCAATATCTTCTTCAGTTTCTTCTTCATCAACAGGAATCTCTTCATGGATATTGGAAGGTCCACCCTGTTCAAAATGAGAAGAGAAAAGCTGTGTAAAGGTGTCTCCAAAGTCTGATCCTTGTGTGTCAGCGTTTGGGCTAACAACGCCTGAACTGGTGTTGTCAGCGTTGGAGCCATCAGCGTCTGAATTGGTCGTGTCAGCGCTTGATTTCCCTTTGTCAGCGCCTGAAGAATCATGCATGTTTGTATTTGGTGGTATTTGAACACCACCATTATCTTTCCTTGCAGGAGTAGCAGCAGTAGCAGCAGCATAATACTCATCTGTCCATATAGGAAGTGTAACAAACTCTTGTATGGGAGATGATATAACTGCTGGTGGTCCATCCTCCTTAGCAACCTGTATACCTGAAACATTACCAATTCTCTTTTCCAAAACACTTGAAGTTACCTTCACAATGTCTGGATCAGTAACAGGCATATAATTTAAAGCTCTAGACAAAGGTTCTAAGTCAAACAACCAATTTGGACCACTCTCAGGATCACTAGGTTTACTTTCTAAAAACCTAACATGTACCTTTTCAAGTATACGTTTTTCCTTTTTAATGTAAACCCTATATCCTTTACTCTGCACTGAATAACCCATGAAGTAGCCTTCATCACCTTTTGAATCAAATTTACCTAGGGCATCACTAGTTTCTAACACAACTACATGACAACCAAATGGCTTAAGAAAGCCAATATTGGGCTTCCTTCCCCAAAGTAATTCATAAGGTGTCTTATTATGTATCTTGTTGACCAATGCCCTATTTTGAACATAACAAGCTGTGTTAACAGCTTCAGCCCAAAAAGCTATAGGAAAGTGGGCATCAGCCAACATGGTTCTGGCTGCTTCAA
The DNA here is from genome assembly GCA_025667525.1 of Glebionis coronaria. Lineage (NCBI taxonomy): Eukaryota > Viridiplantae > Streptophyta > Magnoliopsida > Asterales > Asteraceae > Glebionis > Glebionis coronaria. The sequence continues at coordinate 17,424 of JANFOE010001658.1, forward strand.
TAAGGGTCCTATTCTTCCTTTCAGCAACCCCATTTTGTTGTGGGGTTCTAGCTATGCTAAACTGCCTAGTAATCCCTTTCTTGGCACAAAAATCATCTAATAACTGATTTCTAAACTCACCCCCATTGTCACTTCTAATAATTTTGACCTCATTACCATTTTTCTTTTCAATCTGGGTAATGAAATTAATCAGACTTAGGGCAGTTTCACTTTTCTTGGCTAAAAAGAAAGTCCATGTGAACCTGGAGTAATCATCAGTAATGACAAAACAATATGATTTACCCTTCAAACTCTCTATATTAGTAGGACCAAAGAGGTCCATATGCAATAAGTGAAGGGGTTTAGAACTAGAGTGCACCTGTTTAGACCTGAATGAGACCTTGTGCTGCTTGCCCTTAAGGCATGCAACACAAGAGTGGTCATTGTGGAAAGCCTTTTCAGGCAAACCATCAACTAAACCAAGCCTCACAAGCCTATTAATATTCTTAAAGTTTATGTGCCCTAGTCTCCTGTGCCAAAGATTACTTTCATCTACTGAGGCCTTAGCATACAGACATGACATTTTATTATTTACCTTAATTCCATTAAGATTCACATTATATATGTCTTTATGCCTTGGTGTTCTAAAATCTATATATTTCTCATCAGGGAGCTTATAATCTTTGCTTAACACCAAGCACTCAGTATCTGTGAAAAGAACCTTATTTTTGTTATCACACACTTGTGATACACTAAACAAATTATAATCCAGGTCTTTCACCAAGAAGACATTATCAAACCTAAGATTGTTGGTGACAAGGGTTCCTTTTCCTGTGATTGTGCCGTAGCCACCTCCAAAGTATACCTTATCACCATCTTGAATAGGAGAGAAATTGGCCAGATAGTCTTCCTTTCCAGTCATGTGCCTTGAGCATCCACTATCCCAGTATCCATAGTCATTGATCTTCTTCTGAATGCCCTGCACATAAAGAAAACACATTAGTTTTCTTTGGGAACCCAAGCCTTGGAAGACTTGGATTCATTTGGTTGTTCAACAAGAACAGACTTGGTTCTCATAACAACCCCATTTTCATCCCTGTTTGAATGAAATTCCCAGTTAACCCCAATTGGTGTTGACAATGCCTTTGAAATATAATGAAACCTGTTGCATGTCATAGAAATACCAGTATTATTAGGGTTCTGGTCTTGTTTTGGTCTCCATGTTAAGCTAGTAGAAGCTTTAGACCTATTTCCCTGTGGCTGCAAATACCTAGGTTTGTCAGCGCTGAAATTTCTCTTGTCAGCGCCCCGATTGCTCCTATCAGCGTTGTACCTAGGGTTTGCTACAGGAACCCATTGCCTATTTGACCAAGTATTTGACTTTTGAAAAGGTCTTAGGCCTTGTGTGTTAGACCCTCTAGAAAAGAATGGGGCTGGTCTAACAACTTGTGAATTTTTGTTCACAAAGGTATTGGGTCTGACAGTGTTTGACCTATGTTGACTTTTGTCAGCGCTGAAATGGTTCCTGTCAGCGTTGACATTGGAAGCGTTGACACATTTGTAGGCCAAATGTGAGAAGCTCCCACATGTGTAACAAGCTTTTCTAGACATAGTCTTAGAAGCAAAGAAGCCTGTTCCATGGTTACTAACTTGGCTTTTTGGTGACCTAGAATTTCTATACATCTCTGCATATTTAACACTAGGTTTTCTAACATTTTGTGGGCCAAGGTCAACAGGTTTGCCAGTGGTAGGGTGTGTGATCTTAATAGGTTTAGGATCATCAATCGGTTTTGTGATTGGTGTGGGCTCATTTGGACTTTCACACAATAACCCTCCCTTAACAAACAAAGTGTGGTTAGCTTTCTTCCACTCTTCTAGGTCAGTCAGCTTTTGCTGATATTCCTCAACTGGGGAAGTCACTCTAGGTGGAGGAATGAACTCCTCCTCTTGGCATTCTGGCAAGCCAGTCCAAGATAAGTCCTTTGATTGGACACCATAGAAATCCCCAGCTGGTGGTGGAACAACAGTATAGTTATTCATCCCAATCCCACTCATATCCTTAGAGTCTCTTTGTTTACTAACACACTCTCCTAGGGATTGTGTGGCCTTATCAAATCTCTGGATTTTAAGACTCACATTATCTTTATTTTTGTTAGCCTCCTCTAACTGAGCTATCAAATCAAGATTAACCCTATTCACTATATCTTGAACATCCTTACTCTGATGTAACTCATGTTTTAAGATATTTATTTGATCCTTTAAATCAAACTCCATTTTCTTATACTCAGCTACTGTCTTTTCTGTTTGGGTAAGAGCAATTTGATAGTTAGATACTTTGCATCTTAGAGTACTTGCATCATCTAATAATTTAACTATCTCTTGTTTTAATTTTTCAGTATTTAAACGACAACCCTTAGAACAGAAAGCATCATCATATACCTCATTATCTGATGAAGAGGAGGAGTGTGCCATGAGAGCATATTCAGCATGCTCTTCTTTAACTTCAGCAAACAAAGCTCTGTCCTCTTCCTCATTCTTAGCCATCCAGCTCCAATCCCATTCTCCAACGCCATCAATTTGTTGAACAGCAACCATGGCCTTGGGATCTGGGTTCTTAATCATTTGGCTAGAAGGCTTCCCAGCATCAGATCTCCTTGGAGATCTACATTCCCTCATAAAGTGCCCCATCCTATGACAGTTGTAGCACTCTACCTTGGACTTGTCAAAGCCAGCAACATCCTTAGCATTAAAGGTCATCTTCTTCTTGAACCTTTTATTGAACCTGTTTGCTCTTAAACTTATAAGAGCCATAGTCCACTTGATGTCCATCTCTTCCAATTGTTCATCACTTATCTGCTCAAGATCTTCATAAGTAATCCTTGAATCACTAGGCAAAGAAGCAATGAATGCACACACAGTATCAAGATCAAAACCAGCAGGTTTAATTCTATCAGCGCCATGATTGTGTGTGTCAGCGCTTGAGTACAAAGCGTTGACAGGGTATGATCCAGCGCTGACAGATTGACATCCAGCGTTGACACCTTGAGATCCAGTTGCTGAATGTCCATAGAAGTTCATGGAATCAAATTGGCCTTCACTTTGTGAAAAGAAGGCCATGTTGCTGCTGGAAGATTTGTTATCACTCTCCAATTGCCATTCATTCTCCAACAGCCTTAACTTGTTGAAGATGTCATCAAACCTGGAAGTCTTGTGGGTGTTATTGACAAGAATAGATCTTGTCTCAATCTTCCATACATCACCAAGGCTTTTGAGAAAAGTAGCATTCAATTCAGGATCATTAATCTGTTTTCCCATGAAGGAAAGTTGACTTGTGATATCAAGAAGTCTACTTCTCACACTGCTGAGATTCTCATTAGGTTGAGCTTTAAAGACAGCATACTCATGCAAGAGTTGCTTCTTCTTTTCTTCTTTTGTGTCAGCATTGCCACCATGTGCTACTTCAAGAGCTTCCCAAAGCTCTTTTGCAGACTCAAATCGTTTGTACTTGTGCTGATTCTCATGACCTAGGGCATGTTTCAAGATGTTCAGGATTTTCATGTCCACCCTCTTCTTGGCTATATCTTCAACAGCAACAGCTCTCCCATCTTCAGGTTTTTCCACCTTATCAGATTCAGGACAATTAGGAACAGTTGTCCTTGTAGCAATAGCAGCAGTAATCTTTGCTGCTTTATCGAATGTGTTCCCATATTCGATAATTTCCCAAAGAGTGTAGTCATGAATAGCTATGTATTGCTCAAAATTGGATTTCCAAAGCTCAAAGTTCCTGGCATCAAACATGGGAATTTTGATACTAGGGTTTGAGAAGTTGTTTTGCAGCAAAGCAGGAGGTTGATTTGTGCCAGACATGGTGTTTTTAGGGTTTTGAGAATTTAGGGTTTTTAGGGTTTGGTGTTTTAGGGTTCTGCGTTACTTAAAGATCAAAAGTTTCTCAACAAGCTCTGATACCACTTGTTGATCCCAAACTTAGATCGATTAAGCTTTGTGTAAACGAGATTAGATCAAGTACTACACGTAGAGAAACCTTTGCTTATGAATAAAGTAACAAAGTGTTATGCGGAATTAACACTTGATCTAAAACACAATGATGTTAAACAAACTTTCACTTTGTATTAGAATAATCTTGTTGATTACAATGAAAGGTTTAACTTGCGAATACTATGAAAAACTGATATTAAACATTAACCTAAAAGATCTTCTTTTATAGAACAAGAAGTCTTGTACAATAAGCTACAAATCAATTATTCTAGGTAAAGATAAACATAGAAAATACATTGTCGTTTCTATCCTTACTAGAAGTAATCTAGAATATAATATACGTGTAGCTCACATCTTCCATCAGTGCTTGTCTTCAATCTGTCAACGCTTGACTTTATCTTGTCAACGCTTATGCTGTCAGCGTTCACTTTGCTCTTGTCAACGCTTGAGTTGTTCTTGTCAGCGTTCAAGTGTTCTGGCCTAAATTTATTCCCAACAATCCTCCCCTAAACTTGATATCCACTCTTATGATCAAGTTTCTGAATAAACATTAAGAACTTGGAGGAGTCTGACAAACCTTATCATATTGGTAATAAATAAATCTGATCAAATTCTTTGCCACGTCACTTGTGTAGTCTATCTCCAACTGGGTGTCCTTCATCTTCTCCAAAACAGCCTTGGATATGAAATACTGAGCATCTACAAGCAAATACTCAGCAAACTTTGTAGAACTCAAATGGTATACACCAGCAGCTGAATATAACCTCCATTGAAGACCACTGAGGTCATCTTCAAGATCCTTCCATATTTCAGGATCTTCTTCATTTGTCCCACACATTCTTTTGAATGTGGTCCAAAGTTTTATTCCATTGGCTGAAGTTGGTGCTTCAGCCTCATACTTGGTCTCTAGCAACCTCCAAAGGTCTACCAAGTCTTCTCTGTCACAACTTGCAAATAAAGATATGAGAGTGGTAAAAGTGTGTACCTCCTTGCCAAATCTTCCAATTTTCCAGAATCCACATTCATCTTCCTCATAACTTATAATTGGATTCCTGGAATCTAGTGGTAACACATGAACCATATCTGAAGCTTCTAATGGGGAGAGCTTGAGGCTCTTTCTAATGATTGCTTCACTTGGATACAGTTGAGACATATCTTTTGGAAACTCAAGAACAAATCCCTTCTTCACTGGTCTAGGGACTATCATAGCTTTCTTGATTGCCATCTCTTCTGCAAGTTGCTCCTTTCTTTCATCTGAAAGAAGTCTGAAAGTGTTCTCTTCCTGCACTTTCACCCAAATAGGATAAGCCCTATGTTCCAACTCATCAAATGTCAAAGCCTTCAGCTTTTGATGTGTCCATCCAACTCCATGACATTTGAGCAACATAAAATAGAGCTTCCTTCTATCCCTTTTCAATTCAGAGAGAATGTTGCTTGCCCTGTACTTCAACATCACCTTACAATCCTGCTGAACTCTAAGAAGAATTTCCAAACCCCATATCTGATCTGAAATGGTCAAGTCTGGATTATCCATGCAGCTTTCTTCCCAAGAATTGTACATCTGAACTACCTCTGGCATATCAAAATCAATTTGCAACTTCAAATCTCTCAGCCTTTCCTTAGCAAGCTCATCACCATACTCAAGTCTTTCTGGTTCAACAATCATCACACTTGAATCTGAGCTGCCTCCATCACTTTCTTCCTCAGAAGTCACAACAAATGGTGACTTTTCCTTCTCACCTTGTTCCATCATTTGCTCAGCCAATCTTCTATCAAATTCAACCTGAGCTGCATTCTTTGGAACAACTTCTTCTACCAACTTACCCTTACCCTTATCTGTTGGTTCAATTGTTGGTAAGGTAGATGATAATACCTGAGTAGGAACATCTTTGATGATAGATGATGACTGGAATACATCACCTCCATATGCAGATCTGTCAACGCCCAAATTTCCTCTATCAGCGCCCAAAATACTTCTGTCAGCGTCCAAACTTGTCTTATCAACGCTTAAATATTTTCCCTCAGCGCCTTGTGTAACCTCTCTCAGCATATCTGTAAATGATAAATTTAAATTTGTTGGAGAGATTAAGGACGTATCAAAACCTTTTTGTTCCTTCAAACTAGTAAGAGCTTCAGCAATATCCAATGATTGACCATCTTGACTGCTCTTATCACTCAGATTTCTTGCTTCCTCCCCTTTGGAAGACTCCTCCATACCTCCCCTTGAATGAGCACTCTCCAAAACAACAATCCTCTCCCTCAATTCTTTGAGTTCAAGGCCTTGGTTACTGACAATTTGTACTAAGTCTGCATTTTGCTTTTGCAAGCTAATGCAGACAGCCGTCAATTCTAAAAGCGTCATTGGTTCCAGTCTGCCCTCTTCCAAAATGGGGATTTGACCTCCCAAGTCAGGTTCATTGGGCATGGATGAGGACTTAATTATGGTGGGACTGTCTTGGCCAGCTTCTAAGCCAGAACCAATAGTCCCAGCCTCATCCAGGTCACCAGCCACACTTGTGGTGGTGGTTCTCTCTGCTTCATGGCTAGGACCACCAGAGGAGAACACTCCAGCAGTCCTTTGGCGTTTAATCAACCTATATTCTGGTGGTGTGGAAGATGGTGTAGAAGATGGTGTAGATGTAGGTTGGTTAAGGGGTGTTTGGGATTGTGATGGTTGGGTGTCAACGTTGGAAATAGGCATGTCAACGCCCACATTAGATGTGTCAGCGTCAAAGGGATTTTGGTCTATTTGCATTTGGTCAGGTGAGGGTAAAGGTTCAGGGATAGGCTCAAGTTGTGGTTGAGGGTCAATATGAGGTTGGGGGTCTGGTTGGGGTTGTGCTGCTGCAATAACAGCAAGCATGGCGTGGGTTAAGGGTAGATCTCTAAGAGGTGGTGAATTCATCTTGGTGAAAATAGCCTTCTTTTGTTCAGGGATCTTATAAAAGTCATTGTGATCCCTTGAACAATATCTTTGAGCATCAAAAACCATTTGCAGAAAACGGGGATAAGCTAAAGTCATTTTTGTCCCCTTGTTTTTACACATTCCTTCAAAAATCATTTTAGACCAATTATAATTTTGCCCTGTTGCAATACACACAATAGCAGATGCAATGGATCTATTGATCTCATTGTGTGCAGTACATTTGGGACTCAAACACTGAAGGAGAATGTGAATTAGGTACTTCCAGGCTGGGGGAAATTCCTGCTTATGGTACTTATTAAGAGTACCTTCATCAGGAATAGGGTATCCCAAAGCCCTTAGCCCTTGTTCTATTTCAGATATGGGAAGCATGGTTATACCATCAGCATCATTAAGATGCAAGGCCTGGCGTACCAAGGCCTCAGTAACCACCCAAGGTCTCCCATGTACAATAGAAGTCAATGTTGTCACTCCATTAACTGTTGTGGAACTGACAGTGTTCCAAAACTGTTTAATGTGTGCGACTGGAATGAGTGGTGCATGAGAAAGAGCATACCTTAAAGGGGATGCATTCAAATACTCCACCATCTGAGTGTATTGAGGGAACAAAGTATTATCAGCAACAAGATAAGCAATCATGTTGTGTTGAGACTTGAACCCCAAATCCAATTCTGCAGAGTTAAATCTTGGTGCCATTGATGAAAGCTGTTAATTTGATGTATAAAAGATGAAGGTTGATAAGAGAAAAGTGTTAGACAAGAATTATAGATACCCTGTTTAAAATAGGAGCCAAATTTATAGGAGTGGATGAATGCACGTGATTGGCCCAAAAATAGGCAAAGATTTTCAAAAATCAATCATGAAAATATTGAAAAAGTTTATAAGTTATCTCATGCATTAAATGAAAGTAACAACTCCTAAAATTACGGCTTGAAAATATGTCAAAAAGTTACAACTGGGTAGGTCCCATTGTTTGTCAACGGTCAAATATAACCCATCAACGCCCAACGGCTATAATCCTGTCAACGTTCGCCTAAAGCCATGTCAGCGTCCATTTTGGTCACAACAACGCTTGGAAAAATCTTGTCAGCGTCCAAAAATAAAATTGTTTTAAAAAGTGAAAAATGACCTTAACAAGTAATTTATCCTAGAGAAGATAACCAAAAGCTGATAATTATCATAGGGCGGCAAGCACTGTCCAGTTATGCACACTTGCATAAGCAAGATAGACATAACAGTCCTCTAGTGTCCCTTGCTAACCAAAATTCTTAACAACCAAGTTACCTTATAAAATCCTTGTTACTCCCAGGTAAAACCCATATCAAAAGGATTCCCAAGCCTCCCAACAGACCATAACCAATTCTAAGTCAAAAATGTCTTGGCAGCATGCAAAGTTGATATACTATGCATGCTACAGTGCCTCATGGTTTAGTAAAACTAACCCATACTCACCAGTGGACACAATCTAGAATTGTGATGAGAGTATTCTAAGAATACCCAAGAGTCCTAAAGGTTCCTTAAACCTCCCCTTAAACTGTGAAACATGAGTTCTCAAAACATATATATGAACATTAAAAATTTATGTCAAGATAGGAATATAAATATTCCAACCATCATCCATAAACACAACATGTTCAAATAGCTCTTCAAAGTTCCATAAGCAACTCTGTATCTAATGGCATAAAGCTACCATTACCTGCACATTTAGATGAAAACCACAAAACTAACATTTGTTGCTAACAGCGTCCCGACAACACTTGTCAGCGTTGAAGGAACTCTTGTCAGCGTTAGACCATAATATTTCTAACAACGGCAAAATAACACTTAACAGCGTTGCATTATCCTAAAGACCAATAACAATGCATTATCCTGTACATACTTTTACAAAAAGATTCCAAAACACATATTAAGTGAGATTAACCATTCCAATATTTGTTACCAAATATTGAAATCTTCCAGCATCAAAAGGTTTAGTTAATAAATCAGCTACATTATCTTCAGTATCTACCCTATCTGGTTGTATTAAACCTTTCTCAAAGCAATCTCTTATAAAATGATGTCTAATTTCTATGTGTTTGGTTTTAGAATGATGTACAGGATTTTTAATAATGCATAAAGTACTGTTATTGTCTACAAAAATCTTGGTATGCATAAAATTATACCCATAATCCAACAGCTGGTTCTGAATCCATAAGACTTGTCCACAACAAGCAGCTGCAGCAACATATTCTGCTTCAGTTGTAGAGTTGGCCACCACTGTTTGTTTCTTGCATTGCCAAGATATTAATCTGCTCCCAAGAAATTGGCATCCACCAGTTGTGGATTTCCTATCAAACTTGTCACCACCATAATCACTGTCTGAATATGCAATAAGGTCCAATGGAGAATCTTTTGGGTACCACAATCCAAGATCTGGGTAGCATCTTAGGTACCTAAAAATCCTCTTCACAGCAAAAAGGTGACATTCTTTGGGAGTCACTTGATGGCGTGCACATGCACACACAGCAAACATGATGTCAGGTCTTGAGGCTGTAAGATACATCAATGATCCAATCATTGATCTATAGTGCCTAACATCCACATCCTTTCCAGCTCCAATTTTTCCCCAAGGGTATTGTCTATCCATAGGAGTAGAAGCCTCCTTCTCATGTGGAGAAAAACCATATTTCTTCAAGATTTCAGCTACATACTTGTCCTGGGAGATGAAGATACCATCTTCTTTCTGCTGAACTTGTAAACCTAGAAAGAAGTTCATCTCACCCATTGCACTCATCTTGAATTTATCTGTCATGAGCTTGGAAAATTCCTCACTCATTTTTGGATCAGTAGAGCCAAAAATGATGTCATCTACATAGACCTGCACAAGTAACACATGTTTTCCTTTCTTCTTTGTAAACAGTGTCTGGTCTATGGTGCCCCTCTTGAAACCATTTTCCACCAAGTAGGTGGATAATGTACCATACCATGCTCTTGGGGCTTGATGAAGGCCATACATTGCTTTCTTTACTTTATAAACCTTGTCTGGATTCTCAGGATCTTCAAAACCAGGAGGCTGCATTACATAAACCTCCTCAACAATTGTGCCATAGAGGAAAGCACTCTTCACATCCATTTGATAAACAGTAAAATTCATGCAAGAAGCATAAGCTAAGAAAATTCTGATAGCTTCAATTCTTGCAACTGGAGCAAAGACTTCTTCATAATCTATGCCTTCCTCTTGTGTATAACCCTGAGCTACCAAACGTGCCTTGTTTCTGACCACAATGCCTCTTTCATCTTTCTTGTTCCTTAGAACCCATCTTGTCCCAATTGGTCTCACATACCTAGGACAATCAACCAGCTCCCAAACATCCTGTATAGCAAATTGGTGAAGCTCATCCTGCATTGCTTCCACCCAACTTGGTTCTTTGAGAGCATCAAAAATCTTCTTGGGTTCTTCCTGTGACAGAAAACAGGCAAACAAACATGCTTGTACAAGAGGGGTATCAACCTTCTTGTGTATATTGGCAATAAATCCACCAAGACCTTGATGGGATCTTCTTGTCTGAACTGGAGCCATAACATCACCTATGATTTGAGATGTGGGGTGATCTTTAGCTGTGGAAGTGAGAACTCCTCCTTCAATAACTCTGGTGTCCTCAATTTCACGCTCCATGTTGCCAATATCTTCTTCAGATTCTTCTTCATCAACAGGAATCTCTTCATGGATATTGGAAGGTCCACCCTGTTCAAAATGAGAAGAGAAAAGCTGTGTAAAGGTGTCTCCAAAGTCTGATCCTTGTTTGTCAGTGTTTGGGCTAACAACGACTGAACTGGTGTTGTCAGCGTTGGAGCCATCAGCGTCTGAATTGGTCGTGTCAGCGCTTGATTTCCCTTTGTCAGCGCTTGAAGAATCATGCATGTTTGTAGTTGGTGGTATCTGAACACCACCATTATCTTTCCTTGCAGCAGTAGCAGCAGCATAATACTCATCTGTCCATATAGGAAGTGTAACAAATTCTTGTGTGGGAGATGATATAACTGCTGGTGGTCCATCCTCCTTAGCAACCTGTATACCTGAAACATTACCAATTCTCTTTTCCAAAACACTTGAAGTTACCTTCACAATGTCTGGATCAGTAACAGGCATATAATTTAAAGCTCTAGACAAAGGTTCTAAGTCAAACAACCAATTTGGACCACTCTCAGGATCACTAGGTTTACTTTCTAAAAACCTAACATGTACCTTTTCAAGTATACGTTTTTCCTTTTTAATGTAAACCCTATATCCTTTACTCTGCACTGAATAACCCATGAAGTAGCCTTCATCACCTTTTGAATCAAATTTACCTAGGGCATCACTAGTTTCTAACACAACTACATGACAACCAAATGGCTTAAGAAAGCCAATATTGGGCTTCCTTCCCCAAAGTAATTCATAAGGTGTCTTATTATGTATCTTGTTGACCAATGCCCTATTTTGAACATAACAAGCTGTGTTAACAGCTTCAGCCCAAAAAGCTATAGGAAAGTGGGCATCAGCCAACATGGTTCTGGCTGCTTCAATAAGGGTCCTATTCTTCCTTTCAGCAACCCCATTTTGTTGTGGGGTTCTAGCTATGCTAAACTGCCTAGTAATCCCTTTCTTGGCACAAAAATCATCTAATAACTGATTTCTAAACTCACCCCCATTGTCACTTCTAATAATTTTGACCTCATTACCATTTTTCTTTTCAATCTGGGTAATGAAATTAATCAGACTTAGGGCAGTTTCACTTTTCTTGGCTAAAAAGAAAGTCCATGTGAACCTGGAGTAATCATCAGTAATGACAAAACAATATGATTTACCCTTCAAACTCTCTATATTAGTAGGACCAAAGAGGTCCATATGCAATAAGTGAAGGGGTTTAGAACTAGAGTGCACCTGTTTAGACCTGAATGAGACCTTGTGCTGCTTGCCCTTAAGGCATGCAACACAAGAGTGGTCATTGTGGAAAGCCTTTTCAGGCAAACCATCAACTAAACCAAGCCTCACAAGCCTATTAATATTCTTAAAGTTTATGTGCCCTAGTCTCCTGTGCCAAAGATTACTTTCATCTACTGAGGCCTTAGCATACAGACATGACATTTTATTATTTACCTTAATTCCATTAAGATTCACATTATATATGTCTTTATGCCTTGGTGTTCTAAAATCTATATATTTCTCATCAGGGAGCTTATAATCTTTGCTTAACACCAAGCACTCAGTATCTGTGAAAAGAACCTTATTTTTGTTATCACACACTTGTGATACACTAAACAAATTATAATCCAGGTCTTTCACCAAGAAGACATTATCAAACCTAAGATTGTTGGTGACAAGGGTTCCTTTTCCTGTGATTGTGCCGTAGCCACCTCCAAAGTATACCTTATCACCATCTTGAATAGGAGAGAAATTGGTCAGATAGTCTTCCTTTCCAGTCATGTGCCTTGAGCATCCACTATCCCAGTATCCATAGTCATTGATCTTCTTCTGAATGCCCTGCACATAAAGAAAACACATTAGTTTTCTTTGGGAACCCAAGCCTTGGAAGACTTGGATTCATTTGGTTGTTCAACAAGAACAGACTTGGTTCTCATAACAACCCCATTTTCATCCCTGTTTGAATGAAATTCCCAGTTAACCCCAATTGGTGTTGACAATGCCTTTGAAATATAATGAAACCTGTTGCATGTCATAGAAATACCAGTATTATTAGGGTTCTGGTCTTGTTTTGGTCTCCATGTTAAGCTAGTAGAAGCTTTAGACCTATTTCCCTGTGGCTGCAAATACCTAGGTTTGTCAGCGCTGAAATTTCTCTTGTCAGCGCCCCGATTGCTCCTATCAGCGTTGTACCTAGGGTTTGCTACAGGAACCCATTGCCTATTTGACCAAGTATTTGACTTTTGAAAAGGTCTTAGGCCTTGTGTGTTAGACCCTCTAGAAAAGAATGGGGCTGGTTTAACAACTTGTGAATTTTTGTTCACAAAGGTATTGGGTCTGACAGTGTTTGACCTATGTTGACTTTTGTCAGCGCTGAAATGGTTCCTGTCAGCGTTGACATTGGAAGCGTTGACACATTTGTAGGCCAAATGTGAGAAGCTCCCACATGTGTAACAAGCTTTTCTAGACATAGTCTTAGAAGCAAAGAAGCCTGTTCCATGGTTACTAACTTGGCTTTTTGGTGACCTAGAATTTCTATACATCTCTGCATATTTAACACTAGGTTTTCTAACATTTTGTGGGCCAAGGTCAACAGGTTTGCCAGTGGTAGGGTGTGTGATCTTAATAGGTTTAGGATCATCAATTGGTTTTGTGATTGGTGTGGGCTCATTTGGACTTTCACACAATAACCCTCCCTTAACAAACAAAGTGTGGTTAGCTTTCTTCCACTCTTCTAGGTCAGTCAGCTTTTGCTGATATTCCTCAACTGGGGAAGTCACTCTAGGTGGAGGAATGAACTCCTCCTCTTGGCATTCTGGCAAGCCAGTCCAAGATAAGTCCTTTGATTGGACACCATAGAAATCCCCAGCTGGTGGTGGAACAACAGTATAATTATTCATCCCAATCCCACTCATATCCTTAGAGTCTCTTTGTTTACTAACACACTCTCCTAGGGTTTGTGTGGCCTTATCAAATCTCTGGATTTTAAGACTCACATTATCTTTGTTTTTGTTAGCCTCCTCTAACTGAGCTATCAAATCAAGATTAACCCTATTTACTATATCTTGAACATCCTTACTCTGATGTAACTCATGTTTTAAGATATTTATTTGATCCTTTAAATCAAACTCCATTTTCTTATACTCAGCTACTGTCTTTTCTGTTTGGGTAAGAGCAATTTGATAGTTAGATACTTTGCATCTTAGAGTACTTGCATCATCTAATAATTTAACTATCTCTTGTTTTAATTTTTCAGTATTTAAACGACAACCCTTAGAACAGAAAGCATCATCATATACCTCATTATCTGATGAAGAGGAGGAGTGTGCCATGAGAGCATATTCAGCATGCTCTTCTTTAACTTCAGCAACCAAAGCTCTGTCCTCTTCCTCATTCTTAGCCATCCAGCTCCAATCCCATTCTCCAACGCCATCAATTTGTTGAACAGCAACCATGGCCTTGGGATCTGGGTTCTTAATCATTTGGCTAGAAGGCTTCCCAGCATCAGATCTCCTTGGAGATCTACATTCCCTCATAAAGTGCCCCATCCTATGACAGTTGTAGCACTCTACCTTGGACTTGTCAAAGCCAGCAACATCCTTAGCATTAAAGGTCATTTTCTTCTTGAACCTTTTATTGAACCTGTTTGCTCTTAAACTTACAAGAGCCATAGTCCACTTGATGTCCATCTCTTCCAATTGTTCATCACTTATCTGCTCAAGATCTTCATAAGTAATCCTTGAATCACTAGGCAAAGAAGCAATGAATGCACACACAGTATCAAGATCAAAACCAGCAGGTTTAATTCTATCAGCGCCATGATTGTGTGTGTCAGCGCTTGAGTACAAAGCGTTGACAGGGTATGATCCAGCGCTGACAGATTGACATCCAGCGTTGACACCTTGAGATCCAGTTGCTGAATGTCCATAGAAGTTCATGGAATCAAATTGGCCTTCACTTTGTGAAAAGAAGGCCATGTTGCTGCTGGAAGATTTGTTATCACTCTCCAATTGCCATTCATTCTCCAACAGCCTTAACTTGTTGAAGATGTCATCAAACCTGGAAGTCTTGTGGGTGTTATTGACAAGAATAGATCTTGTCTCAATCTTCCATACATCACCAAGGCTTTTGAGAAAAGTAGCATTCAATTCAGGATCATCAATCTGTTTTCCCATGAAGGAAAGTTGACTTGTGATATCAAGAAGTCTACTTCTCACACTGCTGAGATTCTCATTAGGTTGAGCTTTAAAGACAGCATACTCATGCAAGAGTTGCTTCTTCTTTTCTTCTTTTGTGTCAGCATTGCCACCATGTGCCACTTCAAGATCTTCCCAAAGCTCTTTTGCAGACTCAAATCGTTTGTACTTGTGCTGATTCTCATGACCTAGGGCATGTTTCAAGATGTTCAGGATCTTCATGTCCACCCTCTTCTTGGCTATATCTTCAACAGCAACAACTCTCCCATCTTCAGGTTTTTCCACCTTATCAGATTCAGGACAATTAGGAACAGCTGTCCTTGTAGCAATAGCAGCAGTAATCTTTGCTGCTTTATCGAATGTGTTCCCATATTCGATAATTTCCCAAAGAGTGTAGTCATGAATAGCTATGTATTGCTCAAAATTGGATTTCCAAAGCTCAAAGTTCCTGGCATCAAACATGGGAATTTTGATACTAGGGTTTGAGAAGTTGTTTTGCAGCAAAGCAGGAGGTTGATTTGTGCCAGACATGGTGTTTTTAGGGTTTTGAGAATTTAGGGTTTTTAGGGTTTGGTGTTTTAGGGTTCTGCGTTACTTAAAGATCAAAAGTTTCTCAACAAGCTCTGATACCACTTGTTGATCCCAAACTTAGATCGATTAAGCTTTGTGTAAACGAGATTAGATCAAGTACTACACGTAGAGAAACCTTTGCTTATGAATAAAGTAACAAAGTGTTATGCGGAATTAACACTTGATCTAAAACACAATGATGTTAAACAAACTTTCACTTTGTATTAGAATAATCTTGTTGATTACAATGAAAGGTTTAACTTGCGAATACTATGAAAAACTGATATTTAACATTAACCTAAAAGATCTTCTTTTATAGAACAAGAAGTCTTGTACAATAAGCTACGAATCAACTATTCTAGGTAAAGATAAACATAGAAAATACATTGTCGTTTCTATCCTTACTAGAAGTAATCTAGAATATAATATACGTGTAGCTCACATCTTCCATCAGTGCTTGTCTTCAATCTGTCAACGCTTGACTTTATCTTGTCAACGCTTATGCTGTCAGCGTTCACTTTGCTCTTGTCAACGCTTGAGTTGTTCTTGTCAGCGTTCAAGTGTTCTGGCCTAAATTTATTCCCAACAATCCTCCCCTAAACTTGATATCCACTCTTATGATCAAGTTTCTGAATAAACATTAAGAACTTGGAGGAGTCTGACAAACCTTATCATATTGGTAATAAATAAATCTGATCAAATTCTTTGCCACGTCACTTGTGTAGTCTATCTCCAACTGGGTGTCCTTCATCTTCTCCAAAACAGCCTTGGATATGAAATACTGAGCATCTACAAGCAAATACTCAGCAAACTTTGTAGAACTCAAATGGTATACACCAGCAGCTGAATATAACCTCCATTGAAGACCACTGAGGTCATCTTCAAGATCCTTCCATATTTCAGGATCTTCTTCATTTGTCCCACACATTCTTTTGAATGTGGTCCAAAGTTTTATTCCATTGGCTGAAGTTGGTGCTTCAGCCTCATACTTGGTCTCTAGCAACCTCCAAAGGTCTACCAAGTCTTCTCTGTCACAACTTGCAAATAAAGATATGAGAGTGGTAAAAGTGTGTACCTCCTTGCCAAATCTTCCAATTTTCCAGAATCCACATTCATCTTCCTCATAACTTATAATTGGATTCCTGGAATCTAGTGGTAACACATGAACCATATCTGAAGCTTCTAATGGGGAGAGCTTGAGGCTCTTTCTAATGATTGCTTCATTTGGATACAGTTGAGACATATCTTTTGGAAACTCAAGAACAAATCCCTTCTTCACTGGTCTAGGGACTATCATAGCTTTCTTGATTGCCATCTCTTCTGCAAGTTGCTCCTTTCTTTCATCTGAAAGAAGTCTGAAAGTGTTCTCTTCCTGCACTTTCACCCAAATAGGATAAGCCCTATGTTCCAACTCATCAAATGTCAAAGCCTTCAGCTTTTGATGTGTCCATCCAACTCCATGACATTTGAGCAACATAAAATAGAGCTTCCTTCTATCCCTTTTCAATTCAGAGAGAATGTTGCTTGCCCTGTACTTCAACATCACCTTACAATCCTGCTGAACTCTAAGAAGAATTTCCAAACCCCATATCTGATCTGAAATGGTCAAGTCTGGATTATCCATGCAGCTTTCTTCCCAAGAATTGTACATCTGAACTACCTCTGGCATATCAAAATCAATTTGCAACTTCAAATCTCTCAGCCTTTCCTTAGCAAGCTCATCACCATACTCAAGTCTTTCTGGTTCAACAATCATCACACTTGAATCTGAGCTGCCTCCATCACTTTCTTCCTCAGAAGTCACAACAAATGGTGACTTTTCCTTCTCACCTTGTTCCATCATTTGCTCAGCCAATCTTCTATCAAATTCAACCTGAGCTGCATTCTTTGGAACAACTTCTTCTACCAACTTACCCTTACCCTTATCTGTTGGTTCAATTGTTGGTAAGGTAGATGATAATACCTGAGTAGGAACATCTTTGATGATAGATGATGACTGGAATACATCACCTCCATATGCAGATCTGTCAACGCCCAAATTTCCTCTATCAGCGCCCAAAATACTTCTGTCAGCGTCCAAACTTGTCTTATCAACGCTTAAATATTTTCCCTCAACGCCTTGTGTAACCTCTCTCAGCATATCTGTAAATGATAAATTTAAATTTGTTGGAGAGATTAAGGACGTATCAAAACCTTTTTGTTCCTTCAAACTAGTAAGAGCTTCAGCAATATCCAATGATTGACCATCTTGACTGCTCTTATCACTCAGATTTCTTGCTTCCTCCCCTTTGGAAGACTCCTCCATACCTCCCCTTGAATGAGCACTCTCCAAAACAACAATCCTCTCCCTCAATTCTTTGAGTTCAAGGCCTTGGTTACTGACAATTTGTACTAAGTCTGCATTTTGCTTTTGCAAGCTAATGCAGACAGCCGTCAATTCTAAAAGCGTCATTGGTTCCAGTCTGCCCTCTTCCAAAATGGGGATTTGACCTCCCAAGTCAGGTTCATTGGGCATGGATGAGGACTTAATTATGGTGGGACTGTCTTGGCCAGCTTCTAAGCCAGAACCAATAGTCCCAGCCTCATCCAGGTCACCAGCCACACTTGTGGTGGTGGTTCTCTCTGCTTCATGGCTAGGACCACCAGAGGAGAACACTCCAGCAGTCCTTTGGCGTTTAATCAACCTATATTCTGGTGGTGTGGAAGATGGTGTAGAAGATGGTGTAGATGTAGGTTGGTTAAGGGGTGTTTGGGATTGTGATGGTTGGGTGTCAACGTTGGAAATAGGCATGTCAACGCCCACATTAGATGTGTCAGCGTCAAAGGGATTTTGGTCTATTTGCATTTGGTCAGGTGAGGGTAAAGGTTTAGGGATAGGCTCAAGTTGTGGTTGAGGGTCAATATGAGGTTGGGGGTCTGGTTGGGGTTGTGCTGCTGCAATAACAGCAAGCATGGCGTGGGTTAAGGGTAGATCTCTAAGAGGTGGTGAATTCATCTTGGTGAAAATAGCCTTCTTTTGTGCAGGGATCTTATAAAAGTCATTGTGATCCCTTGAACAATATCTTTGAGCATCAAAAACCATTTGCAGAAAACGGGGATAAGCTAAAGTCATTTTTGTCCCCTTGTTTTTACACATTCCTTCAAAAATCATTTTAGACCAATTATAATTTTGCCCTGTTGCAATACACACAATAGCAGATGCAATGGATCTATTGATCTCATTGTGTGCAGTACATTTGGGACTCAAACACTGAAGGAGAATGTGAATTAGGTACTTCCAGGCTGGGGGAAATTCCTGCTTATGGTACTTATTAAGAGTACCTTCATCAGGAATAGGGTATCCCAAAGCCCTTAGCCCTTGTTCTATTTCAGATATGGGAAGCATGGTTATACCATCAGCATCATTAAGATGCAAGGCCTGGCGTACCAAGGCCTCAGTAACCACCCAAGGTCTCCCATGTACAATAGAAGTCAATGTTGTCACTCCATTAACTGTTGTGGAACTGACAGTGTTCCAAAACTGTTTAATGTGTGTGACTGGAATGAGTGGTGCATGAGAAAGAGCATACCTTAAAGGGGATGCATTCAAATACTCCACCATCTGAGTGTATTGAGGGAACAAAGTATTATCAGCAACAAGATAAGCAATCATGTTGTGTTGAGACTTGAACCCCAAATCCAATTTTGCTGAGTTAAATCTTGGTGCCATTGATGAAAGCTGTTAATTTGATGTATAAAAGATGAAGGTTGATAAGAGAAAAGTGTTAGACAAGAATTATAGATACCCTGTTTAAAATAGGAGCCAAATTTATAGGAGTGGATGAATGCACGTGATTGGCCCAAAAATAGGCAAAGATTTTCAAAAATCAATCATGAAAATATTGAAAAAGTTTATAAGTTATCTCATGCATTAAATGAAAGTAACAACTCCTAAAATTACGGCTTGAAAATATGTCAAAAAGTTACAACTGGGTAGGTCCCATTGTTTGTCAACGGTCAAATATAACCCATCAACGCCCAACGGCTATAATCCTGTCAACGTTCGCCTAAAGCCATGTCAGCGTCCATTTTGGTCACAACAACGCTTGGAAAAATCTTGTCAGCGTCCAAAAATAAAATTGTTTTAAAAAGTGAAAAATGACCTTAACAAGTAATTTATCCTAGAGAAGATAACCAAAAGCTGATAATTATCATAGGGCGGCAAGCACTGTCCAGTTATGCACACTTGCATAAGCAAGATAGACATAACAGTCCTCTAGTGTCCCTTGCTAACCAAAATTCTTAACAACCAAGTTACCTTATAAAATCCTTGTTACTCCCAGGTAAAACCCATATCAAAAGGATTCCCAAGCCTCCCAACAGACCATAACCAATTCTAAGTCAAAAATGTCTTGGCAGCATGCAAAGTTGATATACTATGCATGCTACAGTGCCTCATGGTTTAGTAAAACTAACCCATACTCACCAGTGGACACAATCTAGAATTGTGATGAGAGTATTCTAAGAATACCCAAGAGTCCTAAAGGTTCCTTAAACCTCCCCTTAAACTGTGATACATGAGTTCTCAAAACATATATATGAACATTAAAAATTTATGTCAAGATAGGAATATAAATATTCCAACCATCATCCATAAACACAACATGTTCAAATAGCTCTTCAAAGTTCCATAAGCAACTCTGTATCTAATGGCATAAAGCTACCATTACCTGCACATTTAGATGAAAACCACAAAACTAACATTTGTTGCTAACAGCGTCCCGACAACACTTGTCAGCGTTGAAGGAACTCTTGTCAGCGTTAGACCATAATATTTCTAACAACGGCAAAATAACACTTAACAGCGTTGCATTTACCTTTGTCAGTGTTAGAAAAATAATGTGGAAAATCTAAATCATCATAAAGACCAATAACAATGCATTATCCTGTACATACTTTTACAAAAAGATTCCAAAACACATATTAAGTGAGATTAACCATTCCAATATTTGTTACCAAATATTGAAATCTTCCAGCATCAAAAGGTTTAGTTAATAAATCAGCTACATTATCTTCAGTATCTACCCTATCTGGTTGTATTAAACCTTTCTCAAAGCAATCTCTTATAAAATGATGTCTAATTTCTATGTGTTTGGTTTTAGAATGATGTACAGGATTTTTAATAATGCATAAAGTACTGTTATTGTCTACAAAAATCTTGGTATGCATAAAATTATACCCATAATCCAACAGCTGGTTCTGAATCCATAATACTTGTCCACAACAAGCAGCTGCTGCCACATATTCTGCTTCAGTTGTAGAGTTTGCCACCACTGTTTGTTTCTTGCATTGCCAAGATATTAATCTGCTCCCAAGAAATTGGCATCCACCAGTTGTGGATTTCCTATCAAACTTGTCACCACCATAATCACTGTCTGAATATGCAATAAGGTCCAAGGGAGAATCTTTTGGGTACCATAAGCCAAGATCTGGATAACATCTTAGGTACCTAAAAATCCTCTTCACAGCAAAAAGGTGACATTCTTTGGGAGTCACTTGATGGCGTGCACATGCACACACAGCAAACATGATGTCAGGTCTTGAGGCTGTAAGATACATCAATGATCCAATCATTGATCTATAGTGCCTAACATCCACATCCTTTCCAGCTCCAATTTTTCCCCAAGGGTATTGCCTATCCATAGGAGTGGAAGCCTCCTTCTCATGTGGAGAAAAACCATATTTCTTCAAGATTTCAGCTACATACTTGTCTTGGGAGATGAAGATACCATCTTCTTTCTGCTGAACTTGTAAACCTAGAAAGAAATTCATCTCACCCATTGCACTCATCTTGAATTTATCTGTCATGAGCTTGGAAAAATCCTCACTCATTTTTGGATCAGTAGAGCCAAAAATGATGTCATCAACATAGACCTGCACAAGCAACACATGTTTTCCTTTCTTCTTTGTAAACAGTGTCTGATCTATGGTGCCCCTCTTAAAACCATTTTCCACCAAATAGGTGGACAATGTACCATACCATGCTCTTGGGGCTTGATAAAGGCCATACATTGCCTTCTTTACTCTATAAACCTTGTCTGGATTCTCAGGATCTTCAAAACCAGGAGGCTGCATTACATAAACCTCCTCAACAATTGTGCCATAGAGGAAAGCACTCTTCACATCCATTTGATAAACAGTAAAATTCATGCAAGAAGCATAAGCTAAGAAAATTCTGATAGCTTCAATTCTTGCAACTGGAGCAAAGACTTCTTCATAATCTATGCCTTCCTCTTGTGTATAACCCTGAGCTACCAAACGTGCCTTGTTTCTGACCACAATGCCTCTTTCATCTTTCTTGTTCCTTAGAACCCATCTTGTCCCAATTGGTCTCACATACCTAGGACAATCAACCAGCTCCCAAACATCCTGTATAGCAAATTGGTGAAGCTCATCCTGCATTGCTTCCACCCAACTTGGTTCTTTGAGAGCATCAA
This sequence comes from Glebionis coronaria, assembly GCA_025667525.1. Classification (NCBI taxonomy): domain Eukaryota; kingdom Viridiplantae; phylum Streptophyta; class Magnoliopsida; order Asterales; family Asteraceae; genus Glebionis; species Glebionis coronaria. Next base: position 39,228 of record JANFOE010001658.1, read on the forward strand.
AAATCTTCTTGGGTTCTTCCTGTGACAGAAAACAGGCAAACAAACATGCTTGTACAAGAGGGGTATCAACCTTCTTGTGTATATTGGCAATAAATCCACCAAGACCTTGATGGGATCTTCTTGTCTGAACTGGAGCCATAACATCACCTATGATTTGAGATGTGGGGTGATCTTTAACTGTGGAAGTGAGAACTCCTCCTTCAATAACTCTGGTGTCCTCAATTTCACGCTCCATGTTGCCAATATCTTCTTCAGATTCTTCTTCATCAACAGGAATCTCTTCATGGATATTGGAAGGTCCACCCTGTTCAAAATGAGAAGAGAAAAGCTGTGTAAAGGTGTCTCCAAAGTCTGATCCTTGTTTGTCAGTGTTTGGGCTAACAACGCCTGAACTGGTGTTGTCAGCGTTGGAGCCATCAGCGTCTGAATTGGTCGTGTCAGCGCTTGATTTCCCTTTGTCAGCGCTTGAAGAATCATGCATGTTTGTAGTTGGTGGTATCTGAACACCACCATTATCTTTCCTTGCAGCAGTAGCAGCAGCATAATACTCATCTGTCCATATAGGAAGTGTAACAAATTCTTGTGTGGGAGATGATATAACTGCTGGTGGTCCATCCTCCTTAGCAACCTGTATACCTGAAACATTACCAATTCTCTTTTCCAAAACACTTGAAGTTACCTTCACAATGTCTGGATCAGTAACAGGCATATAATTTAAAGCTCTAGACAAAGGTTCTAAGTCAAACAACCAATTTGGACCACTCTCAGGATCACTAGGTTTACTTTCTAAAAACCTAACATGTACCTTTTCAAGTATACGTTTTTCCTTTTTAATGTAAACCCTATATCCTTTACTCTGCACTGAATAACCCATGAAGTAGCCTTCATCACCTTTTGAATCAAATTTACCTAGGGCATCACTAGTTTCTAACACAACTACATGACAACCAAATGGCTTAAGAAAGCCAATATTGGGCTTCCTTCCCCAAAGTAATTCATAAGGTGTCTTATTATGTATCTTGTTGACCAATGCCCTATTTTGAACATAACAAGCTGTGTTAACAGCTTCAGCCCAAAAAGCTATAGGAAAGTGGGCATCAGCCAACATGGTTCTGGCTGCTTCAATAAGGGTCCTATTCTTCCTTTCAGCAACCCCATTTTGTTGTGGGGTTCTAGCTATGCTAAACTGCCTAGTAATCCCTTTCTTGGCACAAAAATCATCTAATAACTGATTTCTAAACTCACCCTCATTGTCACTTCTAATAATTTTGACCTCATTACCATTTTTCTTTTCAATCTGGGTAATGAAATTAATCAGACTTAGGGCAGTTTCACTTTTCTTGGCTAAAAAGAAAGTCCATGTGAACCTGGAGTAATCATCAGTAATGACAAAACAATATGATTTACCCTTCAAACTCTCTATATTAGTAGGACCAAAGAGGTCCATATGCAATAAGTGAAGGGGTTTAGAACTAGAGTGCACCTGTTTAGACCTGAATGAGACCTTGTGCTGCTTGCCCTTAAGGCATGCAACACAAGAGTGGTCATTGTGGAAAGCCTTTTCAGGCAAACCATCAACTAAACCAAGCCTCACAAGCCTATTAATATTCTTAAAGTTTATGTGCCCTAGTCTCCTGTGCCAAAGATTACTTTCATCTACTGAGGCCTTAGCATACAGACATGACATTTTATTATTTACCTTAATTCCATTAAGATTCACATTATATATGTCTTTATGCCTTGGTGTTCTAAAATCTATATATTTCTCATCAGGGAGCTTATAATCTTTGCTTAACACCAAGCACTCAGTATCTGTGAAAAGAACCTTATTTTTGTTATCACACACTTGTGATACACTAAACAAATTATAATCCAGGTCTTTCACCAAGAAGACATTATCAAACCTAAGATTGTTGGTGACAAGGGTTCCTTTTCCTGTGATTGTGCCGTAGCCACCTCCAAAGTATACCTTATCACCATCTTGAATAGGAGAGAAATTGGTCAGATAGTCTTCCTTTCCAGTCATGTGCCTTGAGCATCCACTATCCCAGTATCCATAGTCATTGATCTTCTTCTGAATGCCCTGCACATAAAGAAAACACATTAGTTTTCTTTGGGAACCCAAGCCTTGGAAGACTTGGATTCATTTGGTTGTTCAACAAGAACAGACTTGGTTCTCATAACAACCCCATTTTCATCCCTGTTTGAATGAAATTCCCAGTTAACCCCAATTGGTGTTGACAATGCCTTTGAAATATAATGAAACCTGTTGCATGTCATAGAAATACCAGTATTATTAGGGTTCTGGTCTTGTTTTGGTCTCCATGTTAAGCTAGTAGAAGCTTTAGACCTATTTCCCTGTGGCTGCAAATACCTAGGTTTGTCAGCGCTGAAATTTCTCTTGTCAGCGCCCCGATTGCTCCTATCAGCGTTGTACCTAGGGTTTGCTACAGGAACCCATTGCCTATTTGACCAAGTATTTGACTTTTGAAAAGGTCTTAGGCCTTGTGTGTTAGACCCTCTAGAAAAGAATGGGGCTGGTCTAACAACTTGTGAATTTTTGTTCACAAAGGTATTGGGTCTGACAGTGTTTGACCTATGTTGACTTTTGTCAGCGCTGAAATGGTTCCTGTCAGCGTTGACATTGGAAGCGTTGACACATTTGTAGGCCAAATGTGAGAAGCTCCCACATGTGTAACAAGCTTTTCTAGACATAGTCTTAGAAGCAAAGAAGCCTGTTCCATGGTTACTAACTTGGCTTTTTGGTGACCTAGAATTTCTATACATCTCTGCATATTTAACACTAGGTTTTCTAACATTTTGTGGGCCAAGGTCAACAGGTTTGCCAGTGGTAGGGTGTGTGATCTTAATAGGTTTAGGATCATCAATTGGTTTTGTGATTGGTGTGGGCTCATTTGGACTTTCACACAATAATCCTCCCTTAACAAACAAAGTGTGGTTAGCTTTCTTCCACTCTTCTAGGTCAGTCAGCTTTTGCTGATATTCCTCAACTGGGGAAGTCACTCTAGGTGGAGGAATGAACTCCTCCTCTTGGCATTCTGGCAAGCCAGTCCAAGATAAGTCCTTTGATTGGACACCATAGAAATCCCCAGCTGGTGGTGGAACAACAGTATAATTATTCATCCCAATCCCACTCATATCCTTAGAGTCTCTTTGTTTACTAACACACTCTCCTAGGGTTTGTGTGGCCTTATCAAATCTCTGGATTTTAAGACTCACATTATCTTTGTTTTTGTTAGCCTCCTCTAACTGAGCTATCAAATCAAGATTAACCCTATTTACTATATCTTGAACATCCTTACTCTGATGTAACTCATGTTTTAAGATATTTATTTGATCCTTTAAATCACAATTGTATTTATTTGATCCTTACTCCGGTGGATGTTTAGATCTATGTATGTAGAACACACATCTAAAATTTCGTGACGATCCAACGGTTCAATCAAAAGTTATGACCTTCTGAATACTGCTGCGCACACAAAAACGTCCAGAAAAATTCCATACGAATTTTTCTTCTTCACTATACACGAACACCTCGTCGGACCTAGATACAATTGTGATTTAAAGGATCAAATAAATATCTTAAAACAAATAAATATCATGTTTTACTCTGATGTAACGGCTTTTTGGATAAATTACTAAGTCTGCATTTTGCTTTTGCAAGCTTAATGTATTTCCAGATCTTCTTGTTCTATATACATTGTCGTTAAATATCAAATTGGGTCCAATTATTAAGTTGATAAGTCAAAACACAACAAAATAAGAAGACAAGGGCTAAAAAGTACAAGTTGCAAAAGAACAAGCCGTTGGAGTCTTTTTATTACTTTAGCTTTCTTTGTAAGCTATGTTTTCTAGTATATAAAGAAAACATAGACGTAGGTTTTTATATCATATTATTCATTCACAATGTAAACCTAAAGTGTGTGTTGCACTAGACGTGGGATTCAATGTATACACGTCTAGTGGATGTTTGTTATTAATATAATGAACATCCCAATTGTTTTAATTCGTGTACTTTGTGCCTAAACACCTTGTCATGATCATTGTTCTTTTCCGCTATGTTATCATATGAATGATGATCATCCTAGATATATGGTTCATAACCATTGGACCCAACAATCTTCCCCTAGTTGATGATGTCAAAACACTCTTCTTAAGCATGAATCCTTTGTATTTAGTACATGATCTCCAAGAAGCTTCCCCTTAAGTATAGCACATATTCTTCCCCTTTTTGACATATCAATAGGGAATATGTGAAAGTATGCAATCTTGTAGATTCTCCAAAAGTAGCTCTATGTAATGATCCTGAAGAAAAATAAATAAAGTAGTCTTGATGTAGAAGTAAAATAACCACAAACCTATGTTCCATGTCTTGTTTATCCATGTGATGAAGAACTTATACCAGATGTTAAAAATATAAGTAGACCTCGATCCCTTGTCAATATTCTCATCCTTTGTGAGACACTGAGCACGATAATGTAACTCCTTCAAGTGTTTATGACAAGTCTTCATCACCAACTATGTAAGCACGAACAAGTTACCTTTAAAGTCAGTGGCTGGAAGTCCATGACTTTAAGATATGATAGAACACAAACTCGCAAAAATCTTCCTCAATCATCAAACTTTCCATAAGAATTCTTCCCCTTAAGCTAACACTTCTTCATGATGAATTTGAATGAAATAACATCGTCATACCATATGTAAAAGTGTAATGCTGAATAACTCTTTTGCAAGGCTATCCCGATTACATAGTTTAAATATCCATCAAATTCCCACGAATAATTGCTAACTCGCTTTAAAATCATTAATCCATTTAAAAAAATATCCGAGCCATAAATATCAACTTGATATTCTGAATTAAACGGAGATTCCATGTACCTTTGTGTGTCTTTCCCTTCTTTTTGTGTGCTTAAAACGTACTAGTTTTCTCAAACAGCAGCTATCCATGTGTCGTCCAACATCTCTTCTGTCCAATATCTTGGTCAGATGTATTGTCCGATATCTGACAATACGTATCAGCGTTGAAGCTCATATATCGGATGACACTGTCAACCTATCAGCGTTGACTTATTCCTTGTCAGCGTCGAAACCCTTCCTGTCAGCGCCTAAACAACAAACGTCAGCGCCAACCTTAAATCCTGTCAGCGTTCATCTTTAAACCTGTCAGCGTCTATGGTTTAAACGTGTCAGCGTTTAATTTGCTAACATCAGCGTCATAATCTGTCAGCGTTGCATTCACTTTTCCTTGTCAACGTTGCTCCAAGACTTTGTCAGCGTCTATCTAACAAACAGCAACGTTATATATTACGTTAAAGATAATAAACTAATTATCCTTTAACCAATAAGAATTCTTTATCCATGTGAATGCATATCTCTCCACCAATTGGAAACGAATGACCGTGTGAACGCTAAGCTAAGCTTCTGTACCAATCACGATTTACAAACCGTGTGAACACATAACTGTTTTAACCAATCAAATCCCTTACTTCGTGTGAACACACGTTTTTTCCACCAATGAAAACAAGGGACTTACCGTAATACAGTAGACAAGCATGTAGAGGATCAAAGTTTTTGAATAACACATTAGGGTTTGGCCATGTGAATGCTCGACATACAGTAACATCACGATCGCACCAGATTTAGGGTTTATTTAAAAACCCTTTGCTTGCTGAGTTACCAGCCTCGAAAAACTTTAAGCACCAAAACCCTAATTAGGGTTTGTTAATAACCCTAGCTCGATTCTTCCATCATAACAGCCACAAACTGCATAATCATCCTGCTTTTTATGTAGATCTAGGGTTTGAGAAACCCTAGTTCATGATTTCATGTGAAAGCAGAAAAACTGAAAATCACCTCTGCTGCCAACTTCGACGCTTAATAACTTTTGCCTGGGGATAAAAACTCGACAATCCCTCCGGTGGATGTTTAGATCTATGTATGTAGAACACACATCTAAAATTTCGTGACGATCCAACGGTTAGATCAAAAGTTATGACCTTTTGAATACTGCTGCGCACACAAAAACGTCCAGAAAAATTCAATACGAATTTTTCTTCTTCACCATACACGAACACCTCGTCGGACCTAGATATCAAGAGCCTTAGGCTCTGATACCAATTGTTGATCCCAAACTTAGATCGATTAAGCTTTGTGTAAACGAGATTAGATCAAGTACTACACGTAGAGAAACCTTTGCTTATGAATAAAGTAACAAAGTGTTATGCGGAATTAACACTTGATCTAAAACACAATGATGTTAAACAAACTTTCACTTGTATTAGAATAATCGTGTTGATTACAATGAAAGGTTTAACTTGCGAATACTATGAAAAACTGATATTTAACATTAACCTAAAAGATCTTCTTTTATAGAACAAGAAGTCTTGTACAATAAGCTACGAATCAACTATTCTAGGTAAAGATAAACATAGAAAATACATTGTCGTTTCTATCCTTACTAGAAGTAATCTAGAATATAATATACGTGTAGCTCACATCTTCCATCAGTGCTTGTCTTCAATCTGTCAACGCTTGACTTTATCTTGTCAACGCTTATGCTGTCAGCGTTCACTTTGCTCTTGTCAACGCTTGAGTTGTTCTTGTCAGCGTTCAAGTGTTCTGGCCTAAATTTATTCCCAACAATCCTCCCCTAAACTTGATATCCACTCTTATGATCAAGTTTCTGAATAAACATTAAGAACTTGGAGGAGTCTGACAAACCTTATCATATTGGTAATAAATAAATCTGATCAAATTCTTTGCCACGTCACTTGTGTAGTCTATCTCCAACTGGGTGTCCTTCATCTTCTCCAAAACAGCCTTGGATATGAAATACTGAGCATCTACAAGCAAATACTCAGCAAACTTTGTAGAACTCAAATGGTATACACCAGCAGCTGAATATAACCTCCATTGAAGACCACTGAGGTCATCTTCAAGATCCTTCCATATTTCAGGATCTTCTTCATTTGTCCCATACATTCTTTTGAATGTGGTCCAAAGTTTTATTCCATTGGCTGAAGTTGGTGCTTCAGCCTCATACTTGGTCTCTAGCAACCTCCAAAGGTCTACCAAGTCTTCTCTGTCACAACTTGCAAATAAAGATATGAGAGTGGTAAAAGTGTGTACCTCCTTGCCAAATCTTCCAATTTTCCAGAATCCACATTCATCTTCCTCATAACTTATAATTGGATTCCTGGAATCTAGTGGTAACACATGAACCATATCTGAAGCTTCTAATGGGGAGAGCTTGAGGCTCTTTCTAATGATTGCTTCACTTGGATACAGTTGAGACATATCTTTTGGAAACTCAAGAACAAATCCCTTCTTCACTGGTCTAGGGACTATCATAGCTTTCTTGATTGCCATCTCTTCTGCAAGTTGCTCCTTTCTTTCATCTGAAAGAAGTCTGAAAGTATTCTCTTCCTGCACTTTCACCCAAATAGGATAAGCCCTATGTTCCAACTCATCAAATGTCAAAGCCTTCAGCTTTTGATGTGTCCATCCAACTCCATGACATTTGAGCAACATAAAATAGAGCTTCCTTCTATCCCTTTTCAATTCAGAGAGAATGTTGCTTGCCCTGTACTTCAACATCACCTTACAATCCTGCTGAACTCTAAGAAGAATTTCCAAACCCCATATCTGATCTGAAATGGTCAAGTCTGGATTATCCATGCAGCTTTCTTCCCAAGAATTGTACATCTGAACTACCTCTGGCATATCAAAATCAATTTGCAACTTCAAATCTCTCAGCCTTTCCTTAGCAAGCTCATCACCATACTCAAGTCTTTCTGGTTCAACAATCATCACACTTGAATCTGAGCTGCCTCCATCACTTTCTTCCTCAGAAGTCACAACAAATGGTGACTTTTCCTTCTCACCTTGTTCCATCATTTGCTCAGCCAATCTTCTATCAAATTCAACCTGAGCTGCATTCTTTGGAACAACTTCTTCTACCAACTTACCCTTACCCTTATCTGTTGGTTCAATTGTTGGTAAGGTAGATGATAATACCTGAGTAGGAACATCTTTGATGATAGATGATGACTGGAATACATCACCTCCATATGCAGATCTGTCAACGCCCAAATTTCCTCTATCAGCGCCCAAAATACTTCTGTCAGCGTCCAAACTTGTCTTATCAACGCTTAAATATTTTCCCTCAGCGCCTTGTGTAACCTCTCTCAGCATATCTGTAAATGATAAATTTAAATTTGTTGGAGAGATTAAGGACGTATCAAAACCTTTTTGTTCCTTCAAACTAGTAAGAGCTTCAGCAATATCCAATGATTGACCATCTTGACTGCTCTTATCACTCAGATTTCTTGCTTCCTCCCCTTTGGAAGACTCCTCCATACCTCCCCTTGAATGAGCACTCTCCAAAACAACAATCCTCTCCCTCAATTCTTTGAGTTCAAGGCCTTGGTTACTGACAATTTGTACTAAGTCTGCATTTTGCTTTTGCAAGCTAATGCAGACAGCCGTCAATTCTAAAAGCGTCATTGGTTCCAGTCTGCCCTCTTCCAAAATGGGGATTTGACCTCCCAAGTCAGGTTCATTGGGAATGGATGAGGACTTAATTATGGTGGGACTGTCTTGGCCAGCTTCTAAGCCAGAACCAATAGTCCCAGCCTCATCCAGGTCACCAGCCACACTTGTGGTGGTGGTTCTCTCTGCTTCATGGCTAGGACCACCAGAGGAGAACACTCCAGCAGTCCTTTGGCGTTTAATCAACCTACATTCTGGTGGTGTGGAAGATGGTGTAGAAGATGGTGTAGATGTAGGTTGGTTAAGGGGTGTTTGGGATTGTGATGGTTGGGTGTCAACGTTGGAAATAGGCATGTCAACGCCCACATTAGATGTGTCAGCGTCAAAGGGATTTTGGTCTATTTGCATTTGGTCAGGTGAGGGTAAAGGTTCAGGGATAGGCTCAAGTTGTGGTTGAGGGTCAATATGAGGTTGGGGGTCTGGTTGGGGTTGTGCTGCTGCAATAACAGCAAGCATGGCGTGGGTTAAGGGTAGATCTCTAAGAGGTGGTGAATTCATCTTGGTGAAAATAGCCTTCTTTTGTTCAGGGATCTTATAAAAGTCATTGTGATCCCTTGAACAATATCTTTGAGCATCAAAAACCATTTGCAGAAAACGGGGATAAGCTAAAGTCATTTTTGTCCCCTTGTTTTTACACATTCCTTCAAAAATCATTTTAGACCAATTATAATTTTGCCCTGTTGCAATACACACAATAGCAGATGCAATGGATCTATTGATCTCATTGTGTGCAGTACATTTGGGACTCAAACACTGAAGGAGAATGTGAATTAGGTACTTCCAGGCTGGGGGAAATTCCTGCTTATGGTACTTATTAAGAGTACCTTCATCAGGAATAGGGTATCCCAAAGCCCTTAGCCCTTGTTCTATTTCAGATATGGGAAGCATGGTTATACCATCAGCATCATTAAGATGCAAGGCCTGGCGTACCAAGGCCTCAGTAACCACCCAAGGTCTCCCATGTACAATAGAAGTCAATGTTGTCACTCCATTAACTGTTGTGGAACTGACAGTGTTCCAAAACTGTTTAATGTGTGCGACTGGAATGAGTGGTGCATGAGAAAGAGCATACCTTAAAGGGGATGCATTCAAATACTCCACCATCTGAGTGTATTGAGGGAACAAAGTATTATCAGCAACAAGATAAGCAATCATGTTGTGTTGAGACTTGAACCCCAAATCCAATTCTGCAGAGTTAAATCTTGGTGCCATTGATGAAAGCTGTTAATTTGATGTATAAAAGATGAAGGTTGATAAGAGAAAAGTGTTAGACAAGAATTATAGATACCCTGTTTAAAATAGGAGCCAAATTTATAGGAGTGGATGAATGCACGTGATTGGCCCAAAAATAGGCAAAGATTTTCAAAAATCAATCATGAAAATATTGAAAAAGTTTATAAGTTATCTCATGCATTAAATGAAAGTAACAACTCCTAAAATTACGGCTTGAAAATATGTCAAAAAGTTACAACTGGGTAGGTCCCATTGTTTGTCAACGGTCAAATATAACCCATCAACGCCCAACGGCTATAATCTTGTCAACGTTCGCCTAAAGCCATGTCAGCGTCCATTTTGGTCACAACAACGCTTGGAAAAATCTTGTCAGCGTCCAAAAATAAAATTGTTTTAAAAAGTGAAAAATGACCTTAACAAGTAATTTATCCTAGAGAAGATAACCAAAAGCTGATAATTATCATAGGGCGGCAAGCACTGTCCAGTTATGCACACTTGCATAAGCAAGATAGACATAACAGTCCTCTAGTGTCCCTTGCTAACCAAAATTCTTAACAACCAAGTTACCTTATAAAATCCTTGTTACTCCCAGGTAAAACCCATATCAAAAGGATTCCCAAGCCTCCCAACAGACCATAACCAATTCTAAGTCAAAAATGTCTTGGCAGCATGCAAAGTTGATATACTATGCATGCTACAGTGCCTCATGGTTTAGTAAAACTAACCCATACTCACCAGTGGACACAATCTAGAATTGTGATGAGAGTATTCTAAGAATACCCAAGAGTCCTAAAGGTTCCTTAAACCTCCCCTTAAACTGTGATACATGAGTTCTCAAAACATATATATGAACATTAAAAATTTATGTCAAGATAGAAATATAAATATTCCAACCATCATCCATAAACAAAACATGTTCAAATAGCTCTTCAAAGTTCCATAAGCAACTCTGTATCTAATGGCATAAAGCTACCATTACCTGCACATTTAGATGAAAACCACAAAACTAACATTTGTTGCTAACAGCGTCCCGACAACACTTTAACAGCGTTGAAGGAACTCTTGTCAGCGTTAGACCATAATATTTCTAACAACGGCAAAATAACACTTGACAGCGTTACATTCACCTTTGTCAGTGTTAGAAAAATAATGTGGAAAATCTAAATCATCACAAAGACCAATAACAATGCATTATCCTGTACATACTTTTACAAAAATGTTCCAAAACACATATTAAGTGAGATTAACCATTCCAATATTTGTTACCAAATATTGAAATCTTCCAGCATCAAAAGGTTTAGTTAATAAATCAGCTACATTATCTTCAGTATCTACCCTATCTGGTTGTATTAAACCTTTCTCAAAGCAATCTCTTATAAAATGGTGTCTAATTTCTATGTGTTTGGTTTTAGAATGATGTACAGGATTTTTAATAATGCATAAAGTACTGTTATTGTCTACAAAAATCTTGGTATGCATAAAATTATACCCATAATCCAACAGCTGGTTCTGAATCCATAATACTTGTCCACAACAAGCAGCTGCTGCCACATATTCTGCTTCAGTTGTAGAGTTTGCCACCACTGTTTGTTTCTTGCATTGCCAAGATATTAATCTGCTCCCAAGAAATTGGCATCCACCAGTTGTGGATTTCCTATCAAACTTGTCACCACCATAATCACTGTCTGAATATGCAATAAGGTCCAAGGGAGAATCTTTTGGGTACCATAAGCCAAGATCTGGATAACATCTTAGGTACCTAAAAATCCTCTTCACAGCAAAAAGGTGACATTCTTTGGGAGTCACTTGATGGCGTGCACATGCACACACAGCAAACATGATGTCAGGTCTTGAGGCTGTAAGATACATCAATGATCCAATCATTGATCTATAGTGCCTAACATCCACATCCTTTCCAGCTCCAATTTTTCCCCAAGGGTATTGCCTATCCATAGGAGTGGAAGCCTCCTTCTCATGTGGAGAAAAACCATATTTCTTCAAGATTTCAGCTACATACTTGTCTTGGGAGATGAAGATACCATCTTCTTTCTGCTGAACTTGTAAACCTAGAAAGAAGTTCATCTCACCCATTGCACTCATCTTGAATTTATCTGTCATGAGCTTGGAAAAATCCTCACTCATTTTTGGATCAGTAGAGCCAAAAATGATGTCATCAACATAGACCTGCACAAGCAACACATGTTTTCCTTTCTTCTTTGTAAACAGTGTCTGATCTATGGTGCCCCTCTTAAAACCATTTTCCACCAAATAGGTGGACAATGTACCATACCATGCTCTTGGGGCTTGATGAAGGCCATACATTGCTTTCTTTACTCTATAAACCTTGTCTGGATTCTCAGGATCTTCAAAACCAGGAGGCTGCATTACATAAACCTCCTCAACAATTGTGCCATAGAGGAAAGCACTCTTCACATCCATTTGATAAACAGTAAAATTCATGCAAGAAGCATAAGCTAAGAAAATTCTGATAGCTTCAATTCTTGCAACTGGAGCAAAGACTTCTTCATAATCTATGCCTTCCTCTTGTGTATAACCCTGAGCTACCAAACGTGCCTTGTTTCTGACCACAATGCCTCTTTCATCTTTCTTGTTCCTTAGAACCCATCTTGTCCCAATTGGTCTCACATACCTAGGACAATCAACCAGCTCCCAAACATCCTGTATAGCAAATTGGTGAAGCTCATCCTGCATTGCTTCCACCCAACTTGGTTCTTTGAGAGCATCAAAAATCTTCTTGGGTTCTTCCTGTGACAGAAAACAGGCAAACAAACATGCTTGTACAAGAGGGGTATCAACCTTCTTGTGTATATTGGTAATAAATCCACCAAGACCTTGATGGGATCTTCTTGTCTGAACTGGAGCCATAACATCACCTATGATTTGAGATGTGGGGTGATCTTTAGCTGTGGAAGTGAGAACTCCTCCTTCAATAACTCTGGTGTCCTCAATTTCACGCTCCATGTTGCCAATATCTTCTTCAGATTCTTCTTCATCAACAGGAATCTCTTCATGGATATTGGAAGGTCCACCCTGTTCAAAATGAGAAGAGAAAAGCTGTGTAAAGGTGTCTCCAAAGTCTGATCCTTGTTTGTCAGTGTTTGGGCTAACAACGCCTGAACTGGTGTTGTCAGCGTTGGAGCCATCAGTGTCTGAATTGGTCGTGTCAGCGCTTGATTTCCCTTTGTCAGCGCTTGAAGAATCATGCATGTTTGTAGTTGGTGGTATCTGAACACCACCATTATCTTTCCTTGCAGCAGTAGCAGCAGCATAATACTCATCTGTCCATATAGGAAGTGTAACAAATTCTTGTGTGGGAGATGATATAACTGCTGGTGGTCCATCCTCCTTAGCAACCTGTATACCTGAAACATTACCAATTCTCTTTTCCAAAACACTTGAAGTTACCTTCACAATGTCTGGATCAGTAACATGCATATAATTTAAAGCTCTAGACAAAGGTTCTAAGTCAAACAACCAATTTGGACCACTCTCAGGATCACTAGGTTTACTTTCTAAAAACCTAACATGTACCTTTTCAAGTATACGTTTTTCCTTTTTAATGTAAACCCTATATCCTTTACTCTGCACTGAATAACCCATGAAGTAGCCTTCATCACCTTTTGAATCAAATTTACCTAGGGCATCACTAGTTTCTAACACAACTACATGACAACCAAATGGCTTAAGAAAGCCAATATTGGGCTTCCTTCCCCAAAGTAATTCATAAGGTGTCTTATTATGTATCTTGTTGACCAATGCCCTATTTTGAACATAACAAGCTGTGTTAACAGCTTCAGCCCAAAAAGCTATAGGAAAGTGGGCATCAGCCAACATGGTTCTGGCTGCTTCAATAAGGGTCCTATTCTTCCTTTCAGCAACCCCATTTTGTTGTGGGGTTCTAGCTATGCTAAACTGCCTAGTAATCCCTTTCTTGGCACAAAAATCATCTAATAACTGATTTCTAAACTCACCCCCATTGTCACTTCTAATAATTTTGACCTCATTACCATTTTTCTTTTCAATCTGGGTAATGAAATTAATCAGACTTAGGGCAGTTTCACTTTTCTTGGCTAAAAAGAAAGTCCATGTGAACCTGGAGTAATCATCAGTAATGACAAAACAATATGATTTACCCTTCAAACTCTCTATATTAGTAGGACCAAAGAGGTCCATATGCAATAAGTGAAGGGGTTTAGAACTAGAGTGCACCTGTTTAGACCTGAATGAGACCTTGTGCTGCTTGCCCTTAAGGCATGCAACACAAGAGTGGTCATTGTGGAAAGCCTTTTCAGGCAAACCATCAACTAAACCAAGCCTCACAAGCCTATTAATATTCTTAAAGTTTATGTGCCCTAGTCTCCTGTGCCAAAGATTACTTTCATCTACTGAGGCCTTAGCATACAGACATGACATTTTATTATTTACCTTAATTCCATTAAGATTCACATTATATATGTCTTTATGCCTTGGTGTTCTAAAATCTATATATTTCTCATCAGGGAGCTTATAATCTTTGCTTAACACCAAGCACTCAGTATCTGTGAAAAGAACCTTATTTTTGTTATCACACACTTGTGATACACTAAACAAATTATAATCCAGGTCTTTCACCAAGAAGACATTATCAAACCTAAGATTGTTGGTGACAAGGGTTCCTTTTCCTGTGATTGTGCCGTAGCCACCTCCAAAGTATACCTTATCACCATCTTGAATAGGAGAGAAATTGGTCAGATAGTCTTCCTTTCCAGTCATGTGCCTTGAGCATCCACTATCCCAGTATCCATAGTCATTGATCTTCTTCTGAATGCCCTGCACATAAAGAAAACACATTAGTTTTCTTTGGGAACCCAAGCCTTGGAAGACTTGGATTCATTTGGTTGTTCAACAAGAACAGACTTGGTTCTCATAACAACCCCATTTTCATCCCTGTTTGAATGAAATTCCCAGTTAACCCCAATTGGTGTTGACAATGCCTTTGAAATATAATGAAACCTGTTGCATGTCATAGAAATACCAGTATTATTAGGGTTCTGGTCTTGTTTTGGTCTCCATGTTAAGCTAGTAGAAGCTTTAGACCTATTTCCCTGTGGCTGCAAATACCTAGGTTTGTCAGCGCTGAAATTTCTCTTGTCAGCGCCCCGATTGCTCCTATCAGCGTTGTACCTAGGGTTTGCTACAGGAACCCATTGCCTATTTGACCAAGTATTTGACTTTTGAAAAGGTCTTAGGCCTTGTGTGTTAGACCCTCTAGAAAAGAATGGGGCTGGTCTAACAACTTGTGAATTTTTGTTCACAAAGGTATTGGGTCTGACAGTGTTTGACCTATGTTGACTTTTGTCAGCGCTGAAATGGTTCCTGTCAGCGTTGACATTGGAAGCGTTGACACATTTGTAGGCCAAATGTGAGAAGCTCCCACATGTGTAACAAGCTTTTCTAGACATAGTCTTAGAAGCAAAGAAGCCTGTTCCATGGTTACTAACTTGGCTTTTTGGTGACCTAGAATTTCTATACATCTCTGCATATTTAACACTAGGTTTTCTAACATTTTGTGGGCCAAGGTCAACAGGTTTGCCAGTGGTAGGGTGTGTGATCTTAATAGGTTTAGGATCATCAATTGGTTTTGTGATTGGTGTGGGCTCATTTGGACTTTCACACAATAACCCTCCCTTAACAAACAAAGTGTGGTTAGCTTTCTTCCACTCTTCTAGGTCAGTCAGCTTTTGCTGATATTCCTCAACTGGGGAAGTCACTCTAGGTGGAGGAATGAACTCCTCCTCTTGGCATTCTGGCAAGCCAGTCCAAGATAAGTCCTTTGATTGGACACCATAGAAATCCCCAGCTGGTGGTGGAACAACAGTATAGTTATTCATCCCAATCCCACTCATATCCTTAGAGTCTCTTTGTTTACTAACACACTCTCCTAGGGATTGTGTGGCCTTATCAAATCTCTGGATTTTAAGACTCACATTATCTTTATTTTTGTTAGCCACCTCTAACTGAGCTATCAAATCAAGATTAACCCTATTCACTATATCTTGAACATCCTTACTCTGATGTAACTCATGTTTTAAGATATTTATTTGATCCTTTAAATCAAACTCCATTTTCTTATACTCAGCTACTGTCTTTTCTGTTTGGGTAAGAGCAATTTGATAGTTAGATACTTTGCATCTTAGAGTACTTGCATCATCTAATAATTTAACTATCTCTTGTTTTAATTTTTCAGTATTTAAACGACAACCCTTAGAACAGAAAGCATCATCATATACCTCATTATCTGATGAAGAGGAGGAGTGTGCCATGAGAGCATATTCAGCATGCTCTTCTTTAACTTCAGCAACCAAAGCTCTGTCCTCTTCCTCATTCTTAGCCATCCAGCTCCAATCCCATTCTCCAACGCCATCAATTTGTTGAACAGCAACCATGGCCTTGGGATCTGGGTTCTTAATCATTTGGCTAGAAGGCTTCCCAGCATCAGATCTCCTTGGAGATCTACATTCCCTCATAAAGTGCCCCATCCTATGACAGTTGTAGCACTCTACCTTGGACTTGTCAAAGCCAGCAACATCCTTAGCATTAAAGGTCATTTTCTTCTTGAACCTTTTATTGAACCTGTTTGCTCTTAAACTTACAAGAGCCATAGTCCACTTGATGTCCATCTCTTCCAATTGTTCATCACTTATCTGCTCAAGATCTTCATAAGTAATCCTTGAATCACTAGGCAAAGAAGCAATGAATGCACACACAGTATCAAGATCAAAACCAGCAGGTTTAATTCTATCAGCGCCATGATTGTGTGTGTCAGCGCTTGAGTACAAAGCGTTGACAGGGTATGATCCAGCGCTGACAGATTGACATCCAGCGTTGACACCTTGAGATCCAGTTGCTGAATGTCCATAGAAGTTCATGGAATCAAATTGGCCTTCACTTTGTGAAAAGAAGGCCATGTTGCTGCTGGAAGATTTGTTATCACTCTCCAATTGCCATTCATTCTCCAACAGCCTTAACTTGTTGAAGATGTCATCAAACCTGGAAGTCTTGTGGGTGTTATTGACAAGAATAGATCTTGTCTCAATCTTCCATACATCACCAAGGCTTTTGAGAAAAGTAGCATTCAATTCAGGATCATCAATCTGTTTTCCCATGAAGGAAAGTTGACTTGTGATATCAAGAAGTCTACTTCTCACACTGCTGAGATTCTCATTAGGTTGAGCTTTAAAGACAGCATACTCATGCAAGAGTTGCTTCTTCTTTTCTTCTTTTGTGTCAGCATTGCCACCATGTGCCACTTCAAGAGCTTCCCAAAGCTCTTTTGCAGACTCAAATCGTTTGTACTTGTGCTGATTTTCATGACCTAGGGCATGTTTCAAGATGTTCAGGATCTTCATGTCCACCCTCTTCTTGGCTATATCTTCAACAGCAACAACTCTCCCATCTTCAGGTTTTTCCACCTTATCAGATTCAGGACAATTAGGAACAGCTGTCCTTGTAGCAATAGCAGCAGTAATCTTTGCTGCTTTATCGAATGTGTTCCCATATTCGATAATTTCCCAAAGAGTGTAGTCATGAATAGCTATGTATTGCTCAAAATTGGATTTCCAAAGCTCAAAGTTCCTGGCATCAAACATGGGAATTTTGATACTAGGGTTTGAGAAGTTGTTTTGCAGCAAAGCAGGAGGTTGATTTGTGCCAGACATGGTGTTTTTAGGGTTTTGAGAATTTAGGGTTTTTAGGGTTTGGTGTTTTAGGGTTCTGCGTTACTTAAAGATCAAAAGTTTCTCAACAAGCTCTGATACCACTTGTTGATCCCAAACTTAGATCGATTAAGCTTTGTGTAAACGAGATTAGATCAAGTACTACACGTAGAGAAACCTTTGCTTATGAATAAAGTAACAAAGTGTTATGCGGAATTAACACTTGATCTAAAACACAATGATGTTAAACAAACTTTCACTTGTATTAGAATAATCGTGTTGATTACAATGAAAGGTTTAACTTGCGAATACTATGAAAAACTGATATTTAACATTAACCTAAAAGATCTTCTTTTATAGAACAAGAAGTCTTGTACAATAAGCTACGAATCAACTATTCTAGGTAAAGATAAACATAGAAAATACATTGTCGTTTCTATCCTTACTAGAAGTAATCTAGAATATAATATACGTGTAGCTCACATCTTCCATCAGTGCTTGTCTTCAATCTGTCAACGCTTGACTTTATCTTGTCAACGCTTATGCTGTCAGCGTTCACTTTGCTCTTGTCAACGCTTGAGTTGTTCTTGTCAGCGTTCAAGTGTTCTGGCCTAAATTTATTCCCAACAGATCCAGCTTAACCATGAACTTCTATGGACATTCAGCAACTGGATCTCAAGGTGTCAGCGCTGGATGTCAATCTGTCAGCGCTGGATCATACCCTGTCAACGCTTTGTACTCAAGCGCTGACACATACAATCATGGCGCTGATAGAATTAAACCTGCTGGTTTTGATCTTGATACTGTGTGTGCATTCATTGCTTCTTTGCCTAGTGATTCAAGGATTACTTATGAAGATCTTGAGCAGATAAGTGATGAACAATTGGAAGAGATGGACATCAAGTGGACTATGGCTCTTGTAAGTTTAAGAGCAAACAGGTTCAATAAAAGGTTCAAGAAGAAGATGACCTTTAATGCTAAGGATGTTGCTGGCTTTGACAAGTCCAAGGTAGAGTGCTACAACTGTCATAGGATGGGGCACTTTATGAGGGAATGTAGATCTCCAAGGAGATCTGATGCTGGGAAGTCTTCTAGCCAAATGATTAAGAACCCAGATCCCAAGGCCATGGTTGCTGTTCAACAAATTGATGGCGTTGGAGAATGGGATTGGAGCTGGATGGCTAAGAATGAGGAAGAGGACAGAGCTTTGGTTGCTGAAGTTAAAGAAGAGCATGCTGAATATGCTCTCATGGCACACTCCTCCTCTTCATCAGATAATGAGGTATATGATGATGCTTTCTGTTCTAAGGGTTGTCGTTTAAATACTGAAAAATTAAAACAAGAGATAGTTAAATTATTAGATGATGCAAGTACTCTAAGATGCAAAGTATCTAACTATCAAATTGCTCTTACCCAAACAGAAAAGACAGTAGCTGAGTATAAGAAAATGGAGTTTGATTTAAAGGATCAAATAAATATCTTAAAACATGAGTTACATCAGAGTAAGGATGTTCAAGATATAGTGAATAGGGTTAATCTTGATTTGATAGCTCAGTTAGAGGTGGCTAACAAAAATAAAGATAATGTGAGTCTTAAAATCCAGAGATTTGATAAGGCCACACAATCCCTAGGAGAGTGTGTTAGTAAACAAAGAGACTCTAAGGATATGAGTGGGATTGGGATGAATAACTATACTGTTGTTCCACCACCAGCTGGGGATTTCTATGGTGTCCAATCAAAGGACTTATCTTGGACTGGCTTGCCAGAATGCCAAGAGGAGGAGTTCATTCCTCCACCTAGAGTGACTTCCCCAGTTGAGGAATATCAGCAAAAGCTGACTGACCTAGAAGAGTGGAAGAAAGCTAACCACACTTTGTTTGTTAAGGGAGGGTTATTGTGTGAAAGTCCAAATGAGCCCACACCAATCACAAAACCAATTGATGATCCTAAACCTATTAAGATCACACACCCTACCACTGTCAAACCTGTTGACCTTGGCCCACAAAATGTTAGAAAACCTAGTGTTAAATATGCAGAGATGTATAGAAATTCTAGGTCACCAAAAAGCCAAGTTAGTAACCATGGAACAGGCTTCTTTGCTTCTAAGACTATGTCTAGAAAAGCTTGTTACACATGTGGGAGCTTCTCACATTTGGCCTACAAATGTGTCAACGCTTCCAATGTCAACGCTGACAGGAACCATTTCAGCGCTGACAAAAGTCAACATAGGTCAAACACTGTCAGACCCAATACCTTTGTGAACAAAAATTCACAAGTTGTTAGACCAGCCCCATTCTTTTCTAGAGGGTCTAACACACAAGGCCTAAGACCTTTTCAAAAGTCAAATACTTGGTCAAATAGGCAATGGGTTCCTGTAGCAAACCCTAGGTACAACGCTGATAGGAGCAATCGGGGCGCTGACAAGAGAAATTTCAGCGCTGACAAACCTAGGTATTTGCAGCCACAGGGAAATAGGTCTAAAGCTTCTACTAGCTTAACATGGAGACCAAAACAAGACCAGAACCCTAATAATACTGGTATTTCTATGACATGCAACAGGTTTCATTATATTTCAAAGGCATTGTCAACACCAATTGGGGTTAACTGGGAATTTCATTCAAACAGGGATGAAAATGGGGTTGTTATGAGAACCAAGTCTGTTCTTGTTGAACAACCAAATGAATCCAAGTCTTCCAAGGCTTGGGTTCCCAAAGAAAACTAATGTGTTTTCTTTATGTGCAGGGCATTCAGAAGAAGATCAATGACTATGGATACTGGGATAGTGGATGCTCAAGGCACATGACTGGAAAGGAAGACTATCTGACCAATTTCTCTCCTATTCAAGATGGTGATAAGGTATACTTTGGAGGTGGCTACGGCACAATCACAGGAAAAGGAACCCTTGTCACCAACAATCTTAGGTTTGATAATGTCTTCTTGGTGAAAGACCTGGATTATAATTTGTTTAGTGTATCACAAGTGTGTGATAACAAAAATAAGGTTCTTTTCACAGATACTGAGTGCTTGGTGTTAAGCAAAGATTATAAGCTCCCTGATGAGAAATATATAGATTTTAGAACACCAAGGCATAAAGACATATATAATGTGAATCTTAATGGAATTAAGGTAAATAATAAAATGTCATGTCTGTATGCTAAGGCCTCAGTAGATGAAAGTAATCTTTGGCACAGGAGACTAGGGCACATAAACTTTAAGAATATTAATAGGCTTGTGAGGCTTGGTTTAGTTGATGGTTTGCCTGAAAAGGCTTTCCACAATGACCACTCTTGTGTTGCATGCCTTAAGGGCAAGCAGCACAAGGTCTCATTCAGGTCTAAACAGGTGCACTCTAGTTCTAAACCCCTTCACTTATTGCATATGGACCTCTTTGGTCCTACTAATATAGAGAGTTTGAAGGGTAAATCATATTGTTTTGTCATTACTGATGATTACTCCAGGTTCACATGGACTTTCTTTTTAGCCAAGAAAAGTGAAACTGCCCTAAGTCTGATTAATTTCATTACCCAGATTGAAAAGAAAAATGGTAATGAGGTCAAAATTATTAGAAGTGACAATGGGGGTGAGTTTAGAAATCAGTTATTAGATGATTTCTGTGCCAAGAAAGGGATTACTAGGCAGTTTAGCATAGCTAGAACCCCACAACAAAATGGGGTTGCTGAAAGGAAGAATAGGACCCTTATTGAAGCAGCCAGAACCATGTTGGCTGATGCCCACTTTCCTATAGCTTTTTGGGCTGAAGCTGTTAACACAGCTTGTTATGTTCAAAATAGGGCATTGGTCAACAAGATACATAATAAGACACCTTATGAATTACTTTGGGGAAGGAAGCCCAATATTGGCTTTCTTAAGCCATTTGGTTGTCATGTAGTTGTGTTAGAAACTAGTGATGCCCTAGGTAAATTTGATTCAAAAGGTGATGAAGGCTACTTCATGGGTTATTCAGTGCAGAGTAAAGGATATAGGGTTTACATTAAAAAGGAAAAACATATACTTGAAAAGGTACATGTTAGGTTTTTAGAAAGTAAACCTAGTGATCCTGAGAGTGGTCCAAATTGGTTGTTTGACTTAGAACCTTTGTCTAGAGCTTTAAATTATATGCCTGTTACTGATCCAGACATTGTGAAGGTAACTTCAAGTGTTTTGGAAAAGAGAATTGGTAATGTTTCAGGTATACAGGTTGCTAAGGAGGATGGACCACCAGCAGTTATATCATCTCCCACACAAGAATTTGTTACACTTCCTATATGGACAGATGAGTATTATGCTGCTGCTACTGCTGCTACTACTGCAAGGAAAGATAATGGTGGTGTTCAAATACCACCAAATACAAACATGCATGATTCTTCAGGCGCTGACAAAGGGAAATCAAGCGCTGACACGACCAATTCAGACGCTGATGGCTCCAACGCTGACAACACCAGTTCAGGCGTTGTTAGCCCAAACGCTGACACACAAGGATCAGACTTTGGAGACACCTTTACACAGCTTTTCTCTTCTCATTTTGAACAGGGTGGACCTTCCAATATCCATGAAGAGATTCCTGTTGATGAGGAAGAAACTGAAGAAGATATTGGCAACATGGAGCGTGAAATTGAGGACACCAGACTTTTTGAAGGAGGCGTTCTCACTTCCACAGCAAAGGATCACCCCACATCTCAAATCATTGGTGATGTTATGGCTCCAGTTCAGACAAGAAGATCCCATCAAGGTCTTGGTGGATTTATTGCCAATATACACAAGAAGGTTGATACCCCTCTTGTACAAGCATGTTTGTTTGCCTGTTTTCTGTCACAGGAAGAACCCAAGAAGATTTTTGATGCTCTCAAAGAACCAAGTTGGGTGGAAGCAATGCAGGATGAGCTTCACCAATTTGCTATACATGATGTTTGGGAGCTGGTTGATTGTCCTAGGTATGTGAGACCAATTGGGACAAGATGGGTTCTAAGGAACAAGAAAGATGAAAGAGGCATTGTGGTCAGAAACAAGGCACGTTTGGTAGCTCAGGGTTATACACAAGAGGAAGGCATAGATTATGAAGAAGTCTTTGCTCCAGTTGCAAGAATTGAAGCTATCAGAATTTTCTTAGCTTATGCTTCTTGCATGAATTTTACTGTTTATCAAATGGATGTGAAGAGTGCTTTCCTCTATGGCACAATTGTTGAGGAGGTTTATGTAATGCAGCCTCCTGGTTTTGAAGATCCTGAGAATCCAGACAAGGTTTATAGAGTAAAGAAAGCAATGTATGGCCTTCATCAAGCCCCAAGAGCATGGTATGGTACATTATCCACCTACTTGGTGGAAAATGGTTTCAAGAGGGGCACCATAGACCAGACACTGTTTACAAAGAAGAAAGGAAAACATGTGTTACTTGTGCAGGTCTATGTAGATGACATCATTTTTGGCTCTACTGATCCAAAAATGAGTGAGGAATTTTCCAAGCTCATGACAGATAAATTCAAGATGAGTGCAATGGGCGAGATGAACTTCTTTCTAGGTTTACAAGTTCAGCAGAAAGAAGATGGTATCTTCATCTCCCAGGACAAGTATGTAGCTGAAATCTTGAAGAAATATGGTTTTTCTCCACATGAGAAGGAGGCTTCTACTCCTATGGATAGACAATACCCTTGGGGAAAACTTGGAGCTGGAAAGGATGTGGATGTTAGGCACTATAGATCAATGATTGGTTCATTGATGTATCTTACAGCCTCAAGACCTGACATCATGTTTGCTGTGTGTGCATGTGCACGCCATCAAGTGACTCCCAAAGAATGTCACCTTTTTGCTGTGAAGAGGATTTTTAGGTACCTAAGATGCTACCCAGATCTTGGATTGTGGTACCCAAAAGATTCTCCATTGGACCTTATTGCATATTCAGACAGTGATTATGGTGGTGACAAGTTTGATAGGAAATCCACAACTGGTGGATGCCAATTTCTTGGGAGCAGATTAATATCTTGGCAATGCAAGAAACAAACAGTGGTGGCCAACTCTACAACTGAAGCAGAATATGTTGCTGCAGCTGCTTGTTGTGGACAAGTCTTATGGATTCAGAACCAGCTGTTGGATTATGGGTATAATTTTATGCATACCAAGATTTTTGTAGACAATAACAGTACTTTATGCATTATTAAAAATCCTGTACATCATTCTAAAACCAAACACATAGAAATTAGACATCATTTTATAAGAGATTGCTTTGAGAAAGGTTTAATACAACCAGATAGGGTAGATACTGAAGATAATGTAGCTGATTTATTAACTAAACCTTTTGATGCTGGAAGATTTCAATATTTGGTAACAAATATTGGAATGGTTAATCTCACTTAATATGTGTTTTGGAATCTTTTTGTAAAAGTATGTACAGGATAATGCATTGTTATTGGTCTTTATGATGATTTAGATTTTCCACATTATTTTTCTAACACTGACAAAGGTAAATGCAACGCTGTTAAGTGTTATTTTGCCGTTGTTAGAAATATTATGGTCTAACGCTGACAAGAGTTCCTTCAACGCTGACAAGTGTTGTCGGGACGCTGTTAGCAACAAATGTTAGTTTTGTGGTTTTCATCTAAATGTGCAGGTAATGGTAGCTTTATGCCATTGGATACAGAGTTGCTTATGGAACTTTGAAGAGCTATTTGGACATGTTTTGTTTATGGATGATGGTTGGAATATTTATATTCCTATCTTGACATAAATTTTTAATGTTCATATATATGTTTTGAGAACTCATGTATCACAGTTTAAGGGGAGGTTTAAGGAACCTTTAGGACTCTTGGGTATTCTTAGAATACTCTCATCACAATTCTAGATTGTGTCCACTGGTGAGTATGGGTTAGTTTTACTAAACCATGAGGCACTGTAGCATGCATAGTATATCAACTTTGCATGCTGCCAAGACATTTTTGGCCTAGAATTGGTTGTGGTCTGTTGGGAGGCTTGGAAATCCTTTTGATATGGGTTTTACCTGGGAGTAACAAGGATTTTATGAGGTAACTTGGTTGTTAAGAATTTTGGTTAGCAAGGGACACTAGAGGACTGTTATGTCTATCTTGCTTATGCAAGTGTGCATAACTGGACAGTGCTTGCCGCCCTATGATAATTATCAGCTTTTGGTTATCTTCTCTAGGATAAATTACTTGTTAAGGTCATTGTTCACTTTTTAAAACAATTTTATTTTTGGACGCTGACAAGATTTTTCCAAGCGTTGTTGTGACCAAAATGGACGCTGACATGGCTTTAGGCGAACGTTGACAGGATTATAGCCGTTGGGCGTTGATGGGTTATATTTGACTGTTGACAAACAATGGGACCTACCCAGTTGTAACTTTTTGACATATTTTCAAGCCGTAATTTTAGGAGTTGTTACTTTCATTAAATGCATGAGATAACTTATAAACTTTTTCAATATTTTCATGATTGATTTTTGAAAATCTTTGCCTATTTTTGGGCCAATCACGTGCATTCATCCACTCCTATAAATTTGGCTCCTATTTTAAACAGGGTATCTATAATTCTTGTCTAACACTTTTCTCTTATCAACCTTCATCTTTTATACATCAACTTAACAGCTTTCATCAATGGCACCAAGATTTAACTCAGCAGAATTGGATTTGGGGTTCAAGTCTCAACACAACATGATTGCATATCTTGTTGCTGATAATACTTTGTTCCCTGAATACACACAGATGGTGGAGTATTTGAATGCATCCCCATTAAGGTATGCTCTTTCTCATGCCCCACTCATTCCAGTCACACACATTAAACAGTTTTGGAACACTGTCAGTTCCTCAACATTTAATGGAGTGACAACATTGAATTCTATTGTACATGGGAGACCTTGGGTGGTTACTGAGGCCTTGATACGCCAGGCCTTGCATCTTAATGATGCTGATGGTATAACCATGCTTCCCATATCTGAAATAGAACAAGGGCTTAGGGCTTTGGGATACCCTATTCCTGATGAAGGTACTCTAAATAAGTACCATAAGCAGGAATTTCCCCCAGCCTGGAAGTACCTAATTCACATTCTCCTTCAATGTTTGAGTCCCAAATGTACTGCACACAATGAGATCAATAGATCCATTGCATCTGCTATTGTGTGTATTGCAACAGGGCAAAATTATAATTGGTCTAAAATGATTTTTGAAGGAATGTGTAAAAACAAGGGGACAAAAATGACTTTAGCTTATCCCCGTTTTCTGCAAATGGTTTTTGATGCTCAAAGATATTGTTCAAGGGATCACAATGACTTTTATAAGATCCCTGAACAAAAGAAGGCTATTTTCACCAAGATGAATTCACCACCTCATAGAGACCTACCCTTAACCCAAGCCATGCTTGCTGTTATTGCAGCAGCACAACCCCAACCAGACCCCCAACCTCATATTGACCCTCAACCACAACTTGAACCTATCCCTGAACCTTTACCCTCACCTGACCAAATGCAAATCGACCAAAATCCCTTTGACGCTGACACATCTAATGTGGGCGTTGATGTGCCTATTCTCAACGTTGACACTCAACCATCACAATCCCAAACACCCCTTAATCAACCTACATCTACACCATCTTCTACACCATCTTCCACACCACCAGAATATAGGTTGATTAAACGCCAAAGGACTGCTGGAGTGTTCTCCTCTGGTGGTCCTAGCCATGAAGCAGAGAGAACCACCACCACAAGTGTGGCTGGTGACCTGGATGAGGCTGGGACTATTGGTTCTGGCTTAGAAGCTGGCCAAGACAGTCCCACCATAATTAAGTCCTCATCCATGCCCAATGAACCTAACTTGGGAGGTCAAATTCCCATTTTGGAAGAGGGCAGACTGGAACCAATGACGCTTTTAGAATTGACGGCTGTCTGCATTAGCTTGCAAAAGCAAAATGCAGACTTAGTACAAATTGTCAGTAACCAAGGCCTTGAACTCAATGAATTGAGGGAGAGGATTGTTGTTTTAGAGAGTGCTCATTCAAGGGGAGGTATGGAGGAGTCTTCCAAAGGGGAGGAAGCAAGAAATCTGAGTGATAAGAGCAGTCAAGATGGTCAATCATTGGATATTGCTGAAGCTCTTACTAGTTTGAAGGAACAAAAAGGTTTTGATACGTCCTTAATCTCTCCAACAAATTTAAATTTATCATTTACAGATATGCTGAGAGAGGTTACACAAGGCGCTGAGGGAAAATATTTAAGCGTTGATAAGACAAGTGTGGACGCTGACAGAAGTATTTTGGGCGCTGATAGAGGAAATTTGGGCGTTGACAGATCTGCATATGGAGGTGATGTATTCCAGTCATCATCTATTATCAAAGATGTTCCTACTCAGGTATTATCATCTACCTTACCAACAATTGAACCAACAGATAAGGGTAAGGGTAAGTTGGTAGAAGAAGTTGTTCCAAAGAATGCAGCTCAGGTTGAATTTGATAGAAGATTGGCTGAGCTAATGATGGAACAAGGTGAGAAGGAAAAGTCACCATTTGTTGTGACTTCTGAGGAAGAAAGTGATGGAGGCAGCTCAGATTCAAGTGTGATGATTGTTGAACCAGAAAGACTTGAGTATGGTGATGAGCTTGCTAGGGAAAGGCTGAGAGATTTGAAGTTGCAAATTGATTTTGATATGCCAGAGGTAGTTCAGATGTACAATTCTTGGGAAGAAAGCTGCATGGATAATCCAGACTTGACCATTTCAGATCAGATATGGGGTTTGGAAATTCTTCTTAGAGTTCAGCAGGATTGTAAGGTGATGTTGAAGTACAGGGCAAGCAACATTCTTTCTCAACTGAAAAGGGATAGAAGGAAGCTCTATTTTATGTTGCTCAAATGTCATGGAGTTGGATGGACACATCAGAAGCTGAAGGCTTTGACATTTGATGAGTTGGAACATAGGGCTTATCCTATTTGGGTGAAAGTGCAGGAAGAGAACACTTTCAGACTTCTTTCAGATGAAAGAAAGGAGCAACTTGCAGAAGAGATGGCAATCAAGAAAGCTATGGTAGTTCCTAGACCAGTGAAGAAGGGATTTGTTCTTGAGTTTCCAAAAGATATGTCTCAACTGTATCCAAGTGAAGCAATCATTAGAAAGAGCCTTAAGCTCTCCCCATTAGAAGCTTCAGATATGGTTCATGTGTTACCACTAGATTCCAGGAATCCAATTATAAGTTATGAGGAAGATGAATGTGGATTCTGGAAAATTGGAAGATTTGGCAAGGAGGTACACACTTTTACCACTCTCATATCTTTATTTGCAAGTTGTGACAGAGAAGACTTGGTAGACCTTTGGAGGTTGCTAGAGACCAAGTATGAGGCTGAAGCACCAACTTCAGCCAATGGAATAAAACTTTGGACCACATTCAAAAGAATGTGTGGGACAAATGAAGAAGATCCTGAAATATGGAAGGATCTTGAAGATGACCTCAGTGGTCTTCAATGGAGGTTATATTCAGCTGCTGGTGTATACCATTTGAGTTCTACAAAGTTTGCTGAGTATTTGCTTGTAGATGCTCAGTATTTCATATCCAAGGCTGTTTTGGAGAAGATGAAGGACACCCAGTTGGAGATAGACTACACAAGTGACGTGGCAAAGAATTTGATCAGATTTATTTATTACCAATATGATAAGGTTTGTCAGACTCCTCCAAGTTCTTAATGTTTATTCAGAAACTTGATCATAAGAGTGGATATCAAGTTTAGGGGAGGATTGTTGGGAATAAATTTAGGCCAGAACACTTGAACGCTGACAAGAACAACTCAAGCGTTGACAAGAGCAAAGTGAACGCTGACAGCATAAGCGTTGACAAGATAAAGTCAAGCGTTGACAGATTGAAGACAAGCACTGATGGAAGATGTGAGCTACACGTATATTATATTCTAGATTACTTCTAGTAAGGATAGAAACGACAATGTATTTTCTATGTTTATCTTTACCTAGAATAATTGATTTGTAGCTTATTGTACAAGACTTCTTGTTCTATAAAAGAAGATCTTTTAGGTTAATGTTTAATATCAGTTTTTCATAGTATTCGCAAGTTAAACCTTTCATTGTAATCAACAAGATTATTCTAATACAAAGTGAAAGTTTGTTTAACATCATTGTGTTTTAGATCAAGTGTTAATTCCGCATAACACTTTGTTACTTTATTCATAAGCAAAGGTTTCTCTACGTGTAGTACTTGATCTAATCTCGTTTACACAAAGCTTAATCGATCTAAGTTTGGGATCATTCAGCAACTGAATAGGGTTAATCTTGTTGATACCAAACTTAGATCGATTAAGCTTTGTGTAAACGAGATTAGATCAAGTACTACACGTAGAGAAACCTTTGCTTATGAATAAAGTAACAAAGTGTTATGCGGAATTAACACTTGATCTAAAACACAATGATGTTAAACAAACTTTCACTTGTATTAGAATAATCGTGTTGATTACAATGAAAGGTTTAACTTGCGAATACTATGAAAAACTGATATTTAACATTAACCTAAAAGATCTTCTTTTATAGAACAAGAAGTCTTGTACAATAAGCTACGAATCAACTATTCTAGGTAAAGATAAACATAGAAAATACATTGTCGTTTCTATCCTTACTAGAAGTAATCTAGAATATAATATACGTGTAGCTCACATCTTCCATCAGTGCTTGTCTTCAATCTGTCAACGCTTGACTTTATCTTGTCAACGCTTATGCTGTCAGCGTTCACTTTGCTCTTGTCAACGCTTGAGTTGTTCTTGTCAGCGTTCAAGTGTTCTGGCCTAAATTTATTCCCAACAATCCTCCCCTAAACTTGATATCCACTCTTATGATCAAGTTTTCGAATAAACATTAAGAACTTGGAGGAGTCTGACAAACCTTATCATATTGGTAATAAATAAATCTGATCAAATTCTTTGCCACGTCACTTGTGTAGTCTATCTCCAACTGGGTGTCCTTCATCTTCTCCAAAACAGCCTTGGATATGAAATACTGAGCATCTACAAGCAAATACTCAGCAAACTTTGTAGAACTCAAATGGTATACACCAGCAGCTGAATATAACCTCCATTGAAGACCACTGAGGTCATCTTCAAGATCCTTCCATATTTCAGGATCTTCTTCATTTGTCCCACACATTCTTTTGAATGTGGTCCAAAGTTTTATTCCATTGGCTGAAGTTGGTGCTTCAGCCTCATACTTGGTCTCTAGCAACCTCCAAAGGTCTACCAAGTCTTCTCTGTCACAACTTGCAAATAAAGATATGAGAGTGGTAAAAGTGTGTACCTCCTTGCCAAATCTTCCAATTTTCCAGAATCCACATTCATCTTCCTCATAACTTATAATTGGATTCCTGGAATCTAGTGGTAACACATGAACCATATCTGAAGCTTCTAATGGGGAGAGCTTGAGGCTCTTTCTAATGATTGCTTCACTTGGATACAGTTGAGACATATCTTTTGGAAACTCAAGAACAAATCCCTTCTTCACTGGTCTAGGGACTATCATAGCTTTCTTGATTGCCATCTCTTCTGCAAGTTGCTCCTTTCTTTCATCTTAAAGAAGTCTGAAAGTGTTCTCTTCCTGCACTTTCACCCAAATAGGATAAGCCCTATGTTCCAACTCATCAAATGTCAAAGCCTTCAGCTTTTGATGTGTCCATCCAACTCCATGACATTTGAGCAACATAAAATAGAGCTTCCTTCTATCCCTTTTCAATTCAGAGAGAATGTTGCTTGCCCTGTACTTCAACATCACCTTACAATCCTGCTGAACTCTAAGAAGAATTTCCAAACCCCATATCTGATCTGAAATGGTCAAGTCTGGATTATCCATGCAGCTTTCTTCCCAAGAATTGTACATCTGAACTACCTCTGGCATATCAAAATCAATTTGCAACTTCAAATCTCTCAGCCTTTCCTTAGCAAGCTCATCACCATACTCAAGTCTTTCTGGTTCAACAATCATCACACTTGAATCTGAGCTGCCTCCATCACTTTCTTCCTCAGAAGTCACAACAAATGGTGACTTTTCCTTCTCACCTTGTTCCATCATTTGCTCAGCCAATCTTCTATCAAATTTAACCTGAGCTGCATTCTTTGGAACAACTTCTTCTACCAACTTACCCTTACCCTTATCTGTTGGTTCAATTGTTGGTAAGGTAGATGATAATACCTGAGTAGGAACATCTTTGATGATAGATGATGACTGGAATACATCACCTCCATATGCAGATCTGTCAACGCCCAAATTTCCTCTATCAGCGCCCAAAATACTTCTGTCAGCGTCCAAACTTGTCTTATCAACGCTTAAATATTTTCCCTCAGCGCCTTGTGTAACCTCTCTCAGCATATCTGTAAATGATAAATTTAAATTTGTTAGAGAGATTAAGGACGTATCAAAACCTTTTTGTTCCTTCAAACTAGTAAGAGCTTCAGCAATATCCAATGATTGACCATCTTGACTGCTCTTATCACTCAGATTTCTTGCTTCCTCCCCTTTGGAAGACTCCTCCATACCTCCCCTTGAATGAGCACTCTCCAAAACAACAATCCTCTCCCTCAATTCTTTGAGTTCAAGGCCTTGGTTACTGACAATTTGTACTAAGTCTGCATTTTGCTTTTGCAAGCTAATGCAGACAGCCGTCAATTCTAAAAGCGTCATTGGTTCCAGTCTGCCCTCTTCCAAAATGGGGATTTGACCTCCCAAGTCAGGTTCATTGGGCATGGATGAGGACTTAATTATGGTGGGACTGTCTTGGCCAGCTTCTAAGCCAGAACCAATAGTCCCAGCCTCATCCAGGTCACCAGCCACACTTGTGGTGGTGGTTCTCTCTGCTTCATGGCTAGGACCACCAGAGGAGAACACTCCAGCAGTCCTTTGGCGTTTAATCAACCTATATTCTGGTGGTGTGGAAGATGGTGTAGAAGATGGTGTAGATGTAGGTTGGTTAAGGGGTGTTTGGGATTGTGATGGTTGGGTGTCAACGTTGGAAATAGGCATGTCAACGCCCACATTAGATGTGTCAGCGTCAAAGGGATTTTGGTCTATTTGCATTTGGTCAGGTGAGGGTAAAGGTTCAAGGATAGGCTCAAGTTGTGGTTGAGGGTCAATATGAGGTTGGGGGTCTGGTTGGGGTTGTGCTGCTGCAATAACAGCAAGCATGGCGTGGGTTAAGGGTAGATCTCTAAGAGGTGGTGAATTCATCTTGGTGAAAATAGCCTTCTTTTGTTCAGGGATCTTATAAAAGTCATTGTGATCCCTTGAACAATATCTTTGAGCATCAAAAACCATTTGCAGAAAACGGGGATAAGCTAAAGTCATTTTTGTCCCCTTGTTTTTACACATTCCTTCAAAAATCATTTTAGACCAATTATAATTTTGCCCTGTTGCAATACACACAATAGCAGATGCAATGGATCTATTGATCTCATTGTGTGCAGTACATTTGGGACTCAAACACTGAAGGAGAATGTGAATTAGGTACTTCCAGGCTGGGGGAAATTCCTGCTTATGGTACTTATTAAGAGTACCTTCATCAGGAATAGGGTATCCCAAAGCCCTTAGCCCTTGTTCTATTTCAGATATGGGAAGCATGGTTATACCATCAGCATCATTAAGATGCAAGGCCTGGCGTACCAAGGCCTCAGTAACCACCCAAGGTCTCCCATGTACAATAGAAGTCAATGTTGTCACTCCATTAACTGTTGTGGAACTGACAGTGTTCCAAAACTGTTTAATGTGTGCGACTGGAATGAGTGGTGCATGAGAAAGAGCATACCTTAAAGGGGATGCATTCAAATACTCCACCATCTGAGTGTATTGAGGGAACAAAGTATTATCAGCAACAAGATAAGCAATCATGTTGTGTTGAGACTTGAACCCCAAATCCAATTCTGCAGAGTTAAATCTTGGTGCCATTGATGAAAGCTGTTAATTTGATGTATAAAAGATGAAGGTTGATAAGAGAAAAGTGTTAGACAAGAATTATAGATACCCTGTTTAAAATAGGATCCAAATTTATAGGAGTGGATGAATGCACGTGATTGGCCCAAAAATAGGCAAAGATTTTCAAAAATCAATCATGAAAATATTGAAAAAGTTTATAAGTTATCTCATGCATTAAATGAAAGTAACAACTCCTAAAATTACGGCTTGAAAATATGTCAAAAAGTTACAACTGGGTAGGTCCCATTGTTTGTCAACGGTCAAATATAACCCATCAACGCCCAACGGCTATAATCCTGTCAACGTTCGCCTAAAGCCATGTCAGCGTCCATTTTGGTCACAACAACGCTTGGAAAAATCTTGTCAGCGTCCAAAAATAAAATTGTTTTAAAAAGTGAAAAATGACCTTAACAAGTAATTTATCCTAGAGAAGATAACCAAAAGCTGATAATTATCATAGGGCGGCAAGCACTGTCCAGTTATGCACACTTGCATAAGCAAGATAGACATAACAGTCCTCTAGTGTCCCTTGCTAACCAAAATTCTTAACAACCAAGTTACCTTATAAAATCCTTGTTACTCCCAGGTAAAACCCATATCAAAAGGATTCCCAAGCCTCCCAACAGACCATAACCAATTCTAAGTCAAAAATGTCTTGGCAGCATGCAAAGTTGATATACTATGCATGCTACAGTGCCTCATGGTTTAGTAAAACTAACCCATACTCACCAGTGGACACAATCTAGAATTGTGATGAGAGTATTCTAAGAATACCCAAGAGTCCTAAAGGTTCCTTAAACCTCCCCTTAAACTGTGATACATGAGTTCTCAAAACATATATATGAACATTAAAAATTTATGTCAAGATAGGAATATAAATATTCCAACCATCATCCATAAACACAACATGTTCAAATAGCTCTTCAAAGTTCCATAAGCAACTCTGTATCTAATGGCATAAAGCTACCATTACCTGCACATTTAGATGAAAACCACAAAACTAACATTTGTTGCTAACAGCGTCCCGACAACACTTGTCAGCGTTGAAGGAACTCTTGTCAGCGTTAGACCATAATATTTCTAACAACGGCAAAATAACACTTAACAGCGTTGCATTTACCTTTGTCAGTGTTAGAAAAATAATGTGGAAAATCTAAATCATCATAAAGACCAATAACAATGCATTATCCTGTACATACTTTTACAAAAAGATTCCAAAACACATATTAAGTGAGATTAACCATTCCAATATTTGTTACCAAATATTGAAATCTTCCAGCATCAAAAGGTTTAGTTAATAAATCAGCTACATTATCTTCAGTATCTACCCTATCTGGTTGTATTAAACCTTTCTCAAAGCAATCTCTTATAAAATGATGTCTAATTTCTATGTGTTTGGTTTTAGAATGATGTACAGGATTTTTAATAATGCATAAAGTACTGTTATTGTCTACAAAAATCTTGGTATGCATAAAATTATACCCATAATCCAACAGCTGGTTCTGAATCCATAAGACTTGTCCACAACAAGCAGCTGCAGCAACATATTCTGCTTCAGTTGTAGAGTTGGCCACCACTGTTTGTTTCTTGCATTGCCAAGATATTAATCTGCTCCCAAGAAATTGGCATCCACCAGTTGTGGATTTCCTATCAAACTTGTCACCACCATAATTACTGTCTGAATATGCAATAAGGTCCAATGGAGAATCTTTTGGGTACCATAATCCAAGATCTGGGTAGCATCTTAGGTACCTAAAAATCCTCTTCACAGCAAAAAGGTGACATTCTTTGGGAGTCACTTGATGGCGTGCACATGCACACACAGCAAACATGATGTCAGGTCTTGAGGCTGTAAGATACATCAATGATCCAATCATTGATCTATAGTGCCTAACATCCACATCCTTTCCAGCTCCAATTTTTCCCCAAGGGTATTGTCTATCCATAGGAGTAGAAGCCTCCTTCTCATGTGGAGAAAAACCATATTTCTTCAAGATTTCAGCTACATACTTGTCCTGGGAGATGAAGATACCATCTTCTTTCTGCTGAACTTGTAAACCTAGAAAGAAGTTCATCTCACCCATTGCACTCATCTTGAATTTATCTGTCATGAGCTTGGAAAATTCCTCACTCATTTTTGGATCAGTAGAGCCAAAAATGATGTCATCTACATAGACCTGCACAAGTAACACATGTTTTCCTTTCTTCTTTGTAAACAGTGTCTGGTCTATGGTGCCCCTCTTGAAACCATTTTCCACCAAGTAGGTGGATAATGTACCATACCATGCTCTTGGGGCTTGATGAAGGCCATACATTGCTTTCTTTACTCTATAAACCTTGTCTGGATTCTCAGGATCTTCAAAACCAGGAGGCTGCATTACATAAACCTCCTCAACAATTGTGCCATAGAGGAAAGCACTCTTCACATCCATTTGATAAACAGTAAAATTCATGCAAGAAGCATAAGCTAAGAAAATTCTGATAGCTTCAATTCTTGCAACTGGAGCAAAGACTTCTTCATAATCTATGCCTTCCTCTTGTGTATAACCCTGAGCTACCAAACGTGCCTTGTTTCTGACCACAATGCCTCTTTCATCTTTCTTGTTCCTTAGAACCCATCTTGTCCCAATTGGTCTCACATACCTAGGACAATCAACCAGCTCCCAAACATCCTGTATAGCAAATTGGTGAAGCTCATCCTGCATTGCTTCCACCCAACTTGGTTCTTTGAGAGCATCAAAAATCTTCTTGGGTTCTTCCTGTGACAGAAAACAGGCAAACAAACATGCTTGTACAAGAGGGGTATCAACCTTCTTGTGTATATTGGCAATAAATCCACCAAGACCTTGATGGGATCTTCTTGTCTGAACTGGAGCCATAACATCACCTATGATTTGAGATGTGGGGTGATCTTTAGCTGTGGAAGTGAGAACTCCTCCTTCAATAACTCTGGTGTCCTCAATTTCACGCTCCATGTTGCCAATATCTTCTTCAGATTCTTCTTCATCAACAGGAATCTCTTCATGGATATTGGAAGGTCCACCCTGTTCAAAATGAGAAGAGAAAAGCTGTGTAAAGGTGTCTCCAAAGTCTGATCCTTGTTTGTCAGTGTTTGGGCTAACAACGCCTGAACTGGTGTTGTCAGCGTTGGAGCCATCAGCGTCTGAATTGGTCGTGTCAGCGCTTGATTTCCCTTTGTCAGCGCTTGAAGAATCATGCATGTTTGTAGTTGGTGGTATCTGAACACCACCATTATCTTTCCTTGCAGCAGTAGCAGCAGCATAATACTCATCTGTCCATATAGGAAGTGTAACAAATTCTTGTGTGGGAGATGATATAACTGCTGGTGGTCCATCCTCCTTAGCAACCTGTATACCTGAAACATTACCAATTCTCTTTTCCAAAACACTTGAAGTTACCTTCACAATGTCTGGATCAGTAACAGGCATATAATTTAAAGCTCTAGACAAAGGTTCTAAGTCAAACAACCAATTTGGACCACTCTCAGGATCACTAGGTTTACTTTCTAAAAACCTAACATGTACCTTTTCAAGTATACGTTTTTCCTTTTTAATGTAAACCCTATATCCTTTACTCTGCACTGAATAACCCATGAAGTAGCCTTCATCACCTTTTGAATCAAATTTACCTAGGGCATCACTAGTTTCTAACACAACTACATGACAACCAAATGGCTTAAGAAAGCCAATATTGGGCTTCCTTCCCCAAAGTAATTCATAAGGTGTCTTATTATGTATCTTGTTGACCAATGCCCTATTTTGAACATAACAAGCTGTGTTAACAGCTTCAGCCCAAAAAGCTATAGGAAAGTGGGCATCAACCAACATGGTTCTGGCTGCTTCAATAAGGGTCCTATTCTTCCTTTCAGCAACCCCATTTTGTTGTGGGGTTCTAGCTATGCTAAACTGCCTAGTAATCCCTTTCTTGGCACAAAAATCATCTAATAACTGATTTCTAAACTCACCCCCATTGTCACTTCTAATAATTTTGACCTCATTACCATTTTTCTTTTCAATCTGGGTAATGAAATTAATCAGACTTAGGGCAGTTTCACTTTTCTTGGCTAAAAAGAAAGTCCATGTGAACCTGGAGTAATCATCAGTAATGACAAAACAATATGATTTACCCTTCAAACTCTCTATATTAGTAGGACCAAAGAGGTCCATATGCAATAAGTGAAGAGGTTTAGAACTAGAGTGCACCTGTTTAGACCTGAATGAGACCTTGTGCTGCTTGCCCTTAAGGCATGCAACACAAGAGTGGTCATTGTGGAAAGCCTTTTCAGGCAAACCATCAACTAAACCAAGCCTCACAAGCCTATTAATATTCTTAAAGTTTATGTGCCCTAGTCTCCTGTGCCAAAGATTACTTTCATCTACTGAGGCCTTAGCATACAGACATGACATTTTATTATTTACCTTAATTCCATTAAGATTCACATTATATATGTCTTTATGCCTTGGTGTTCTAAAATCTATATATTTCTCATCAGGGAGCTTATAATCTTTGCTTAACACCAAGCACTCAGTATCTGTGAAAAGAACCTTATTTTTGTTATCACACACTTGTGATACACTAAACAAATTATAATCCAGGTCTTTCACCAAGAAGACATTATCAAACCTAAGATTGTTGGTGACAAGGGTTCCTTTTCCTGTGATTGTGCCGTAGCCACCTCCAAAGTATACCTTATCACCATCTTGAATAGGAGAGAAATTGGTCAGATAGTCTTCCTTTCCAGTCATGTGCCTTGAGCATCCACTATCCCAGTATCCATAGTCATTGATCTTCTTCTGAATGCCCTGCACATAAAGAAAACACATTAGTTTTCTTTGGGAACCCAAGCCTTGGAAGACTTGGATTCATTTGGTTGTTCAACAAGAACAGACTTGGTTCTCATAACAACCCCATTTTCATCCCTGTTTGAATGAAATTCCCAGTTAACCCCAATTGGTGTTGACAATGCCTTTGAAATATAATGAAACCTGTTGCATGTCATAGAAATACCAGTATTATTAGGGTTCTGGTCTTGTTTTGGTCTCCATGTTAAGCTAGTAGAAGCTTTAGACCTATTTCCCTGTGGCTGCAAATACCTAGGTTTGTCAGCGCTGAAATTTCTCTTGTCAGCGCCCCGATTGCTCCTATCAGCGTTGTACCTAGGGTTTGCTACAGGAACCCATTGCCTATTTGACCAAGTATTTGACTTTTGAAAAGGTCTTAGGCCTTGTGTGTTAGACCCTCTAGAAAAGAATGGGGCTGGTCTAACAACTTGTGAATTTTTGTTCACAAAGGTATTGGGTCTGACAGTGTTTGACCTATGTTGACTTTTGTCAGCGCTGAAATGGTTCCTGTCAGCGTTGACATTGGAAGCGTTGACACATTTGTAGGCCAAATGTGAGAAGCTCCCACATGTGTAACAAGCTTTTCTAGACATAGTCTTAGAAGCAAAGAAGCCTGTTCCATGGTTACTAACTTGGCTTTTTGGTGACCTAGAATTTCTATACATCTCTGCATATTTAACACTAGGTTTTCTAACATTTTGTGGGCCAAGGTCAACAGGTTTGCCAGTGGTAGGGTGTGTGATCTTAATAGGTTTAGGATCATCAATTGGTTTTGTGATTGGTGTGGGCTCATTTGGACTTTCACACAATAACCCTCCCTTAACAAACAAAGTGTGGTTAGCTTTCTTCCACTCTTCTAGGTCAGTCAGCTTTTGCTGATATTCCTCAACTGGGGAAGTCACTCTAGGTGGAGGAATGAACTCCTCCTCTTGGCATTCTGGCAAGCCAGTCCAAGATAAGTCCTTTGATTGGACACCATAGAAATCCCCAGCTGGTGGTGGAACAACAGTATAGTTATTCATCCCAATCCCACTCATATCCTTAGAGTCTCTTTGTTTACTAACACACTCTCCTAGGGATTGTGTGGCCTTATCAAATCTCTGGATTTTAAGACTCACATTATCTTTGTTTTTGTTAGCCTCCTCTAACTGAGCTATCAAATCAAGATTAACCCTATTTACTATATCTTGAACATCCTTACTCTGATGTAACTCATGTTTTAAGATATTTATTTGATCCTTTAAATCAAACTCCATTTTCTTATACTCAGCTACTGTCTTTTCTGTTTGGGTAAGAGCAATTTGATAGTTAGATACTTTGCATCTTAGAGTACTTGCATCATCTAATAATTTAACTATCTCTTGTTTTAATTTTTCAGTATTTAAACGACAACCCTTAGAACAGAAAGCATCATCATATACCTCATTATCTGATGAAGAGGAGGAGTGTGCCATGAGAGCATATTCAGCATGCTCTTCTTTAACTTCAGCAACCAAAGCTCTGTCCTCTTCCTCATTCTTAACCATCCAGCTCCAATCCCATTCTCCAACGCCATCAATTTGTTGAACAGCAACCATGGCCTTGGGATCTGGGTTCTTAATCATTTGGCTAGAAGGCTTCCCAGCATCAGATCTCCTTGGAGATCTACATTCCCTCATAAAGTGCCCCATCCTATGACAGTTGTAGCACTCTACCTTGGACTTGTCAAAGCCAGCAACATCCTTAGCATTAAAGGTCATCTTCTTCTTGAACCTTTTATTGAACCTGTTTGCTCTTAAACTTACAAGAGCCATAGTCCACTTGATGTCCATCTCTTCCAATTGTTCATCACTTATCTGCTCAAGATCTTCATAAGTAATCCTTGAATCACTAGGCAAAGAAGCAATGAATGCACACACAGTATCAAGATCAAAACCAGCAGGTTTAATTCTATCAGCGCCATGATTGTATGTGTCAGCGCTTGAGTACAAAGCGTTGACAGGGTATGATCCAGCGCTGACAGATTGACATCCAGCGCTGACACCTTGAGATCCAGTTGCTGAATGTCCATAGAAGTTCATGGAATCAAATTGGCCTTCACTTTGTGAAAAGAAGGCCATGTTGCTGCTGGAAGATTTGTTATCACTCTCCAATTGCCATTCATTCTCCAACAGCCTTAACTTGTTGAAGATGTCATCAAACCTGGAAGTCTTGTGGGTGTTATTGACAAGAATAGATCTTGTCTCAATCTTCCATACATCACCAAGGCTTTTGAGAAAAGTAGCATTCAATTCAGGATCATCAATCTGTTTTCCCATGAAGGAAAGTTGACTTGTGATATCAAGAAGTCTACTTCTCACACTGCTGAGATTCTCATTAGGTTGAGCTTTAAAGACAGCATACTCATGCAAGAGTTGCTTCTTCTTTTCTTCTTTTGTGTCAGCATTGCCACCATGTGCTACTTCAAGAGCTTCCCAAAGCTCTTTTGCAGACTCAAATCGTTTGTACTTGTGCTGATTCTCATGACCTAGGGCATGTTTCAAGATGTTCAGGATTTTCATGTCCACCCTCTTCTTGGCTATATCTTCAACAGCAACAGCTCTCCCATCTTCAGGTTTTTCCACCTTATCAGATTCAGGACAATTAGGAACAGCTGTCCTTGTAGCAATAGCAGCAGTAATCTTTGCTGCTTTATCGAATGTGTTCCCATATTCGATAATTTCCCAAAGAGTGTAGTCATGAATAGCTATGTATTGCTCAAAATTGGATTTCCAAAGCTCAAAGTTCCTGGCATCAAACATGGGAATTTTGATACTAGGGTTTGAGAAGTTGTTTTGCAGCAAAGCAGGAGGTTGATTTGTGCCAGACATGGTGTTTTTAGGGTTTTGAGAATTTAGGGTTTTTAGGGTTTGGTGTTTTAGGGTTCTGCGTTACTTAAAGATCAAAAGTTTCTCAACAAGCTCTGATACCACTTGTTGATCCCAAACTTAGATCGATTAAGCTTTGTGTAAACGAGATTAGATCAAGTACTACACGTAGAGAAACCTTTGCTTATGAATAAAGTAACAAAGTGTTATGCGGAATTAACACTTGATCTAAAACACAATGATGTTAAACAAACTTTCACTTGTATTAGAATAATCGTGTTGATTACAATGAAAGGTTTAACTTGCGAATACTATGAAAAACTGATATTTAACATTAACCTAAAAGATCTTCTTTTATAGAACAAGAAGTCTTGTACAATAAGCTACGAATCAACTATTCTAGGTAAAGATAAACATAGAAAATACATTGTCGTTTCTATCCTTACTAGAAGTAATCTAGAATATAATATACGTGTAGCTCACATCTTCCATCAGTGCTTGTCTTCAATCTGTCAACGCTTGACTTTATCTTGTCAACACTTATGCTGTCAGCGTTCACTTTGCTCTTGTCAACGCTTGAGTTGTTCTTGTCAGCGTTCAAGTGTTCTGGCCTAAATTTATTCCCAACAATCCTCCCCTAAACTTGATATCCACTCTTATGATCAAGTTTCTGAATAAACATTAAGAACTTGGAGGAGTCTGACAAACCTTATCATATTGGTAATAAATAAATTTGATCAAATTCTTTGCCACGTCACTTGTGTAGTCTATCTCCAACTGGGTGTCCTTCATCTTCTCCAAAACAGCCTTGGATATGAAATACTGAGCATCTACAAGCAAATACTCAGCAAACTTTGTAGAACTCAAATGGTATACACCAGCAGCTGAATATAACCTCCATTGAAGACCACTGAGGTCATCTTCAAGATCCTTCCATATTTCAGGATCTTCTTCATTTGTCCCACACATTCTTTTGAATGTGGTCCAAAGTTTTATTCCATTGGCTGAAGTTGGTGCTTCAGCCTCATACTTGGTCTCTAGCAACCTCCAAAGGTCTACCAAGTCTTCTCTATCACAACTTGCAAATAAAGATATGAGAGTGGTAAAAGTGTGTACCTCCTTGCCAAATCTTCCAATTTTCCAGAATCCACATTCATCTTCCTCATAACTTATAATTGGATTCCTGGAATCTAGTGGTAACACATGAACCATATCTGAAGCTTCTAATGGGGAGAGCTTGAGGCTCTTTCTAATGATTGCTTCACTTGGATACAGTTGAGACATATCTTTTGGAAACTCAAGAACAAATCCCTTCTTCACTGGTCTAGGGACTATCATAGCTTTCTTGATTGCCATCTCTTCTGCAAGTTGCTCCTTTCTTTCATCTGAAAGAAGTCTGAAAGTGTTCTCTTCCTGCACTTTCACCCAAATAGGATAAGCCCTATGTTCCAACTCATCAAATGTCAAAGCCTTCAGCTTTTGATGTGTCCATCCAACTCCATGACATTTGAGCAACATAAAATAGAGCTTCCTTCTATCCCTTTTCAATTCAGAGAGAATGTTGCTTGCCCTGTACTTCAACATCACCTTACAATCCTGCTGAACTCTAAGAAGAATTTCCAAACCCCATATCTGATCTGAAATGGTCAAGTCTGGATTATCCATGCAGCTTTCTTCCCAAGAATTGTACATCTGAACTACCTCTGGCATATCAAAATCAATTTGCAACTTCAAATCTCTCAGCCTTTCCTTAGCAAGCTCATCACCATACTCAAGTCTTTCTGGTTCAACAATCATCACACTTGAATCTGAGCTGCCTCCATCACTTTCTTCCTCAGAAGTCACAACAAATGGTGACTTTTCCTTCTCACCTTGTTCCATCATTTGCTCAGCCAATCTTCTATCAAATTCAACCTGAGCTGCATTCTTTGGAACAACTTCTTCTACCAACTTACCCTTACCCTTATCTGTTGGTTCAATTGTTGGTAAGGTAGATGATAATACCTGAGTAGGAACATCTTTGATGATAGATGATGACTGGAATACATCACCTCCATATGCAGATCTGTCAACGCCCAAATTTCCTCTATCAGCGCCCAAAATACTTCTGTCAGCGTCCAAACTTGTCTTATCAACGCTTAAATATTTTCCCTCAGCGCCTTGTGTAACCTCTCTCAGCATATCTGTAAATGATAAATTTAAATTTGTTGGAGAGATTAAGGACGTATCAAAACCTTTTTGTTCCTTCAAACTAGTAAGAGCTTCAGCAATATCCAATGATTGACCATCTTGACTGCTCTTATCACTCAGATTTCTTGCTTCCTCCCCTTTGGAAGACTCCTCCATACCTCCCCTTGAATGAGCACTCTCCAAAACAACAATCCTCTCCCTCAATTCTTTGAGTTCAAGGCCTTGGTTACTGACAATTTGTACTAAGTCTGCATTTTGCTTTTGCAAGCTAATGCAGACAGCCGTCAATTCTAAAAGCGTCATTGGTTCCAGTCTGCCCTCTTCCAAAATGGGGATTTGACCTCCCAAGTCAGGTTCATTGGGCATGGATGAGGACTTAATTATGGTGGGACTGTCTTGGCCAGCTTCTAAGCCAGAACCAATAGTCCCAGCCTCATCCAGGTCACCAGCCACACTTGTGGTGGTGGTTCTCTCTGCTTCATGGCTAGGACCACCAGAGGAGAACACTCCAGCAGTCCTTTGGCGTGTAATCAACCTATATTCTGGTGGTGTGGAAGATGGTGTAGAAGATGGTGTAGATGTAGGTTGGTTAAGGGGTGTTTGGGATTGTGATGGTTGGGTGTCAACGTTGGAAATAGGCATGTCAACGCCCACATTAGATGTGTCAGCGTCAAAGGGATTTTGGTCTATTTGCATTTGGTCAGGTGAGGGTAAAGGTTCAGGGATAGGCTCAAGTTGTGGTTGAGGGTCAATATGAGGTTGGGGGTCTGGTTGGGGTTGTGCTGCTGCAATAACAGCAAGCATGGCGTGGGTTAAGGGTAGATCTCTAAGAGGTGGTGAATTCATCTTGGTGAAAATAGCCTTCTTTTGTTCAGGGATCTTATAAAAGTCATTGTGATCCCTTGAACAATATCTTTGAGCATCAAAAACCATTTGCAGAAAACGGGGATAAGCTAAAGTCATTTTTGTCCCCTTGTTTTTACACATTCCTTCAAAAATCATTTTAGACCAATTATAATTTTGCCCTGTTGCAATACACACAATAGCAGATGCAATGGATCTATTGATCTCATTGTGTGCAGTACATTTGGGACTCAAACACTGAAGGAGAATGTGAATTAGGTACTTCCAGGCTGGGGGAAATTCCTGCTTATGGTACTTATTAAGAGTACCTTCATCAGGAATAGGGTATCCCAAAGCCCTTAGCCCTTGTTCTATTTCAGATATGGGAAGCATGGTTATACCATCAGCATCATTAAGATGCAAGGCCTGGCGTACCAAGGCCTCAGTAACCACCCAAGGTCTCCCATGTACAATAGAAGTCAATGTTGTCACTCCATTAACTGTTGTGGAACTGACAGTGTTCCAAAACTGTTTAATGTGTGCGACTGGAATGAGTGGTGCATGAGAAAGAGCATACCTTAAAGGGGATGCATTCAAATACTCCACCATCTGAGTGTATTGAGGGAACAAAGTATTATCAGCAACAAGATAAGCAATCATGTTGTGTTGAGACTTGAACCCCAAATCCAATTCTGCAGAGTTAAATCTTGGTGCCATTGATGAAAGCTGTTAATTTGATGTATAAAAGATGAAGGTTGATAAGAGAAAAGTGTTAGACAAGAATTATAGATACCCTGTTTAAAATAGGAGCCAAATTTATAGGAGTGGATGAATGCACGTGATTGGCCCAAAAATAGGCAAAGATTTTCAAAAATCAATCATGAAAATATTGAAAAAGTTTATAAGTTATCTCATGCATTAAATGAAAGTAACAACTCCTAAAATTACGGCTTGAAAATATGTCAAAAAGTTACAACTGGGTAGGTCCCATTGTTTGTCAACGGTCAAATATAACCCATCAACGCCCAACGGCTATAATCCTGTCAACGTTCGCCTAAAGCCATGTCAGCGTCCATTTTGGTCACAACAACGCTTGGAAAAATCTTGTCAGCGTCCAAAAATAAAATTGTTTTAAAAAGTGAAAAATGACCTTAACAAGTAATTTATCCTAGAGAAGATAACAAAAAGCTGATAATTATCATAGGGCGGCAAGCACTGTCCAGTTATGCACACTTGCATAAGCAAGATAGACATAACAGTCCTCTAGTGTCCCTTGCTAACCAAAATTCTTAACAACCAAGTTACCTTATAAAATCCTTGTTACTCCCAGGTAAAACCCATATCAAAAGGATTCCCAAGCCTCCCAACAGACCATAACCAATTCTAAGTCAAAAATGTCTTGGCAGCATGCAAAGTTGATATACTATGCATGCTACAGTGCCTCATGGTTTAGTAAAACTAACCCATACTCACCAGTGGACACAATCTAGAATTGTGATGAGAGTATTCTAAGAATACCCAAGAGTCCTAAAGGTT
Organism: Glebionis coronaria; assembly: GCA_025667525.1. Lineage (NCBI taxonomy): Eukaryota > Viridiplantae > Streptophyta > Magnoliopsida > Asterales > Asteraceae > Glebionis > Glebionis coronaria. Next base: position 83,963 of record JANFOE010001658.1, read on the forward strand.
CCTTAAACCTCCCCTTAAACTGTGATACATGAGTTCTCAAAACATATATATGAACATTAAAAATTTATGTCAAGATAGGAATATAAATATTCCAACCATCATCCATAAACACAACATGTTCAAATAGCTCTTCAAAGTTCCATAAGCAACTCTGTATCTAATGGCATAAAGCTACCATTACCTGCACATTTAGATGAAAACCACAAAACTAACATTTGTTGCTAACAGCGTCCCGACAACACTTGTCAGCGTTAGACCATAATATTTCTAACAACGGCAAAATAACACTTAACAGCGTTGCATTTACCTTTGTCAGTGTTAGAAAAATAATGTGGAAAATCTAAATCATCATAAAGACCAATAACAATGCATTATCCTGTACATACTTTTACAAAAAGATTCCAAAACACATATTAAGTGAGATTAACCATTCCAATATTTGTTACCAAATATTGAAATCTTCCAGCATCAAAAGGTTTAGTTAATAAATCAGCTACATTATCTTCAGTATCTACCCTATCTGGTTGTATTAAACCTTTCTCAAAGCAATCTCTTATAAAATGATGTCTAATTTCTATGTGTTTGGTTTTAGAATGATGTACAGGATTTTTAATAATGCATAAAGTACTGTTATTGTCTACAAAAATCTTGGTATGCATAAAATTATACCCATAATCCAACAGCTGGTTCTGAATCCATAATACTTGTCCACAACAAGCAGCTGCTGCCACATATTCTGCTTCAGTTGTAGAGTTTGCCACCACTGTTTGTTTCTTGCATTGCCAAGATATTAATCTGCTCCCAAGAAATTGGCATCCACCAGTTGTGGATTTCCTATCAAACTTGTCACCACCATAATCACTGTCTGAATATGCAATAAGGTCCAAGGGAGAATCTTTTGGGTACCATAAGCCAAGATCTGGATAACATCTTAGGTACCTAAAAATCCTCTTCACAGCAAAAAGGTGACATTCTTTGGGAGTCACTTGATGGCGTGCACATGCACACACAGCAAACATGATGTCAGGTCTTGAGGCTGTAAGATACATCAATGAACCAATCATTGATCTATAGTGCCTAACATCCACATCCTTTCCAGCTCCAAGTTTTCCCCAAGGGTATTGTCTATCTATAGGAGTAGAAGCCTCCTTCTCATGTGGAGAAAAACCATATTTCTTCAAGATTTCAGCTACATACTTGTCCTGGGAGATGAAGATACCATCTTCTTTCTGCTGAACTTGTAAACCTAGAAAGAAGTTCATCTCACCCATTGCACTCATCTTGAATTTATCTGTCATGAGCTTGGAAAATTCCTCACTCATTTTTGGATCAGTAGAGCCAAAAATGATGTCATCTACATAGACCTGCACAAGTAACACATGTTTTCCTTTCTTCTTTGTAAACAGTGTCTGGTCTATGGTGCCCCTCTTGAAACCATTTTCCACCAAGTAGGTGGATAATGTACCATACCATGCTCTTGAGGCTTGATGAAGGCCATACATTGCTTTCTTTACTCTATAAACCTTGTCTGGATTCTCAGGATCTTCAAAACCAGGAGGCTGCATTACATAAACCTCCTCAACAATTGTGCCATAGAGGAAAGCACTCTTCACATCCATTTGATAAACAGTAAAATTCATGCAAGAAGCATAAGCTAAGAAAATTCTGATAGCTTCAATTCTTGCAACTGGAGCAAAGACTTCTTCATAATCTATGCCTTCCTCTTGTGTATAACCCTGAGCTACCAAACGTGCCTTGTTTCTGACCACAATGCCTCTTTCATCTTTCTTGTTCCTTAGAACCCATCTTGTCCCAATTGGTCTCACATACCTAGGACAATCAACCAGCTCCCAAACATCCTGTATAGCAAATTGGTGAAGCTCATCCTGTATTGCTTCCACCCAACTTGGTTCTTTGAGAGCATCAAAAATCTTCTTGGGTTCTTCCTGTGACAGAAAACAGGCAAACAAACATGCTTGTACAAGAGGGGTATCAACCTTCTTGTGTATATTGGCAATAAATCCACCAAGACCTTGATGGGATCTTCTTGTCTGAACTGGAGCCATAACATCACCAATGATTTGAGATGTGGGGTGATCCTTTGCTGTGGAAGTGAGAACGCCTCCTTCAAAAAGTCTGGTGTCCTCAATTTCACGCTCCATGTTGCCAATATCTTCTTCAGTTTCTTCCTCATCAACAGGAATCTCTTCATGGATATTGGAAGGTCCACCCTGTTCAAAATGAGAAGAGAAAAGCTGTGTAAAGGTGTCTCCAAAGTCTGATCCTTGTGTGTCAGCGTTTGGGCTAACAACGCCTGAACTGGTGTTGTCAGCGTTGGAGCCATCAGCGTCTGAATTGGTCGTGTCAGCGCTTGATTTCCCTTTGTCAGCGCCTGAAGAATCATGCATGTTTGTATTTGGTGGTATTTGAACACCACCATTATCTTTCCTTGCAGTAGTAGCAGCAGTAGCAGCAGCATAATACTCATCTGTCCATATAGGAAGTGTAACAAATTCTTGTGTGGGAGATGATATAACTGCTGGTGGTCCATCCTCCTTAGCAACCTGTATACCTGAAACATTACCAATTCTCTTTTCCAAAACACTTGAAGTTACCTTCACAATGTCTGGATCAGTAACAGGCATATAATTTAAAGCTCTAGACAAAGGTTCTAAGTCAAACAACCAATTTGGACCACTCTCAGGATCACTAGGTTTACTTTCTAAAAACCTAACATGTACCTTTTCAAGTATACGTTTTTCCTTTTTAATGTAAACCCTATATCCTTTACTCTGCACTGAATAACCCATGAAGTAGCCTTCATCACCTTTTGAATCAAATTTACCTAGGGCATCACTAGTTTCTAACACAACTACATGACAACCAAATGGCTTAAGAAAGCCAATATTGGGCTTCCTTCCCCAAAGTAATTCATAAGGTGTCTTATTATGTATCTTGTTGACCAATGCCCTATTTTGAACATAACAAGCTGTGTTAACAGCTTCAGCCCAAAAAGCTATAGGAAAGTGGGCATCAGCCAACATGGTTCTGGCTGCTTCAATAAGGGTCCTATTCTTCCTTTCAGCAACCCCATTTTGTTGTGGGGTTCTAGCTATGCTAAACTGCCTAGTAATCCCTTTCTTGGCACAAAAATCATCTAATAACTGATTTCTAAACTCACCCCCATTGTCACTTCTAATAATTTTGACCTCATTACCATTTTTCTTTTCAATCTGGGTAATGAAATTAATCAGACTTAGGGCAGTTTCACTTTTCTTGGCTAAAAAGAAAGTCCATGTGAACCTGGAGTAATCATCAGTAATGACAAAACAATATGATTTACCCTTCAAACTCTCTATATTAGTAGGACCAAAGAGGTCCATATGCAATAAGTGAAGGGGTTTAGAACTAGAGTGCACCTGTTTAGACCTGAATGAGACCTTGTGCTGCTTGCCCTTAAGGCATGCAACACAAGAGTGGTCATTGTGGAAAGCCTTTTCAGGCAAACCATCAACTAAACCAAGCCTCACAAGCCTATTAATATTCTTAAAGTTTATGTGCCCTAGTCTCCTGTGCCAAAGATTACTTTCATCTACTGAGGCCTTAGCATACAGACATGACATTTTATTATTTACCTTAATTCCATTAAGATTCACATTATATATGTCTTTATGCCTTGGTGTTCTAAAATCTATATATTTCTCATCAGGGAGCTTATAATCTTTGCTTAACACCAAGCACTCAGTATCTGTGAAAAGAACCTTATTTTTGTTATCACACACTTGTGATACACTAAACAAATTATAATCCAGGTCTTTCACCAAGAAGACATTATCAAACCTAAGATTGTTGGAGACAAGGGTTCCTTTTCCTGTGATTGTGCCGTAGCCACCTCCAAAGTATACCTTATCACCATCTTGAATAGGAGAGAAATTGGTCAGATAGTCTTCCTTTCCAGTCATGTGCCTTGAGCATCCACTATCCCAGTATCCATAGTCATTGATCTTCTTCTGAATGCCCTGCACATAAAGAAAACACATTAGTTTTCTTTGGGAACCCAAGCCTTGGAAGACTTGGATTCATTTGGTTGTTCAACAAGAACAGACTTGGTTCTCATAACAACCCCATTTTCATCCCTGTTTGAATGAAATTCCCAGTTAACCCCAATTGGTGTTGACAATGCCTTTGAAATATAATGAAACCTGTTGCATGTCATAGAAATACCAGTATTATTAGGGTTCTGGTCTTGTTTTGGTCTCCATGTTAAGCTAGTAGAAGCTTTAGACCTATTTCCCTGTGGCTGCAAATACCTAGGTTTGTCAGCGCTGAAATTTCTCTTGTCAGCGCCCCGATTGCTCCTATCAGCGTTGTACCTAGGGTTTGCTACAGGAACCCATTGCCTATTTGACCAAGTATTTGACTTTTGAAAAGGTCTTAGGCCTTGTGTGTTAGACCCTCTAGAAAAGAATGGGGCTGGTCTAACAACTTGTGAATTTTTGTTCACAAAGGTATTGGGTCTGACAGTGTTTGACCTATGTTGACTTTTGTCAGCGCTGAAATGGTTCCTGTCAGCGTTGACATTGGAAGCGTTGACACATTTGTAGGCCAAATGTGAGAAGCTCCCACATGTGTAACAAGCTTTTCTAGACATAGTCTTAGAAGCAAAGAAGCCTGTTCCATGGTTACTAACTTGGCTTTTTGGTGACCTAGAATTTCTATACATCTCTGCATATTTAACACTAGGTTTTCTAACATTTTGTGGGCCAAGGTCAACAGGTTTGCCAGTGGTAGGGTGTGTGATCTTAATAGGTTTAGGATCATCAATTGGTTTTGTGATTGGTGTGGGCTCATTTGGACTTTCACACAATAACCCTCCCTTAACAAACAAAGTGTGGTTAGCTTTCTTCCACTCTTCTAGGTCAGTCAGCTTTTGCTGATATTCCTCAACTGGGGAAGTCACTCTAGGTGGAGGAATGAACTCCTCCTCTTGGCATTCTGGCAAGCCAGTCCAAGATAAGTCCTTTGATTGGACACCATAGAAATCCCCAGCTGGTGGTGGAACAACAGTATAGTTATTCATCCCAATCCCACTCATATCCTTAGAGTCTCTTTGTTTACTAACACACTCTCCTAGGGATTGTGTGGCCTTATCAAATCTCTGGATTTTAAGACTCACATTATCTTTATTTTTGTTAGCCACCTCTAACTGAGCTATCAAATCAAGATTAACCCTATTCACTATATCTTGAACATCCTTACTCTGATGTAACTCATGTTTTAAGATATTTATTTGATCCTTTAAATCAAACTCCATTTTCTTATACTCAGCTACTGTCTTTTCTGTTTGGGTAAGAGCAATTTGATAGTTAGATACTTTGCATCTTAGAGTACTTGCATCATCTAATAATTTAACTATCTCTTGTTTTAATTTTTCAGTATTTAAACGACAACCCTTAGAACATAAAGCATCATCATATACCTCATTATCTGATGAAGAGGAGGAGTGTGCCATGAGAGCATATTCAGCATGCTCTTCTTTAACTTCAGCAACCAAAGCTCTGTCCTCTTCCTCATTCTTAGCCATCCAGCTCCAATCCCATTCTCCAACGCCATCAATTTGTTGAACAGCAACCATGGCCTTGGGATCTGGGTTCTTAATCATTTGGCTAGAAGGCTTCCCAGCATCAGATCTCCTTGGAGATCTACATTCCCTCATAAAGTGCCCCATCCTATGACAGTTGTAGCACTCTACCTTGGACTTGTCAAAGCCAGCAACATCCTTAGCATTAAAGGTCATCTTCTTCTTGAACCTTTTATTGAACCTGTTTGCTCTTAAACTTACAAGAGCCATAGTCCACTTGATGTCCATCTCTTCCAATTGTTCATCACTTATCTGCTCAAGATCTTCATAAGTAATCCTTGAATCACTAGGCAAAGAAGCAATGAATGCACACACAGTATCAAGATCAAAACCAGCAGGTTTAATTCTATCAGCGCCATGATTGTATGTGTCAGCGCTTGAGTACAAAGCGTTGACAGGGTATGATCCAGCGCTGACAGATTGACATCCAGCGCTGACACCTTGAGATCCAGTTGCTGAATGTCCATAGAAGTTCATGGAATCAAATTGGCCTTCACTTTGTGAAAAGAAGGCCATGTTGCTGCTGGAAGATTTGTTATCACTCTCCAATTGCCATTCATTCTCCAACAGCCTTAACTTGTTGAAGATGTCATCAAACCTGGAAGTCTTGTGGGTGTTATTGACAAGAATAGATCTTGTCTCAATCTTCCATACATCACCAAGGCTTTTGAGAAAAGTAGCATTCAATTCAGGATCATCAATCTGTTTTCCCATGAAGGAAAGTTGACTTGTGATATCAAGAAGTCTACTTCTCACACTGCTGAGATTCTCATTAGGTTGAGCTTTAAAGACAGCATACTCATGCAAGAGTTGCTTCTTCTTTTCTTCTTTTGTGTCAGCATTGCCACCATGTGCTACTTCAAGAGCTTCCCAAAGCTCTTTTGCAGACTCAAATCGTTTGTACTTGTGCTGATTCTCATGACCTAGGGCATGTTTCAAGATGTTCAGGATTTTCATGTCCACCCTCTTCTTGGCTATATCTTCAACAGCAACAGCTCTCCCATCTTCAGGTTTTTCCACCTTATCAGATTCAGGACAATTAGGAACAGCTGTCCTTGTAGCAATAGCAGCAGTAATCTTTGCTGCTTTATCGAATGTGTTCCCATATTCGATAATTTCCCAAAGAGTGTAGTCATGAATAGCTATGTATTGCTCAAAATTGGATTTCCAAAGCTCAAAGTTCCTGGCATCAAACATGGGAATTTTGATACTAGGGTTTGAGAAGTTGTTTTGCAGCAAAGCAGGAGGTTGATTTGTGCCAGACATGGTGTTTTTAGGGTTTTGAGAATTTAGGGTTTTTAGGGTTTGGTGTTTTAGGGTTCTGCGTTACTTAAAGATCAAAAGTTTCTCAACAAGCTCTGATACCACTTGTTGATCCCAAACTTAGATCGATTAAGCTTTGTGTAAACGAGATTAGATCAAGTACTACACGTAGAGAAACCTTTGCTTATGAATAAAGTAACAAAGTGTTATGCGGAATTAACACTTGATCTAAAACACAATGATGTTAAACAAACTTTCACTTTGTATTAGAATAATCTTGTTGATTACAATGAAAGGTTTAACTTGCGAATACTATGAAAAACTGATATTTAACATTAACCTAAAAGATCTTCTTTTATAGAACAAGAAGTCTTGTACAATAAGCTACGAATCAACTATTCTAGGTAAAGATAAACATAGAAAATACATTGTCGTTTCTATCCTTACTAGAAGTAATCTAGAATATAATATACGTGTAGCTCACATCTTCCATCAGTGCTTGTCTTCAATCTGTCAACGCTTGACTTTATCTTGTCAACGCTTATGCTGTCAGCGTTCACTTTGCTCTTGTCAACGCTTGAGTTGTTCTTGTCAGCGTTCAAGTGTTCTGGCCTAAATTTATTCCCAACAATCCTCCCCTAAACTTGATATCCACTCTTATGATAAAGTTTCTGAATAAACATTAAGAACTTGGAGGAGTCTGACAAACCTTATCATATTGGTAATAAATAAATCTGATCAAATTCTTTGCCACGTCACTTGTGTAGTCTATCTCCAACTGGGTGTCCTTCATCTTCTCCATTGATTCTTCAGGCGCTGACAAAGGGAAATCAAGCGCTGACACGACCAATTCAGACGCTGATGGCTCCAACGCTGACAACACCAGTTCAGGCGTTGTTAGCCCAAACGCTGACACACAAGGATCAGACTTTGGAGACACCTTTACACAGCTTTTCTCTTCTCATTTTGAACAGGGTGGACCTTCCAATATCCATGAAGAGATTCCTGTTGATGAGGAAGAAACTGAAGAAGATATTGGCAACATGGAGCGTGAAATTGAGGACACCAGACTTTTTGAAGGAGGCGTTCTCACTTCCACAGCAAAGGATCACCCCACATCTCAAATCATTGGTGATGTTATGGCTCCAGTTCAGACAAGAAGATCCCATCAAGGTCTTGGTGGATTTATTGCCAATATACACAAGAAGGTTGATACCCCTCTTGTACAAGCATGTTTGTTTGCCTGTTTTCTGTCACAGGAAGAACCCAAGAAGATTTTTGATGCTCTCAAAGAACCAAGTTGGGTGGAAGCAATGCAGGATGAGCTTCACCAATTTGCTATACAGGATGTTTGGGAGCTGGTTGATTGTCCTAGGTATGTGAGACCAATTGGGACAAGATGGGTTCTAAGGAACAAGAAAGATGAAAGAGGCATTGTGGTCAGAAACAAGGCACGTTTGGTAGCTCAGGGTTATACACAAGAGGAAGGCATAGATTATGAAGAAGTCTTTGCTCCAGTTGCAAGAATTGAAGCTATCAGAATTTTCTTAGCTTATGCTTCTTGCATGAATTTTACTGTTTATCAAATGGATGTGAAGAGTGCTTTCCTCTATGGCACAATTGTTGAGGAGGTTTATGTAATGCAGCCTCCTGGTTTTGAAGATCCTGAGAATCCAGACAAGGTTTATAGAGTAAAGAAGGCAATGTATGGCCTTCATCAAGCCCCAAGAGCATGGTATGGTACATTGTCCACCTATTTGGTGGAAAATGGTTTTAAGAGGGGCACCATAGATCAGACACTGTTTACAAAGAAGAAAGGAAAACATGTGTTGCTTGTGCAGGTCTATGTTGATGACATCATTTTTGGCTCTACTGATCCAAAAATGAGTGAGGATTTTTCCAAGCTCATGACAGATAAATTCAAGATGAGTGCAATGGGTGAGATGAACTTCTTTCTAGGTTTACAAGTTCAGCAGAAAGAAGATGGTATCTTCATCTCCCAGGACAAGTATGTAGCTGAAATCTTGAAGAAATATGGTTTTTCTCCACATGAGAAGGAGGCTTCTACTCCTATGGATAGACAATACCCTTGGGGAAAACTTGGAGCTGGAAAGGATGTGGATGTTAGGCACTATAGATCAATGATTGGTTCATTGATGTATCTTACAGCCTCAAGACCTGACATCATGTTTGCTGTGTGTGCATGTGCACGCCATCAAGTGACTCCCAAAGAATGTCACCTTTTTGCTGTGAAGAGGATTTTTAGGTACCTAAGATGCTACCCAGATCTTGGATTGTGGTACCCAAAAGATTCTCCATTGGACCTTATTGCATATTCAGACAGTGATTATGGTGGTGACAAGTTTGATAGGAAATCCACAACTGGTGGATGCCAATTTCTTGGGAGCAGATTAATATCTTGGCAATGCAAGAAACAAACAGTGGTGGCCAACTCTACAACTGAAGCAGAATATGTTGCTGCAGCTGCTTGTTGTGGACAAGTCTTATGGATTCAGAACCAGCTGTTGGATTATGGGTATAATTTTATGCATACCAAGATTTTTGTAGACAATAACAGTACTTTATGCATTATTAAAAATCCTGTACATCATCCTAAAACCAAACACATAGAAATTAGACATCATTTTATAAGAGATTGCTTTGAGAAAGGTTTAATACAACCAGATAGGGTAGATACTGAAGATAATGTAGCTGATTTATTAACTAAACCTTTTGATGCTGGAAGATTTCAATATTTGGTAACAAATATTGGAATGGTTAATCTCACTTAATATGTGTTTTGGAATCTTTTTGTAAAAGTATGTACAGGATAATGCATTGTTATTGGTCTTTATGATGATTTAGATTTTCCACATTATTTTTCTAACACTGACAAAGGTAAATGCAACGCTGTTAAGTGTTATTTTGCCGTTGTTAGAAATATTATGGTCTAACGCTGACAAGAGTTCCTTCAACGCTGACAAGTGTTGTCGGGACGCTGTTAGCAACAAATGTTAGTTTTGTGGTTTTCATCTAAATGTGCAGGTAATGGTAGCTTTATGCCATTAGATACAGAGTTGCTTATGGAACTTTGAAGAGCTATTTGAACATGTTGTGTTTATGGATGATGGTTGGAATATTTATATTCCTATCTTGACATAAATTTTTAATGTTCATATATATGTTTTGAGAACTCATGTATCACAGTTTAAGGGGAGGTTTAAGGAACCTTTAGGACTCTTGGGTATTCTTAGAATACTCTCATCACAATTCTAGATTGTGTCCACTGGTGAGTATGGGTTAGTTTTACTAAACCATGAGGCACTGTAGCATGCATAGTATATCAACTTTGCATGCTGCCAAGACATTTTTGACTTAGAATTGGTTATGGTCTGTTGGGAGGCTTGGGAATCCTTTTGATATGGGTTTTACCTGGGAGTAACAAGGATTTTATAAGGTAACTTGGTTGTTAAGAATTTTGGTTAGCAAGGGACACTAGAGGACTGTTATGTCTATCTTGCTTATGCAAGTGTGCATAACTGGACAGTGCTTGCCGCCCTATGATAATTATCAGCTTTTGGTTATCTTCTCTAGGATAAATTACTTGTTAAGGTCATTGTTCACTTTTTAAAACAATTTTATTTTTGGACGCTGACAAGATTTTTCCAAGCGTTGTTGTGACCAAAATGGACGCTGACATGGCTTTAGGCGAACGTTGACAGGATTATAGCCGTTGGGCGTTGATGGGTTATATTTGACCGTTGACAAACAATGGGACCTACCCAGTTGTAACTTTTTGACATATTTTCAAGCCGTAATTTTAGGAGTTGTTACTTTCATTTAATGCATGAGATAACTTATAAACTTTTTCAATATTTTCATGATTGATTTTTGAAAATCTTTGCCTATTTTTGGGCCAATCACGTGCATTCATCCACTCCTATAAATTTGGCTCCTATTTTAAACAGGGTATCTATAATTCTTGTCTAACACTTTTCTCTTATCAACCTTCATCTTTTATACATCAAATTAACAGCTTTCATCAATGGCACCAAGATTTAACTCTGCAGAATTGGATTTGGGGTTCAAGTCTCAACACAACATGATTGCTTATCTTGTTGCTGATAATACTTTGTTCCCTCAATACACTCAGATGGTGGAGTATTTGAATGCATCCCCTTTAAGGTATGCTCTTTCTCATGCACCACTCATTCCAGTCGCACACATTAAACAGTTTTGGAACACTGTCAGTTCCACAACAGTTAATGGAGTGACAACATTGACTTCTATTGTACATGGGAGACCTTGGGTGGTTACTGAGGCCTTGGTACGCCAGGCCTTGCATCTTAATGATGCTGATGGTATAACCATGCTTCCCATATCTGAAATAGAACAAGGGCTAAGGGCTTTGGGATACCCTATTCCTGATGAAGGTACTCTTAATAAGTACCATAAGCAGGAATTTCCCCCAGCCTGGAAGTACCTAATTCACATTCTCCTTCAGTGTTTGAGTCCCAAATGTACTGCACACAATGAGATCAATAGATCCATTGCATCTGCTATTGTGTGTATTGCAACAGGGCAAAATTATAATTGGTCTAAAATGATTTTTGAAGGAATGTGTAAAAACAAGGGGACAAAAATGACTTTAGCTTATCCCCGTTTTCTGCAAATGGTTTTTGATGCTCAAAGATATTGTTCAAGGGATCACAATGACTTTTATAAGATCCCTGAACAAAAGAAGGCTATTTTCACCAAGATGAATTCACCACCTCATAGAGACCTACCCTTAACCCAAGCCATGCTTGCTGTTATTGCAGCAGCACAACCCCAACCAGACCCCCAACCTCATATTGACCCTCAACCACAACTTGAACCTATCCCTGAACCTTTACCCTCACCTGACCAAATGCAAATCGACCAAAATCCCTTTGACGCTGACACATCTAATGTGGGCGTTGACATGCCTATTTCCAACGTTGACACCCAACCATCACAATCCCAAACACCCCTTAACCAACCTACATCTACACAATCTTCTACACCATCTTCCACACCACCAGAATATAGGTTGATTACACGCCAAAGGACTGCTGGAGTGTTCTCCTCTGGTGGTCCTAGCCATGAAGCAGAGAGAACCACCACCACAAGTGTGGCTGGTGACCTGGATGAGGCTGGGACTATTGGTTCTGGCTTAGAAGCTGGCCAAGACAGTCCCACCATAATTAAGTCCTCATCCATGCCCAATGAACCTGACTTGGGAGGTCAAATCCCCATTTTGGAAGAGGGCAGACTGGAACCAATGACGCTTTTAGAATTGACGGCTGTCTGCATTAGCTTGCAAAAGCAAAATGCAGACTTAGTACAAATTGTCAGTAACCAAGGCCTTGAACTCAATGAATTGAGGGAGAGGATTGTTGTTTTAGAGAGTGCTCATTCAAGGGGAGGTATGGAGGAGTCTTCCAAAGGGGAGGAAGCAAGAAATCTGAGTGATAAGAGCAGTCAAGATGGTCAATCATTGGATATTGCTGAAGCTCTTACTAGTTTGAAGGAACAAAAAGGTTTTGATACGTCCTTAATCTCTCCAACAAATTTAAATTTATCATTTACAGATATGCTGAGAGAGGTTACACAAGGCGCTGAGGGAAAATATTTAAGCGTTGATAAGACAAGTGTGGACGCTGACAGAAGTATTTTGGGCGCTGATAGAGGAAATTTGGGCGTTGACAGATCTGCATATGGAGGTGATGTATTCCAGTCATCATCTATTATCAAAGATGTTCCTACTCAGGTATTATCATCTACCTTACCAACAATTGAACCAACAGATAAGGGTAAGGGTAAGTTGGTAGAAGAAGTTGTTCCAAAGAATGCAGCTCAGGTTGAATTTGATAGAAGATTGGCTGAGCTAATGATGGAACAAGGTGAGAAGGAAAAGTCACCATTTGTTGTGACTTCTGAGGAAGAAAGTGATGGAGGCAGCTCAGATTCAAGTGTGATGATTGTTGAACCAGAAAGACTTGAGTATGGTGATGAGCTTGCTAGGGAAAGGCTGAGAGATTTGAAGTTGCAAATTGATTTTGATATGCCAGAGGTAGTTCAGATGTACAATTCTTGGGAAGAAAGCTGCATGGATAATCCAGACTTGACCATTTCAGATCAGATATGGGGTTTGGAAATTCTTCTTAGAGTTCAGCAGGATTGTAAGGTGATGTTGAAGTACAGGGCAAGCAACATTCTTTCTCTGAATTGAAAAGGGATAGAAGGAAGCTCTATTTTATGTTGCTCAAATGTCATGGAGTTGGATGGACACATCAAAAGCTGAAGGCTTTGACATTTGATGAGTTGGAACATAGGGCTTATCCTATTTGGGTGAAAGTGCAGGAAGAGAACACTTTCAGACTTCTTTCAGATGAAAGAAAGGAGCAACTTGCAGAAGAGATGGCAATCAAGAAAGCTATGATAGTCCCTAGACCAGTGAAGAAGGGATTTGTTCTTGAGTTTCCAAAAGATATGTCTCAACTGTATCCAAGTGAAGCAATCATTAGAAAGAGCCTCAAGCTCTCCCCATTAGAAGCTTCAGATATGGTTCATGTGTTACCACTAGATTCCAGGAATCCAATTATAAGTTATGAGGAAGATGAATGTGGATTCTGGAAAATTGGAAGATTTGGCAAGGAGGTACACACTTTTACCACTCTCATATCTTTATTTGCAAGTTGTGACAGAGAAGACTTGGTAGACCTTTGGAGGTTGCTAGAGACCAAGTATGAGGCTGAAGCACCAACTTCAGCCAATGGAATAAAACTTTGGACCACATTCAAAAGAATGTGTGGGACAAATGAAGAAGATCCTGAAATATGAAAGGATCTTGAAGATGACCTCAGTGGTCTTCAATGGAGGTTATATTCAGCTGCTGGTGTATACCATTTGAGTTCTACAAAGTTTGCTGAGTATTTGCTTGTAGATGCTCAGTATTTCATATCCAAGGCTGTTTTGGAGAAGATGAAGGACACCCAGTTGGAGATAGACTACACAAGTGACGTGGCAAAGAATTTGATCAAATTTATTTATTACCAATATGATAAGGTTTGTCAGACTCCTCCAAGTTCTTAATGTTTATTCAGAAACTTGATCATAAGAGTGGATATCAAGTTTAGGGGAGGATTGTTGGGAATAAATTTAGGCCAGAACACTTGAACGCTGACAAGAACAACTCAAGCGTTGACAAGAGCAAAGTGAACGCTGACAGCATAAGTGTTGACAAGATAAAGTCAAGCGTTGACAGATTGAAGACAAGCACTGATGGAAGATGTGAGCTACACGTATATTATATTCTAGATTACTTCTAGTAAGGATAGAAACGACAATGTATTTTCTATGTTTATCTTTACCTAGAATAATTGATTTGTAGCTTATTGTACAAGACTTCTTGTTCTATAAAAGAAGATCTTTTAGGTTAATGTTTAATATCAGTTTTTCATAGTATTCGCAAGTTAAACCTTTCATTGTAATCAACACGATTATTCTAATACAAGTGAAAGTTTGTTTAACATCATTGTGTTTTAGATCAAGTGTTAATTCCGCATAACACTTTGTTACTTTATTCATAAGCAAAGGTTTCTCTACGTGTAGTACTTGATCTAATCTCGTTTACACAAAGCTTAATCGATCTAAGTTTGGGATCAACAAGATTAAAACAAGTGACCTCATTAGAATACAGCTGGTTGTCGTTTCTAGTAAACAAAGCTTAACCATTGAGCCCAACGATCAATGGAATCAAATGGTTTAACAGTCCATCTTCTTTCTGCTGAACTTGTAAACCTAGAAAGAAGTTCATCTCACCCATTGCACTCATCTTGAATTTATCTGTCATGAGCTTGGAAAATTCCTCACTCATTTTTGGATCAGTAGAGCCAAAAATGATGTCATCTACATAGACCTGCACAAGTAACACATGTTTTCCTTTCTTCTTTGTAAACAGTGTCTGGTCTATGGTGCCCCTCTTGAAACCATTTTCCACCAAGTAGGTGGATAATGTACCATACCATGCTCTTGGGGCTTGATGAAGGCCATACATTGCTTTCTTTACTCTATAAACCTTGTCTGGATTCTCAGGATCTTCAAAACCAGGAGGCTGCATTACATAAACCTCCTCAACAATTGTGCCATAGAGGAAAGCACTCTTCACATCCATTTGATAAACAGTAAAATTCATGCAAGAAGCATAAGCTAAGAAAATTCTGATAGCTTCAATTCTTGCAACTGGAGCAAAGACTTCTTCATAATCTATGCCTTCCTCTTGTGTATAACCCTGAGCTACCAAACGTGCCTTGTTTCTGACCACAATGCCTCTTTCATCTTTCTTGTTCCTTAGAACCCATCTTGTCCCAATTGGTCTCACATACCTAGGACAATCAACCAGCTCCCAAACATCCTGTATAGCAAATTGGTGAAGCTCATCCTGCATTGCTTCCACCCAACTTGGTTCTTTGAGAGCATCAAAAATCTTCTTGGGTTCTTCCTGTGACAGAAAACAGGCAAACAAACATGCTTGTACAAGAGGGGTATCAACCTTCTTGTGTATATTGGCAATAAATCCACCAAGACCTTGATGGGATCTTCTTGTCTGAACTGGAGCCATAACATCACCTATGATTTGAGATGTGGGGTGATCTTTAGCTGTGGAAGTGAGAACTCCTCCTTCAATAACTCTGGTGTCCTCAATTTCACGCTCCATGTTGCCAATATCTTCTTCAGATTCTTCTTCATCAACAGGAATCTCTTCATGGATATTGGAAGGTCCACCCTGTTCAAAATGAGAAGAGAAAAGCTGTGTAAAGGTGTCTCCAAAGTCTGATCCTTGTTTGTCAGTGTTTGGGCTAACAACGCCTGAACTGGTGTTGTCAGCGTTGGAGCCATCAGCGTCTGAATTGGTCGTGTCAGCGCTTGATTTCCCTTTGTCAGCGCTTGAAGAATCATGCATGTTTGTAGTTGGTGGTATCTGAACACCACCATTATCTTTCCTTGCAGCAGTAGCAGCAGCATAATACTCATCTGTCCATATAGGAAGTGTAACAAATTCTTGTGTGGGAGATGATATAACTGCTGGTGGTCCATCCTCCTTAGCAACCTGTATACCTGAAACATTACCAATTCTCTTTTCCAAAACACTTGAAGTTACCTTCACAATGTCTGGATCAGTAACAGGCATATAATTTAAAGCTCTAGACAAAGGTTCTAAGTCAAACAACCAATTTGGACCACTCTCAGGATCACTAGGTTTACTTTCTAAAAACCTAACATGTACCTTTTCAAGTATACGTTTTTCCTTTTTAATGTAAACCCTATATCCTTTACTCTGCACTGAATAACCCATGAAGTAGCCTTCATCACCTTTTGAATCAAATTTACCTAGGGCATCACTAGTTTCTAACACAACTACATGACAACCAAATGGCTTAAGAAAGCCAATATTGGGCTTCCTTCCCCAAAGTAATTCATAAGGTGTCTTATTATGTATCTTGTTGACCAATGCCCTATTTTGAACATAACAAGCTGTGTTAACAGCTTCAGCCCAAAAAGCTATAGGAAAGTGGGCATCAGCCAACATGGTTCTGGCTGCTTCAATAAGGGTCCTATTCTTCCTTTCAGCAACCCCATTTTGTTGTGGGGTTCTAGCTATGCTAAACTGCCTAGTAATCCCTTTCTTGGCACAAAAATCATCTAATAACTGATTTCTAAACTCACCCCCATTGTCACTTCTAATAATTTTGACCTCATTACCATTTTTCTTTTCAATCTGGGTAATGAAATTAATCAGACTTAGGGCAGTTTCACTTTTCTTGGCTAAAAAGAAAGTCCATGTGAACCTGGAGTAATCATCAGTAATGACAAAACAATATGATTTACCCTTCAAACTCTCTATATTAGTAGGACCAAAGAGGTCCATATGCAATAAGTGAAGGGGTTTAGAACTAGAGTGCACCTGTTTAGACCTGAATGAGACCTTGTGCTGCTTGCCCTTAAGGCATGCAACACAAGAGTGGTCATTGTGGAAAGCCTTTTCAGGCAAACCATCAACTAAACCAAGCCTCACAAGCCTATTAATATTCTTAAAGTTTATGTGCCCTAGTCTCCTGTGCCAAAGATTACTTTCATCTACTGAGGCCTTAGCATACAGACATGACATTTTATTATTTACCTTAATTCCATTAAGATTCACATTATATATGTCTTTATGCCTTGGTGTTCTAAAATCTATATATTTCTCATCAGGGAGCTTATAATCTTTGCTTAACACCAAGCACTCAGTATCTGTGAAAAGAACCTTATTTTTGTTATCACACACTTGTGATACACTAAACAAATTATAATCCAGGTCTTTCACCAAGAAGACATTATCAAACCTAAGATTGTTGGTGACAAGGGTTCCTTTTCCTGTGATTGTGCCGTAGCCACCTCCAAAGTATACCTTATCACCATCTTGAATAGGAGAGAAATTGGTCAGATAGTCTTCCTTTCCAGTCATGTGCCTTGAGCATCCACTATCCCAGTATCCATAGTCATTGATCTTCTTCTGAATGCCCTGCACATAAAGAAAACACATTAGTTTTCTTTGGGAACCCAAGCCTTGGAAGACTTGGATTCATTTGGTTGTTCAACAAGAACAGACTTGGTTCTCATAACAACCCCATTTTCATCCCTGTTTGAATGAAATTCCCAGTTAACCCCAATTGGTGTTGACAATGCCTTTGAAATATAATGAAACCTGTTGCATGTCATAGAAATACCAGTATTATTAGGGTTCTGGTCTTGTTTTGGTCTCCATGTTAAGCTAGTAGAAGCTTTAGACCTATTTCCCTGTGGCTGCAAATACCTAGGTTTGTCAGCGCTGAAATTTCTCTTGTCAGCGCCACCATTGCTCCTATCAGCGTTGTACCTAGGGTTTGCTACAGGAACCCATTGCCTATTTGACCAAGTATTTGACTTTTGAAAAGGTCTTAGGCCTTGTGTGTTAGACCCTCTAGAAAAGAATGGGGCTGGTCTAACAACTTGTGAATTTTTGTTCACAAAGGTATTGGGTCTGACAGTGTTTGACCTATGTTGACTTTTGTCAGCGCTGAAATGGTTCCTGTCAGCGTTGACATTGGAAGCGTTGACACATTTGTAGGCCAAATGTGAGAAGCTCCCACATGTGTAACAAGCTTTTCTAGACATAGTCTTAGAAGCAAAGAAGCCTGTTCCATGGTTACTAACTTGGCTTTTTGGTGACCTAGAATTTCTATACATCTCTGCATATTTAACACTAGGTTTTCTAACATTTTGTGGGCCAAGGTCAACAGGTTTGCCAGTGGTAGGGTGTGTGATCTTAATAGGTTTAGGATCATCAATTGGTTTTGTGATTGGTGTGGGCTCATTTGGACTTTCACACAATAACCCTCCCTTAACAAACAAAGTGTGGTTAGCTTTCTTCCACTCTTCTAGGTCAGTCAGCTTTTGCTGATATTCCTCAACTGGGGAAGTCACTCTAGGTGGAGGAATGAACTCCTCCTCTTGGCATTCTGGCAAGCCAGTCCAAGATAAGTCCTTTGATTGGACACCATAGAAATCCCCAGCTGGTGGTGGAACAACAGTATAATTATTCATCCCAATCCCACTCATATCCTTAGAGTCTCTTTGTTTACTAACACACTCTCCTAGGGTTTGTGTGGCCTTATCAAATCTCTGGATTTTAAGACTCACATTATCTTTGTTTTTGTTAGCCTCCTCTAACTGAGCTATCAAATCAAGATTAACCCTATTTACTATATCTTGAACATCCTTACTCTGATGTAACTCATGTTTTAAGATATTTATTTGATCCTTTAAATCAAGCTCCATTTTCTTATACTCAGCTACTGTCTTTTCTGTTTGGGTAAGAGCAATTTGATAGTTAGATACTTTGCATCTTAGAGTACTTGCATCATCTAATAATTTAACTATCTCTTGTTTTAATTTTTCAGTATTTAAACGACAACCCTTAGAACAGAAAGCATCATCATATACCTCATTATCTGATGAAGAGGAGGAGTGTGCCATGAGAGCATATTCAGCATGCTCTTCTTTAACTTCAGCAACCAAAGCTCTGTCCTCTTCCTCATTCTTAGCCATCCAGCTCCAATCCCATTCTCCAACGCCATCAATTTGTTGAACAGCAACCATGGCCTTGGGATCTGGGTTCTTAATCATTTGGCTAGAAGGCTTCCCAGCATCAGATCTCCTTGGAGATCTACATTCCCTCATAAAGTGCCCCATCCTATGACAGTTGTAGCACTCTACCTTGGACTTGTCAAAGCCAGCAACATCCTTAGCATTAAAGGTCATTTTCTTCTTGAACCTTTTATTGAACCTGTTTGCTCTTAAACTTACAAGAGCCATAGTCCACTTGATGTCCATCTCTTCCAATTGTTCATCACTTATCTGCTCAAGATCTTCATAAGTAATCCTTGAATCACTAGGCAAAGAAGCAATGAATGCACACACAGTATCAAGATCAAAACCAGCAGGTTTAATTCTATCAGCGCCATGATTGTGTGTGTCAGCGCTTGAGTACAAAGCGTTGACAGGGTATGATCCAGCGCTGACAGATTGACATCCAGCGTTGACACCTTGAGATCCAGTTGCTGAATGTCCATAGAAGTTCATGGAATCAAATTGGCCTTCACTTTGTGAAAAGAAGGCCATGTTGCTGCTGGAAGATTTGTTATCACTCTCCAATTGCCATTCATTCTCCAACAGCCTTAACTTGTTGAAGATGTCATCAAACCTGGAAGTCTTGTGGGTGTTATTGACAAGAATAGATCTTGTCTCAATCTTCCATACATCACCAAGGCTTTTGAGAAAAGTAGCATTCAATTCAGGATCATCAATCTGTTTTCCCATGAAGGAAAGTTGACTTGTGATATCAAGAAGTCTACTTCTCACACTGCTGAGATTCTCATTAGGTTGAGCTTTAAAGACAGCATACTCATGCAAGAGTTGCTTCTTCTTTTCTTCTTTTGTGTCAGCATTGCCACCATGTGCCACTTCAAGAGCTTCCCAAAGCTCTTTTGCAGACTCAAATCGTTTGTACTTGTGCTGATTCTCATGACCTAGGGCATGTTTCAAGATGTTCAGGATCTTCATGTCCACCCTCTTCTTGGCTATATCTTCAACAGCAACAGCTCTCCCATCTTCAGGTTTTTCCAGCTTATCAGATTCAGGACAATTAGGAACAGCTGTCCTTGTAGCAATAGCAGCAGTAATCTTTGCTGCTTTATCGAATGTGTTCCCATATTCGATAATTTCCCAAAGAGTGTAGTCATGAATAGCTATGTATTGCTCAAAATTGGATTTCCAAAGCTCAAAGTTCCTGGCATCAAACATGGGAATTTTGATACTAGGGTTTGAGAAGTTGTTTTGCAGCAAAGCAGGAGGTTGATTTGTGCCAGACATGGTGTTTTTAGGGTTTTGAGAATTTAGGGTTTTTAGGGTTTGGTGTTTTAGGGTTCTGCGTTACTTAAAGATCAAAAGTTTCTCAACAAGCTCTGATACCACTTGTTGATCCCAAACTTAGATCGATTAAGCTTTGTGTAAACGAGATTAGATCAAGTACTACACGTAGAGAAACCTTTGCTTATGAATAAAGTAACAAAGTGTTATGCGGAATTAACACTTGATCTAAAACACAATGATGTTAAACAAACTTTCACTTTGTATTAGAATAATCTTGTTGATTACAATGAAAGGTTTAACTTGCGAATACTATGAAAAACTGATTTTTAACATTAACCTAAAAGATCTTCTTTTATAGAACAAGAAGTCTTGTACAATAAGCTACGAATCAACTATTCTAGGTAAAGATAAACATAGAAAATACATTGTCGTTTCTATCCTTACTAGAAGTAATCTAGAATATAATATACGTGTAGCTCACATCTTCCATCAGTGCTTGTCTTCAACCTGTCAACGCTTGACTTTATCTTGTCAACGCTTATGCTGTCAGCGTTCACTTTGCTCTTGTCAACGCTTGAGTTGTTCTTGTCAGCGTTCAAGTGTTCTGGCCTAAATTTATTCCCAACAATTGTTGGGTCAAAAAAGTTGATGTGGCAGAAACTCAAAAATGAAGAAAACGTGAAGTATTTGTCTAGGCGTTGACAAGAGCATTCCAAGCGTTGACAAGAGTTATTTAGGCGTTGATGGAATCAAGCATTGTCAAGAGCAATCCAAGCATTGTCACATGCAATTCAAGCATTGACAAAACGTAGACAAAAGAAGCTAATGGAAGCTTCTATTTAGATAAACATGCAAAAGATATTTTGCATAAGTTTATTTAAATAGAAGATTTACTTGTTTATTCATTCTTATCTCTTGTAAACCCTAATCCTTACACTATAAAAGGAACCAAGGGTCATAGGTTTTAAACATATCTTTCATTCACAATGTAAACCTAAAGTGTGTATCGCACTAGACGTGGGATTCAATGTATACACGTCTAGTGGATGTTTGTTATTAATATAATGAACATCCCCATTTGTTTTAATTCGTGTCTATTGTGCCCAAACACCTTGTCATGATCATTGTTCTTTTCCGCTATGTTATCATATGAACGATGATCAAACCTAGATATAATGGTTCATAACCATTGAGTCGAACGATCTATAGGTTCCACAATTGGTATCAGAGCCTAAGGCTCTTGATATCTAGGTCCGACGAGGTGTTCGTGTATAGTGAAGAAGAAAAATTCGTATGGAATTTTTCTGGACGTTTTTGTGTGCGCAGCAGTATTCAGAAGGTCATAACTTTTGATTGAACCGTTGGATCGTCACGAAATTTTAGATGTGTGTTCTACATACATAGATCTAAACATCCACCGGAGGGATTGTCGAGTTTTATCCCCAGGCAAAAGTTATTAAGCGTCGAAGTTGGCAGCAGAGGTGATTTTCAGATTTTTATATTCACATGAAATCATGATTTAGGGTTACTGAAAACCCTAGATCATTACATATAACAGAAGATCTGATGTTTTATGACGAATTGGAGGTGATAAAGTTTTAGGGTTTCATCCAAAACCCTAGATCTAAGATTTGGTTTTAGGGTTTTATGAATAAACCCTAGAATCACTGTTGCTGATGTTAACGTGATGAAGACGTGAGTTGAATGGTTCTATTGCTATTACTTTTTGCATTACGTACATCAGAAAGGTTAAGAATGTTATGTTTACATGAAGCCCTCGTTTCTAATTGTGATACACCATGCATTCACACGGTCCTTTTTCATTTGTGTTCACACGAGGAAAAGATTTTGATTGGAGGAAATCTAGCATTCACACGGCTTAAAACCCTAATGTTTGATCCTCTACATGTTGGTCTAGGTTTGTTCTCATGGGGTTACGTCTCTATTGGATTGTTTAAGGATGGAGTGTTCACACGGAGAAGCCTTTCTCATTGGTTGAGAAAGTTATGTTCACACGGCTCCTCAACTATGATTGGTCAAATCATATGCGAAAAGAAATCTTTGATAATTGAGACGTGAGTTGCTAATATTCTATTTTGAGCATATATCTTATTTCCATTTTCGTTTGTGGGAAAAAGATATAAACGTTGCTGTAGCAAATTGAAGATGTCAGCAGATGTAAACGCTGACAAGACTTACGAAGACGCTGACAGATTATGATGCTGATTAAACGCTGACACGTTTAAACCTTAGACGCTGACAGGTTTAAATATGACGCTAACAGAAGGAAGTTCGACGCTGACAGAATAAGTCAACACTGATGGAGTTGACAGTGTTGTCCGATATATGTACTTCAACGCTGACACGTATTGTCCGATATTGGACAATACATCTGCCAAAGATATTGGACAGAATAGATATTGGATAACACATGGATAGCTGCTGTTTGAGAAAATGGGTACGTTTTAAGCACACAAAAAGGAGGATTATACACACAAAAGGTACATGGAATCTCCGTTTTATTCAGAATATCAAGTTGATATTTATGGCTCGGATATATTTAAATGGATTAATGATTTTAAGTAAGTTAGCAACAATTCATGAAGAATTTTATTGGATTATGTAATCGGGATAGCCTTGTGAAAGAGTTATTCGCTAACAGCTTTTACATATGAAGATATTGACTTGTCATGAAGAGGTGTTAGCTTAAGGGGAAGAATTCTTATGGTAAGTTTGATGATTGAAGAAGATTTTCGTGAGTTTGTGTTCTATCATATCTTAAAGTTGTGGACTTCCAGCCACTGACTTTAAAGGTAACTTGTTCGTGCTTACATGGATGGTGATGAAGACTTGTCATAAACACTTGAAGGAGTTACATTATCGTGCTCAGTGTCTCACAAAGGATGAGAATATTGACAAGGGATCGAGGTCTACTTATATTTTTTTCTTCTGGTATAAGTTCTTCATCACATGGATAAACAAGACATGGAACATAGGTTTGTGGTATTCTACTTCTGCATCAAAGACTACTTTATTTATTTTTCTTCAAGATCATTACACAGAGCCTACTTCTGGAGAATCTTCAACATTGCAACATTGTTTACTTCCTTGTTGATGTGACAAAAAGGGGAAGAAAATACATGCTACATTTGAGGGGAAGCAATTTGAAGATCATGTATAACTTACAAGAGATACACATAGAGTTTTGCCACTATCAACTAGGGGAAGATTGTTGGGTCAAAAAAGTTGATGTGGCAGAAACTCAAAAATGAAGAAAACGTGAAGTATTTGTCTAGGCGTTGACAAGAGCATTCCAAGCGTTGACAAGAGTTATTTAGGCGTTGATGGAATCAAGCATTGTCAAGAGCAATCCAAGCATTGTCACATGCAATTCAAGCATTGACAAAACGTAGACAAAAGAAGCTAATGGAAGCTTCTATTTAGATAAACATGCAAAAGATATTTTGCATAAGTTTATTTAAATAGAAGATTTACTTGTTTATTCATTCTTATCTCTTGTAAACCCTAATCCTTACACTATAAAAGGAACCAAGGGTCATAGGTTTTAATCATATCTTTCATTCACAATGTAAACCTAAAGTGTGTATCGCACTAGACGTGGGATTCAATGTATACACGTCTAGTGGATGTTTGTTATTAATATAATGAACATCCCCATTTGTTTTAATTCGTGTCTATTGTGCCCAAACACCTTGTCATGATCATTGTTCTTTTCCGCTATGTTATCATATGAATGATGATCAAACCTAGATATATGGTTCATAACCATCGAGTCGAACGATCTATAGGTTCCACAAGTGGTATCAGAGCTTGTTGAGAAACTTTTGATCTTTAAGTAACGCAGAACCCTAAAACACCAAACCCTAAAAACCCTAAATTCTCAAAACCCTAAAAACACCATGTCTGGCACAAATCAACCTCCTGTTTTGCTGCAAAACAACTTCTCAAACCCTAGTATCAAAATTCCCATGTTTGATGCCAGGAACTTTGAGCTTTGGAAATCCAATTTTGAGCAATACATAGCTATTCATGACTACACTCTTTGGGAAATTATCGAATATGGGAACACATTCGATAAAGCAGCAAAGATTACTGCTGCTATTGCTACAAGGACAGCTGTTCCTAATTGTCCTGAATCTGATAAGGTGGAAAAACCTGAAGATGGGAGAGCTGTTGCTGTTGAAGATATAGCCAAGAAGAGGGTGGACATGAAGATCCTGAACATCTTGAAACATGCCCTAGGTCATGAGAATCAGCACAAGTACAAACGATTTGAGTCTACAAAAGAGCTTTGGGAAGCTCTTGAAGTGGCACATGGTGGCAATGCTGACACAAAAGAAGAAAAGAAGAAGCAACTCTTGCATGAGTATGCTGTCTTTAAAGCTCAACCTAATGAGAATCTCAGCAGTGTGAGAAGTAGACTTCTTGATATCACAAGTCAACTTTCCTTCATGGGAAAACAGATTGATGATCCTGAATTGAATGCTACTTTTCTCAAAAGCCTTGGTGATGTATGGAAGATTGAGACAAGATCTATTCTTGTCAATAACACCCACAAGACTTCCAGGTTTGATGACATCTTCAACAAGTTAAGGCTGTTGGAGAATGAATGGCAATTGGAGAGTGATAACAAATCTTCCAGCAGCAACATGGCCTTCTTTTCACAAAGTGAAGGCCAATTTGATTCCATGAACTTCTATGGACATTCAGCAACTGGATCTCAAGGTGTCAACGCTGGATGTCAATCTGTCAGCGCTGGATCATACCCTGTCAACGCTTTGTACTCAAGCGCTGACACACACAATCATGGCGCTGATAGAATTAAACCTGCTGGTTTTGATCTTGATACTGTGTGTGCATTCATTGCTTCTTTGCCTAGTGATTCAAGGATTACTTATGAAGATCTTGAGCAGATAAGTGATGAACAATTGGAAGAGATGGACATCAAGTGGACTATGGCTCTTGTAAGTTTAAGAGCAAACAGGTTCAATAAAAGGTTCAAGAAGAAAATGACCTTTAATGCTAAGGATGTTGCTGGCTTTGACAAGTCCAAGGTAGAGTGCTACAACTGTCATAGGATGGGGCACTTTATGAGGGAATGTAGATCTCCAAGGAGATCTGATGCTGGGAAGCCTTCTAGCCAAATGATTAAGAACCCAGATCCCAAGGCCATGGTTGCTGTTCAACAAATTGATGGCGTTGGAGAATGGGATTGGAGCTGGATGGCTAAGAATGAGGAAGAGGACAGAGCTTTGGTTGCTGAAGTTAAAGAAGAGCATGCTGAATATGCTCTCATGGCACACTCCTCCTCTTCATCAGATAATGAGGTATATGATGATGCTTTCTGTTCTAAGGGTTGTCGTTTAAATACTGAAAAATTAAAACAAGAGATAGTTAAATTATTAGATGATGCAAGTACTCTAAGATGCAAAGTATCTAACTATCAAATTGCTCTTACCCAAACAGAGAAGACAAGCACTGATGGAAGATGTGAGCTACACGTATATTATATTCTAGATTACTTCTAGTAAGGATAGAAACGACAATGTATTTTCTATGTTTATCTTTACCTAGAATAGTTGATTCGTAGCTTATTGTACAAGACTTCTTGTTCTATAAAAGAAGATCTTTTAGGTTAATGTTAAATATCAGTTTTTCATAGTATTCGCAAGTTAAACCTTTCATTGTAATCAACAAGATTATTCTAATACAAAGTGAAAGTTTGTTTAACATCATTGTGTTTTAGATCAAGTGTTAATTCCGCATAACACTTTGTTACTTTATTCATAAGCAAAGGTTTCTCTACGTGTAGTACTTGATCTAATCTCGTTTACACAAAGCTTAATCGATCTAAGTTTGGGATCAACAAGCTCAAATTTTTCAGATGTTAAAAATATAAGTAGACCTCGATCCCTTGTCAATATTCTCATCCTTTGTGAGACACTGAGCACGATAATGTAACTCCTTCAAGTGTTTATGACAAGTCTTCATCACCAACTATGTAAGCACGAACAAGTTACCTTTAAAGTCAGTGGCTGGAAGTCCATGACTTTAAGATATGATAGAACACAAACTCGCAAAAATCTTCCTCAATCATCAAACTTTCCATAAGAATTCTTCCCCTTAAGCTAACACTTCTTCATGATGAATTTGAATGAAATAACATCGTCATACCATATGTAAAAGTGTAATGCTGAATAACTCTTTTGCAAGGCTATCCCGATTACATAGTTTAAATATCCATCAAATTCCCACGAATAATTGCTAACTCGCTTTAAAATCATTAATCCATTTAAAAAAATATCCGAGCCATAAATATCAACTTGATATTCTGAATTAAACGGAGATTCCATGTACCTTTGTGTGTCTTTCCCTTCTTTTTGTGTGCTTAAAACGTACTAGTTTTCTCAAACAGCAGCTATCCATGTGTCGTCCAACATCTCTTCTGTCCAATATCTTGGTCAGATGTATTGTCCGATATCTGACAATACGTATCAGCGTTGAAGCTCATATATCGGATGACACTGTCAACCTATCAGCGTTGACTTATTCCTTGTCAGCGTCGAAACCCTTCCTGTCAGCGCCTAAACAACAAACGTCAGCGCCAACCTTAAATCCTGTCAGCGTTCATCTTTAAACCTGTCAGCGTCTATGGTTTAAACGTGTCAGCGTTTAATTTGCTAACATCAGCGTCATAATCTGTCAGCGTTGCATTCACTTTTCCTTGTCAACGTTGCTCCAAGACTTTGTCAGCGTCTATCTAACAAACAGCAACGTTATATATTACGTTAAAGATAATAAACTAATTATCCTTTAACCAATAAGAATTCTTTATCCATGTGAATGCATATCTCTCCACCAATTGGAAACGAATGACCGTGTGAACGCTAAGCTAAGCTTCTGTACCAATCATGATTTACAAACCGTGTGAACACATAACTGTTTTAACCAATCAAATCCCTTACTTCGTGTGAACACACGTTTTTTCCACCAATGAAAACAAGGGACTTACCGTAATACAGTAGACAAGCATGTAGAGGATCAAAGTTTTTGAATAACACATTAGGGTTTGGCCATGTGAATGCTCGACATACAGTAACATCACGATCGCACCAGATTTAGGGTTTATTTAAAAACCCTTTGCTTGCTGAGTTACCAGCCTCGAAAAACTTTAAGCACCAAAACCCTAATTAGGGTTTGTTAATAACCCTAGCTCGATTCTTCCATCATAACAGCCACAAACTGCATAATCATCCTGCTTTTTATGTAGATCTAGGGTTTGAGAAACCCTAGTTCATGATTTCATGTGAAAGCAGAAAAACTGAAAATCACCTCTGCTGCCAACTTCGACGCTTAATAACTTTTGCCTGGGGATAAAACTCGACAATCCCTCCGGTGGATGTTTAGATCTATGTATGTAGAACACACATCTAAAATTTCGTGACGATCCAACGGTTAGATCAAAAGTTATGACCTTC
Organism: Glebionis coronaria; assembly: GCA_025667525.1. Lineage (NCBI taxonomy): Eukaryota > Viridiplantae > Streptophyta > Magnoliopsida > Asterales > Asteraceae > Glebionis > Glebionis coronaria. The sequence continues at coordinate 111,842 of JANFOE010001658.1, forward strand.
TGAATACTGCTGCGCACACAAAAACGTCCAGAAAAATTCAATACGAATTTTTCTTCTTCACCATACACGAACACCTCGTCGGACCTAGATATCAAGAGCCTTAGGCTCTGATACCAATTGTTGAGTCCTATTGATCGTTGGGCTCAATGGTTATGAACCATATATCTAGGATGATCATCATTCATATGATAACATAGCGGAAAAGAACAATGATCATGACAAGGTGTTTAGGCACAAAGTACACGAATTAAAACAATTGGGATGTTCATTATATTAATAACAAACATCCACTAGACGTGTATACATTGAATCCCACGTCTAGTGCGACACACACTTTAGGTTTACATTGTGAATGAATAATATGATATAAAAACCTACGTCTATGTTTTCTTTATATACTAGAAAACATAGCTTACAAAGAAAGCTAAAGTAATAAAAAGACTCCAACGGCTTGTTCTTTTGCAACTTGTACTTTTTAGCCCTTGTCTTCTTATTTTGTTGTGTTTTGACTTATCAACTTAATAATTGGACCCAACAAAAATAATTATAAAAATTAATCTATAAGTGATAAAATTATTCTAAAAGTTGCTAAATTCCTATTTTAATGTATTTAACCTAATAAAAATGTAAAAAGTTGGAAAAAGTGAAATTTTAAAAATAATAATAAAATAATAATAAAATAATATTAAAAATCCAAAAATTATAAAAAATTCTAAAAACTTGCAAACTAGTTTATTTTAACCTAAATAATCAGAAAATCAAAGTGAAATTACCAAAATACCCCTAATGGGCCCTCAAATGGGCCAAATCCAAATTCAGTCAACACAAATGGGCTTTTGGGCCCAAAAAGTCAAACTTGGCCCAATTGACTTGGAAAAGCCCTATCTGACTTAAAATTTAATTCTAAGAACAAAACTCTAAAGGCCCAAAAGCTGAAAATGTGCTTATCACAGCTTATTGAACACAAAGCTTATTCTTATTGGGCTTTTCAGCCCATTAAGCCATAAGCTAATGCCATAAGCTCTAATTTGACACACAACCCTCTTTTAGGATGCCAAAGAGATCTGTCAAAAGAAATTTTCAATAAGCTCACTCAATAAGCCAGAAAATAGAAAAGCAAAATTCCACAAAACGACAAAATAGTCGTTTTTGAGAAATACTGATCCTCAGAAGCTGATTCAACTTGCAAAAGCTTTCAAATGGACTCAATAAGCAATATCAATCAACAAAAATCCAATAAGCACAAGCAATAAGCCAGAATAAGCACAAATGAACGTATGTAAAAGTTAAAGGACTTGGTTTTCAAGTCAAACCTAAAAGTCAACCACCCAAATGCTCCAGGATGAACAAATGGGTCAAAATATGAGCACCTATCACAAAAACAAAGTTGTTGCTGGTTAAAATAAGCTATTATAGCTTATTGATAAGCTGACACCAAAATTGCACTAGCAGTGGCAACCAGCAGGGGAAAGGAGTTCCCACTGCTTTGACTAATTGACCAAGCTTATTTGAGAGTTCTGGTTTGATTCAATTGGAAACAAAGGCACCCTTGTGATCAATGAACCACAAGGAGTCAATAGCAACAATAAAATCACAAAATGATCCACACAATAAGCCACAATAAGCCAAACAGTCACCAGATAAGCACCAGATATGCAAATAAGCAGTTAAGCACTTAATAAGCAGTTTTAAGCAAAATAAGCCAGCCAAACTTAACCAGATGCACACACAAGCTATAAAAACTAACAATGAACACAAAGCAACAAGAATCAAACACTGAATCAAAGTAAATAGCAAGATCAAAGCACAAAAAGTTACTGATGAACAAAGAACATATGCAGAAACAAGTTTGCTGATATACTTGACACTTGATCCAATTTCAAGCCTCAAATCCTTCTACCCTGGTGTGATTAATTATGATTTAGCACATGTTACCCTTAACCTATGCTTAGATCTAGGTGTCCTCAAAATCCTAGCCAATTTTACCAAGTTATGAAGATTTTATAGCCAATCTATGAATCTATGTGTTCAAAGCCTCAAAACTTGCAAACAGATGAACATATGCTCCCAAATAACAGATACCAATACTTGCATACAACACACAAGCACTTAACAAACCTCAAATCCAACTTATGTAGTAATCCCAAACACCCTTTTAAAATTTATTTTCACAAATTTTCAAAGGATCATTAAGATTCAACCCACAAATCAGATCAATAACACCTCATTAACATCAAACCAAGCCAAATCAACAATAAACAACCACAATAACACAGATTCAAGCACAATCCACAAAAATCACAAATATTCAGAAACTTAAAGAGAAAATGAAAAGGGAAGAAGGTGCAAACCTCCAAGACCTACATCCAGGCCCTGGATTGTTTGAGCTGAGGTACTAGCAAAACAAGTACCAGCTTCCAATGCTGCTAAGATGAACAAACACAAAGTGAGATCAAATATAATGCCAACTTTCTGATTTTTGAAACCCAAGCTTTATCAACTAAAACCTTGCCTCAAAAACCTTCAAACATATAAATGGAACTCAGATTTTAGCTTCTCAAACACCAAACTTTTATAAATAACAGATTAAAACTCAAAATTTTAAGAAATTTAAACTTTATTTCATAAAAAGGAATTACAAAGATTAAAAGCTAAAATCTGGAACAAAGGGACTCTCACATGTTGAGGTCTCCTTTTATAGGCAAATGATTGGCTAACACTATTCATAAACCCTAGAACTAAATTCCCAAATGTGCCCTTGAGGTCTTCTAGATAATTCTTTGGTGTGAGCTGTCCAAAGTGATCAGGGACGTTTATTTTAGCTTTAGGATGAAGCTAAGGTTCTTGGCTGTTGATTTTGCCACATAGGATGACTTGGAGGTTAAGTTGTCACATGATTGGTGGACGGGTATTTGGGGGTGGGGTCTATTGTAAGTGGGAATGAGTGTTTTAAGGTTGGGAAGGGTTTCTGGGCGTGTGAATTAAGTGTGTGTCAAGGTAATTGAAAATTACCCTTTGATTTAAGTGGTGTAAAATCTGGGCTGGTAAAAGGTAAACAGTACCCTTTTTGATCCGTTTTTGGTGGATTGAGAAGTGTTTGGCGCAAAAACATTTGAATGTTTCAAATGTGGCAACTTAAGTCCTTGTGTTTTGACAGAAAGTGTATAGCACGTTTATTTTGCAAACAAACACATTTCCTTTGTTAATAACTTTCAGGTTTTGACAATTTTGGCACAAGACTTTTCAAAAAGGATTTCAAGGGTTATTTTTGACATGTTTAGATATTTCAAGGGCTGATCTTGGACTTTCTTGATCTTCAAAGGTCTTCATTGTAACTTTGACTTCATGAGGGACCATTATTGGCAATTTTGATTTGTTGAGGGACTATTCTTGCCATTTCTTCAAAGTTAAAGGACCTTTTGTGTAATTTTGACAAACTTAAGGGACCAAACTTGTAATTATGAATATACAAGGGTTTTAAGTGTCATTTCTTCAATAAATGAGGATCAATCTTGTTTGTCTTCAAGTCTTCAAGGGTATTTGTTGAAAATTCCATGATTAAGGCCCGGTTCTTTGTACGGCTTCGTTTCTCGTGTCCGTTTTTCCTTGTAACTTGTGATCTTTTGTCTTTTTCACGATATCCATACCTAAAATACACAAGTAAACAAACACAAGCATATATATGGTATTTTTATGACATTTTTATGCATTTAAAGCCCGAAAAGAACGATGAGATCATGTATAAATGCCATCTCATCAGTTACAATATATCCTAAACTTTCATGCATTTAAAATGAGAATTTACATTTTTAGTCCTTGAATTATTAAGTTAAATATAAATGTATATTATAGATTTTTAAAATGACACTTTTAACACCTTTCTATTTTGTTCATTCCAAAGTTAGTCCAAACTATAATTTTAAAACACCTTTATCAAACTAGTTTATTCTCTTACGTTTGTCATTGTCTTTTATATCTCTAAGATGCATCATTTTATTTTAGGTCGTCGTTAGAAGCTCGTGGTTTCACGACTTATCTTATTTCATCGTTTCACAATCGTTACTATTTTCTCGATCGTTATCCTCGTTTGATATCGCTATCGCTAAGGTGAGTTCATAACCTCATATTTAATACTTTAATTGTTTTATTAAACCCACGAGGGGATACATGCTACTTTTTACGAATGGACGCAAGTACTTGAACTGTATGCTTATTTTATCCCTTTTAGTCATGAATCGTTAATTACTTGGACCAACTGTACTGGTCGAGTAAACACGAATGCTGTAAATAGATCTATTGGGATTGACCTCTCCGTCCGGGTTTAACGGAAAACCGATTAGACGCATTTTATTTGAAACTTGAACGGAATAACAGATGTTAATGTTTGGTTCATGAGCTAAATGCGATAACTGATGCTATCTGACTTTTGTGAACAGAATACTTGAAATCTTGTGGTCCATTGCTTTTATTTGCAAACCTATGACATCACTCAACCGTTGTGTTGACATTTTAGCATGTATTTCTTAGGTACTCAGGTTTAAGAGCAGTTGGAGCATGGAGTCGCACTGGATATTTTAAATGCAATAAATACTGATTACCATTTGCTAATCTTTTTAAAACTGTTGATTATCACATAATGGTTGGACCTGCTTGTAAACTCTGATTTTAAATTATTGAATGGATTAAGCTTTTCAAATGCCTCTTTTTGAGTCGTTTTCTGTAACTTGTGTGTTGTGCTATGAAGTAATACTTCCAATGACCCTTCCGCTGCTATTCGAAATTTGGGAGTGTTACACTGTTATTAGTGGGTAATCACCATGGTCTTCCTAGAACTGACAGTTGTTTTCATGCATTTGTTTCATGTATCATTGTTGCAATAATTTTGACTAAGTAATGGTTGATACAGGACTTGCCATATTTAGTCTCATGTGCTTTTAATCGGATCATTTTTTTATGAACCGACCCATAGGTGTTCATCCTCGTCATGTCATTTTGTTTTGGTGAACCGACCCATAGGCGTTCACCCAAACCCATGTCATTTTCGTCGGCCATGCATTCATACACTGTTTCATGCATAAAAAAATTCATGTTTATATGCATAAAATTTTTTCATGTATATATATTACGTTTTAATCAGGTTAATCATTGCATTTGTTTTATACTGTCAGATGGTTCTCACATGTGAACACGAACAACTGAATGCAGCAGTCCAAGCTGTTATGAAAGTTATGCTTCCTCAACTGAGGAATGAGATTCGAGCCGAGGTGAAAGCCACCAACAATCAGCAGCATCACTAGAATCAGAATCCTCCTCCTCCACCTCCAGCTACCCTGATCACATGGTTGGAGCGGTTCAATAAGCAACGTCTGAAATCTTTCGAGCAGACTGACAGCCCCGCTGAGGCTGAGAGCTGGATAGCTCACATTGAGAAGATATTTGATGCTATGGGTTGCGACCCTGTCTTTAAGGCAAGGTTAGCTTGCTACAACTTTGAAGGAAACGTGCTCGCATAGTGAAAAGCACTTAAGTTGTCGAATGGAGGCGACTACTGAGTGACTGGCTTAACTTGGGCACAGTTCAAGTAGTTGGTTATGGGGCGGTTCATTCCGAAAGCTGATCAGGATAAGCTCAAGAGGGAGTATCATGGTATTAGGTAGAGAGATGGGGAAAATAGCAATGAGTTTATGTAGAGGTTCCTTCGAATGGCTAGATTTCTTGGCTCAACATTCGGGACTGCAGAGGAGCAGGCGTATCACTTTCGCTGGGCTCTTCGCACATCTGTCGTTAATAACTTGGTGTGCGCTACATTTAATACTGTAGCACAGGTGGCAGATGTAGCCCGCAAGTTGGAGATGCTGTAAGAGGGATGAGTTTGGAGAGGCAGAATGTGATACCCTAGAACCAAGGTCACTTACATTACCCTAAATTACGCTTATTTTTGAAATTTTTAATAAATTTTATTTGCTATATATTTTATCATTTTGTTTGAAACCGATATTCGAGGTCATAATTTTGACGATTGACGATTTAAGAAGAATGATGACGACTACGATCCCGATGGATGCCCAAATTTCTATGATTATTGTCGTTTTATCGATATTATAATTTTTCGAGAATTTTACTTTCGGTTCGTGTTAAGTCGAGTCGGGTGAGTTTTATTGCTTTCCGGGTACATTTAAAGTGTCCTAAAAGTATTTTGGAGTGTTCGGGATGATCCCCGACTCCCGTAAAATTTTCCAAAATGACTAGTGAGTCAATCCCGTAAACTTGTGAGGGCGTTTTTACTTAAGGACAAAAGAAAGCTTATATTGCACCCAAGGTCCCTCCCATTTTTACAAAAGGAAGAACCAAACACAAACTAAACATTTTCACTCCAAAAATTTTTTCACCCTCCCCTTTTTCTCTCTTTAGGCCGTCGGCCATACCACACCACCACCACCACCACATTCATATTTTCTTGTTTTTGATTAATTCTAATTAAAGACCACACTTTCAAAACCTTTTGTAAGTACTAATCCAAGGTTTAATCCAACATGCATTAACATGATTTTTCCAAAAATTAAAAGATTTTTCAAAAGTTTGTTTTGATGTTAATTATGTATATGCATGTTTAATTCATGTATGTAGGATGTATAATCACAAAACAAATCAACCAAAGTCAATTTGGTTGAGGGGTTTTGATCACCCAAACCCCACGGCACAAAGGGGGTGTTTGGGGGATCATGGTGGTTGATATTTTGTTGATGGGTTTTGTATTTAATCTTGTTTTTACATGTTTTTGAATGGGTAAAACCATTTGCATGTTTAATTTTGTGATTGGGTTTTATAGTGGATTTGATTATTAGGGTGTTTAGGACTGATTAGTGTGATTGAGTATGATTAGGAGTGCTTAGGTTGATGTCTAGTGTCGATAAATGGGTTTGGAAACGAGTGTTGGATTGATTTTGGCATAGGTGATTTTAGGCAGAAAGTTTGGAGTGTTTTCGTAAAAATTATTTTGTAAACAGGTCTTGGGATTAGGATATAGTAGTAGATCGTCTTCTTAGCTTCTATTTGGTATAAGATAGAGCTTACGACTCCTAACGAGTCAAAAGTTATGATGTTTTGAAATTCGTGTACCGGGAGATGAAAACCGTCATAATCTGAAATTATGCTTGGTTTTAGGTCAAATCTCGGGGACTATAGGTATAGTTTGGTAAATGTTCAAAGCTTGATTTTTGGTCTCAAACCTGCATATTTGAGTCTATTATAAGACTTGGGTGTCAAATGGGTCAATGGTATATTTTAAATGGGTCAAATGAGTCCGACTTGGTCAAAGTGCAATTTTAGTCCGAAAAACGTAGTTTTGGTAAAGTGTTGAGTAACAGGTCGTAAAAGCGAAAACTTTTAATGGGATTAAATATGTGTTTTCTACAGGTCTTAAGGTATTTTTGAGAATTTTCCCAATTTTTATAAAAAGGTTTAAGTCTAGTAAAACAGTCCGTACTTTTGGTAAGTATCGACGAAAAATGTGTAAAAAGGGAATAACGTTAATAATATGGACGAATGGTATAAAACGAGTAACACTTATTTGTTTGGTTTTGGTGTGATTTGTAATTATCACAATTTACTAATATGTATGTATTATATACAGTACTTAAGGTTTATAAATGAGATTACTCATTACGCGTTATTGGTTTGATAGGTGTTGATTTACCCGGGCATCCTCATCATCGTCAGTGACCGTCACTCGAATCGTCGACTACTTTGTTATATAAGGTGTGAATTTATAGCCTCGCTTATTATTGTTTTAAATTGTTTTACCCGCTAGGGAAATGCATGCTAGTTTTCAAAATGAACATATGTCATGAATGATTGTCGGACCGAATGTTGCCTTCGAAATTGTGTTGAGTACCTAGTTGCAAAAGGCCCTAATTTCATGAACTATTAACTATTGTTTAATCCTAGCGTGGATTGAAAATAGCCGCTTATACAAAGTGATAGTACTATGGGGTTGACTACCCTATCCAAGACGAGGGCTAGTACGTTGATACCCCCTGCGGACGGATAATTTGTCATAAGAGATAAGGTATAATTGCAACTGATGCCTTAATAGGGGCACTGGTTTCATCTGAATCACACCGGTAATTATTATGCGGGTGATTGAGTTAACGGTTTAGTGTCATGAGCTTAAACACAATTGTCATAACCTTGAATATAGATTGTTTGACCGACAAGTCTATGAATGATCGTGAATGATTTTATTACACATATGTTCAAAATGAATTGTAAAACCTATGAATTCCACTCAACGTTTTTGTTGACCAAATTTAGCATGTGTTTTAGGTAACCGATGAAGTGTAGTATGGAGCATGCATTGGATGGAAGTTGTGTGTGTGGCTTGGCGTCTACTTGTTTTTCCTCCCATTCTTACTTGAACATTTTAAACTTTATGTCTTGTTGTTGTGAAAACTGTATCTTTTGGGGTCGAGATTCATGGGGACCGAAACGCAAACTCTGTTGTATCATTTGGGGTTAGAAAACCGTAGACATGTACATTTTTAACAATTTTTAATTTAAGCTTAAACTTTGACGTCTCTTTGGAGTCGTTCGATATATCTTGTGTGCGATGATAACTGCCTAGCACCCAAATGTTGTAGTTCCGCTGCGCATAGCATTTGGTGGGGTGTTAGAGATTGGTATCAGAGCCATGAGTTATAGAGAACTAGGTCGTTTTGAAAATTCCTAAACTATAACTTTTGGTGTCGTAAGAAATTGTCCAAGCACACAACTATCCTGCATGGCACCGGTAAGGTTTATTTTTTTGTATTCATGGTATTGACGTATACTTTTGAGTTGAAGTATATATGTGGGTATTTATTACGTAGATATTGAACTACTATATGTAAACGTTGAAATTATACGTGGAGTACCCGATACCGTAATTCTTGTATTACTTATGCATGAGCATCATATTATCGCATTTTGGGCATGTGTACCACCTTTGCATTGCACTTGCATGCATGTATTTATAAATATTGAATAGTAATCTTACGTACCCTCCAAAATTCTCTGTTATTGCAGGAATGGCCGAGGTACCGCCTAACGGAAATGGAGACGATTACGTCGTAGGACACGAAGGGGGAAATGTTGGAACAACTGCTGAAGGACAAGCCGAGACGAACCATGTGCAAGCCCAGGACCTCGACCAAAGGAGAACTACTTGCCCCAGGCCTATTCGTACTTCTCATCTGGTTGGTATACCAGGTATCCCTAGAAGATCCGAAGCTGCAGCGAGCACAAATTTTCTTCATCAGGGCATCTCAAGAGTTATCCGCCCCGGACCAAGAGCTTATCGTGACGTACCGCGTGTTGTGAGAAGATTGGATGAATCGATGTGCGAGCGGTACATAGTGGAAACGAGGGTAATCAACAGATTCGACGAGAATGAGAGGGCACACCAAAGGTTGTTGGCAAGAACTTCAAGGATTGAGTTTGATGGAAATGCAAACAAGAGTGATATCAACAGTCTGAGATCGATGATAGCGAACTTGAGTGCCAGTCTTGAGCAGGTTAGGGAAGATCAAGCGAGATTGACTAGGATGCAAAGTTGGGAGCATCGAGTGAGAGCATCCTTGCCCCCAGATTGGAATTTGTGGATGACTTGGAAATGGAAGCTAATGATTTTATGGTCCAGCCACCTGCCAGAGGTGTTTGTATCACTGTAGGAAATCAGGAGGCAGTTGAGTGTGGGTCTACTTCTGGGACGAAGAAGGCGACTGAATGTGGGCCGAATGACAAAGGAAAGAGGAAGATGGAAGAAGAGGACGAGGAAGATAGCGACGAAGAGCCCGAGGAGGATGAAGATGAACCGCCATCCAAGAGGTCGTGTGGATCACCACATGACTAGTTGCTTGTATTGTATTTTATCTTTGATCGTTGTAATAGAACTATTTTAGACTTTTGTATGATGGTATTGTGACGAAAAACTTGAGGACTTAAGTTTTATGGTGAATGGTTGTAGTGGCAATACTTGTCACAATTTTGGTTGATTTATCAATACAATCCATGTTTACCTTTCATGATCTGTGATATGTCTTTAATTTGCTCTTTTGTGATGTGAATTGATGAATATTAGTAACCTTGTAGTGATGTGTCGTTGTATTTATATTATGTCTTGAAAGAGAAATCCATCTTAATCTTGATGTGTATACTTACATTGTTTTTCTATTTTCCCTGTCTTTGTAGAGAGGTGTATTTGAGAACTCACCATGCCTCCAAAGCTAACAGCAACCCGTGTGAACACGATGATTCCGGAAGCCATTGCGAATGCACTAGAAGCAGATCGAGCAGATAGAAACCCAGATCAAGGCAGAAATGTGGGGAGACAGCAAGCCCCGAGAGAGTGTACTTACTCTAGTTTTATGAAATGCGGTCCCACGCAGTTTCGTGGAACTGGCGGAGCTCTAGAACTCAGAAGATAGTTAGAAAAGGTCGAGAGTACTTTTGAGATTAGTGGTTGTTCAGAGGCGAATAAGGTCAAGTTTGCGGCTGCTACTTTTCTTGATGACGCATTGAGTTGGTGGAACATTCAAGTAGCCACTGTTGGGTTAGCAGTAGCAAATGCAAGAACTTGGACTGCTACTAAGGCTCTTTTGACCAAGAAGTTCTGTCCTGAAGAGGAGCTGGGTCAATTGGAAGATGAGTTGAGGCACTTGACTTTGAGAAACAATGATATTACTGCTTATACCAGGAGGTTTAATGAATTGAGCCTTTTGTGTCCCGATGCCTTTGCCGATGATAGCAAGAAGATGAAACAGTACATCAAAGGTCTGTCCAGTAATATCAAGGGTGAGACGACTTCATCTAAGCCTGGGTCGTTCGATGAAGCGGTCCAAATGGCTCACGCGTTGATGGATGTCAAACTGCAAGACAAGAAGAACTTCATTGCTGAAGGAAACAAGAGGAAGTGGGAGGCGGCTCAGAGTAATCAATCCCAAGGTCAAAACCGAGGTGGAAACCGTAACAACCAAGGTCAGAACTGAAATCAGCAGTTCAACCAGAGAAGAAATGATGGGATGAGAGTTGTCACAAACCCCAGAGGAGCTAAGGTGAATCCCCACTGTGGTCGATGCAATTTGTACCATGTAGGGAGTTTCCCACCTGCGTGTGGCAAGTGTGGAAAAGCGGGCCATAGGATGTCAGATTGCCGAGCGAAGGGGGTAGCTACTGGGGCGAATGCTACGAGAGTGATGGGTTGTTTTGGATGTGGAGAAAGAGGACACAAGCAAGGAAATTGCCCGAAGGCTGGCAACAGGCAAGGAGGTAACAATGCTGCTGCCGTGTATCAAGTAGGAACGGTTGATAAACCACAAGGCCCTAACGTGGTTACCGGTACGTTTTTGCTAGACGCTTGTTATGCTAGTATATTGTTTGATTCTGGTTCAGACAAGAGTTTCGTAGATGTTAAATTTAGTCGTCATATCAGTAGAGAACCGGTATTGTTAACGACTAGTTATAACGTGGAATTAGCCGATGGGAAGATCGTTAGTACAAATTCTATACTGAAAGGGTGTACCTTGAAGTTAGGAAATTACGCTTTTGAAATCGACTTAATGCCCATAGAGCTAGGATCGTTCGATGTGATCGTTGGAATGGATTGGCTGATGGCGCATAGTGCCGTGACCGTCTGTGGAGAGAGATTAGTTCAGATCCCGTTGAGGAATAGAGTCTTGACTGTGAAGGGAGATGAATGCACTTCTCGTTTGAAAGTGATATCTTGTTTGAAAATGATGAAGTATGTAGAAGATGGATGCGATGTGTTTTTGGCACAAGTTTCTAGTGATGGCGACTTAGAGATGAAGTTAGAAGAGGTACCTGTAATTTGCGAGTATCCGAAAGTTTTTCCAGGTGAGTTGTCGGGTTTACCACGCACCCGTGAAGTTGAATTTCGAATCGATTTGATACCGGGAGCTGCACCAGTTGCGCGTGCGCCCTATCGATTAGCACCATCAGAGTTAAAGGAGTTATCGGATCAACTGAAGGAGTTGATGGATAAGGGATTTATTAGACCGAGCTCATCACCATGGGGAGCGCCAGTGTTGTTTGTGAAGAAGAAAGATGGGTCATTTCGGATGTGTATTGACTATAGAGAGCTCAACAAGCTGACGGTTAAGAATCGGTATCCATTGCCGAGGATTGACGATTTGTTTGATCAATTACAAGGTTCCTGTGTATACTCAAAGATCGACTTGAGGTCAGGGTATCATCAACTGCGTGTGAGAGAGGAGGATATTCCTATAACTGCCTTTCGTACGCGATATGGACACTTCGAATTTCGAGTGATGCCTTTTGGGTTGACAAACGCGCCTGCAGTATTCATGGACCTTATGAATCTAGTATGCAAGCCGTATCTAGATAAGTTTGTCATTGTTTTTATTGATGATATTCTTATTTACTCTAAGAGTAAGGGAGAGCACGAGAAGCACCTGAGAAAGATATTGGATCTGCTTAAGAAAGAGAAGCTGTATGCGAAGTTTTCGAAGTGTGAGTTTTGGTTAGAGTCTGTGCAATTCCTTGGACACGTAATTGATAGCAAAGGAGTTCGCGTGGATCCTGCCAAGGTCGAAGCGATCAGGGAATGGTCGGCACCGACAACGCCGACTGAAGTTCGACAATTCCTTGGTTTGGCTGGGTATTATCGGAGATTCATTGAAGGATTTTCGTTGATTGCGAAGCCATTGACAAAGCTTACCGGGAAGAATAGGGTGTATGAATGGGGAGATGAGGAAGAATTCGCTTTCAAAACACTCAAGGACAAGTTATGCTCTGCACCGATATTGTCATTACCTGAAGGAACCGAAGACTTTGTAGTGTATTGTGACGCATCTCGTAAGGGTTATGGAGCTGTGTTGATGCAGCGTGAGAAGGTGATTGCTTACGCGTCGAGACAACTGAGGAAGAATGAAGAAAACTACACGATGCATGATTTGGAATTAGGAGCTGTGGTTTTTGCGTTGAAATTGTGGAGACATTATTTGTATGGGACGAAGTGTGTTGTATTCACCGACCACAAGAGTTTGCAGCACATTTTAGACCAAAAGGATTTGAACATGAGACAGAGGCAATGGGTAGAATTACTGAGCGACTATGACTGTGAAATTCGCTACCATCCTGGTAAGGCGAATGTCGTAGCGGATGCACTTAGTAGGAAGGATCGAGAGAAACCTTTGAGAGTCAGAGCTTTAGTGATGAATGAGAGTGTTGATTTAACCGAAACAATACTGAAGGCTCAAGAGAAGGGTTTAATGAAAGAGAATGTTGATGCTGAGAACTTGGGAAGAATGTTGAAACCTCTTTTTGTGATTAGGACAGACGGGCTGAGATATTTCGAGAATCGGATTTGGTTACCGTTGTGTCCATCCGAGGAAGGAAAGCCTGGAGTACGAGATTTGGTTATGAACGAGTCTCATAAGTCGAAGTACTCGATACATCCTGGATCGGATAAAATGAATCATGACCTGAAGAAAGTCTATTGGTGGCCGAATATGAAGGCGGATATTGCTCGTTACGTTGGTAAATGTTTGACTTGTGCGAAGGTTAAAGCCGAACATAAGAAGCCGTCTGGGCTGTTGGTACAACCAGAGATCCCAGAATGGAAATGGGAGAGAATCGCTATGGATTTCGTGACGGGTTTACCCAGAACTCCCAGTGGATGTGATATGATTTGGGTAATAGTGGATAGATTGACGAAATCTGCTCATTTCTTACCTATGAAGAAGACGGACAGTATGGAGAAGCTGGCCAGTGTGTACGGAATTTTGGAAATCACTTCAACGTGCGATGGGCACTGAATTGAGTTTGAGCACGGCTTATCACCCGGAGACTGACGGCCAGAGTGAACGAACTATTCAGACGATGGAGGACATGCTCCGAGCATGCGTGATTGATTTTGGAGGAAGTTGGGAACGCCACTTGCCTTTAGTGGAGTTTTCGTATAATAATAGTTATCATGCGAGCATCAAGGCTGCACCATTCGAAGCGTTGTATGGAAGGAACTGTAGATCACCTGTGTGTTGGAGTGAAGTAGGAGAAAGTCAATTGACTGGACCCGAAATGGTTTTGGAGACGACAGAGAAGATCGTGCAAATCAAGAACCGATTACTTGCTGCAAGAAGCCGACAGAAGAGTTATGCCGATAACAGAAGAAAACCGTTGGAATTTGAAGTCGGAGATATGGTCATGCTTAAGGTTTCGCCGTGGAAGGGTGTAATTGGTTTTGGGAAGAAAGGAAAGTTGAGTCCGAGGTATATTGGACCATTTAAGATCGTTAAACGAATTGGACCGATAGCGTATAAGTTAGAGCTGCCGAACGAGCTTAGTGCTATTCACGACATGTTTCACGTATCAAATCTGAAGAAGAGTTTGGCGGATAAGGAATTGGTGATTCCTTTGGACGAGATTCAACTGGACGACAAAATGTATTTCGTGGAAGAACCCGTGGAAATTATGGACCGAGAGGTCAAGAGGCTGAAGCATAGTAGAATTCCCATTATGAAGGTTCGATGGAATTCTAGGCGTGGACCGGAATACACTTGGGAACGTGAGGACTTTTTCAAGGAAAGGTATCCTCATCTGTTCCAGCGGCACGAAATGTGAGTATAAGAAGAGGTGAGCGCCGGGACGTCGCTCTCTTTAAGGAGGGGTGGATGTGATACCCTAGAACCGAGGTCACTTACATTACCCTAAATTACGCTTATTTTTGAAATTTTTAAAAAAATTTATTTGCTATATATTTTATCATTTTGGTTGAAACCGATATTCGAGGTCATAATTTTGACGATTGACGATTTAAGAAGAACGATGATGACTACGATCCCGATGGATGCACAAATTTCTATGATTATTGTCGTTTTATCGATATTATAATTTTTCGAGAATTTTACTTTCGGTTCGTGTTAAGTCGAGTCGGGTGAGTGTTATTGCTTTCCGGGTACATTTAAAGTGTCCTAAAAGTATTTTGGAGTGTTCGGGATGATCCCCGACTCCCGTAAAATTTTCCAAAATGACTAGTGAGTCAATCCCGTAAACTTGTGAGGGCGTTTTTACTTAAGGACAAAAGAAAGCTTATATTGCACCCAAGGTCCCTCCCATTTTTACAAAAGGAAGAACCAAACACACACTAAACATTTTCACTCCAAAAATTTTTTCACCCTCCCCTTTTTCTCTCTTTAGGCCGCCGGCCATACCACACCACCACCACCACCACATTCAAATTTTCTTGTTTTTGATTAATTCTAATTAAAGACCACACTTTCAAAACCTTTTGTAAGTACTAATCCAAGGTTTAATCCAACATGCATTAACATGATTTTTCCAAAAATTAAAAGATTTTTCAAAAGTTTGTTTTGATGTTAATTATGTATATACATGTTTAATTCATGTATGTAGGATGTATAATCACCAAACAAATCAACCAAAATCAATTTGGTTGAGGGGTTTTGATCACCCAAACCCCACGGCACAAAGGGGGTGTTTAGGGGATCATGGTGGTTGATATTTTGTTGATGGGTTTTGTATTTAATCTTATTTTTACATGTTTTTGAATGGGTAAAACCATTTGCATGTTTGATTTTGTGATTGGGTTTTATGGTGGATTTGATTATTAGGGTGTTTAGGACTGATTAGTGTGATTGAGTATGATTAGGAGTGCTTAGGTTGATGTCTAGTGTCGATAAATGGGTTTGGAAACGAGTGTTGGATTGATTTTGGCATAGGTGATTTTAGGCAGAAAGTTTGGAGTGTTTTCGTAAAAATTATTTTGTAAACAGGTCTTGTGATTAGGATATAGTTGTAGAGCGTCTTCTTAGCTTCGATTTGGTATAAGATAGAGCTTACGACTCCTAACGAGTCAAAAGTTATGATGTTTTGAAATTCGTGTACCGGGAGATGAAAACCGTCATAATCCGAAATTATGCTTGGTTTTAGGTCAAATCCCGGGGACTCTAGGTATAGTTTGGTAAATGTTCAAAGGTTGATTTTTGGTCTCAAACCTGCATATTTGAGTCTATTATAAGACTTAGGTGTCAAATGGGTCAATGGTATATTTTAAATGGGTCAAATGAGTCCGACTTGGTCAAAGTGCAATTTCAGTCCGAAAAACGTAGTTTTGGTAAAGTGTTGAGTAACGGGTCGTAAAAGCGAAAACTTTTAATGGGATTAAATATGTGTTTTCTACAGGTCTTAAGGTATTTTTGAGAATTTTCCCAATTTTTATAAAAAGGTTTAAGTCTAGTAAAACAGTCCGTACTTTTGGTAAGTATCGGCGAAAAATGTGTAAAAAGGGAATAACGTTAATAATATGGACGAATGGTATAAAATGAGTAACACTTATTTGTTTGGTTTTGGTGTGAGTTGTAATTATCACAATTTACTAATATGTATGTATTATATACAGTACTTAAGGTTTATAAATGAGATTACTCATTACGCGTTATTGGTTTGATAGGTGTTGATTTACCCGGGCATCCTCATCATCGTCAGTGACCGTCACTCGAATCGTCGACTACTTTGTTATATAAGGTGTGAATTTATAGCCTCGCTTATTATTGTTTTGAATTGTTTTACCCGCGAGGGAAATGCATGCTAGTTTTCAAAATGAACATATGTCATGAATGATTGTCGGACCCGAATATTGCCATCGAAGTTATGTTGAGTACCTAGTTGCAAAAGGCCCTAATTTCATGAACTATTAACTATTGTTTAATCCTAGCGTGGATTGAAAATAGCCGCTTATACAAACTGATAGTACTATGGGGTTGACTACCCTATCCGAGACGAGGGCTAGTACGTTGATGCCCCCTGCGAACGGATAATTTGTGATAAGAGATAAGGTATAATTGCAACTGATGCCT
Source organism: Glebionis coronaria (assembly GCA_025667525.1). Taxonomy (NCBI): domain Eukaryota; kingdom Viridiplantae; phylum Streptophyta; class Magnoliopsida; order Asterales; family Asteraceae; genus Glebionis; species Glebionis coronaria. The sequence continues at coordinate 128,734 of JANFOE010001658.1, forward strand.
TAATAGGGGCACTGGTTTCATCTGAATCACGCCGGTAATTATTACGCGGGTGATTGAGTTAACGGTTTAGTGTCATGAGCTTAAACACAATTGTCATAACCTTGAATATAGATTGTTTGATCGACAAGTCTATGAATGATCGTGAATGATTTTATTACACATATTTTCAAAATGAATTGTAAAACCTATGAATTCCACTCAACGTTTTTGTTGACCAAATTTAGCATGTGTTTCAGGTAACCGATGAAGTGTAGCATGGAGCATGCATTGGATGGAAGTTGTGTGTGTCGCTTGGCGTCTACTTGTTTTTCCTCCCATTCTTACTTGAACATTTTAAACTTTATGTCTTGTTGTTGTGAAAACTGTATCTTTTGGGGTTGAGATTCATGGGGACCGAAACGCAAACCCTGTTGTATCATTTGGGGTTGGAAAACCATAGACATGTACATTTTTAACAATTTTTAATTTAAGCTTAAACTTTGACGTCTCTTTGGAGTCGTTCGATATATCTTGTGTGCGATGATAACTGCCTAGCACCCAAATGTTGTAGTTCCGCTGCGCATAGCATTTGGCGGGGTGTTAGACAGAAAGACCTGACAAGAGGTATATTTTCGTCATCAGCGGTGGTCATTTCATTTAATTCTGTATTATCCATATATTTATCTTGCTCTATACAATTGCCACTCAGCAGCAGAATCAGCCTAAGGGTAACGGTCAGACTCAGGACCGTTCTGCTTCGGATAGGCATGGCGGTAATGAAAATTACCGTAACAACACCAACAAATCCAACGGCAGCAGGTCCCTAAACATACTCATTTCTATGTTATGGGCTTTACGATTGATAATTTTGACACTTAAGCATCTACTACCAGGAATAATGGCAATAGACGGGAGCAGGACCGCAGAGGTTCACAGCCCAACCGTGCAGCTACATCTGGTATTACGTATTAAGACTTTATGCATTTTCCTATTTTTACCCGATAACCATGTCTCATGTATACTTTCTATAACAGGCTCCCAACCAGCTAGGGCACCTGTTGGAGGGTATACTCACCCAATTTGCACCACGTGTGTGACAATCCGTCAATTTGAGGTTCTTATTTTATTCTCAAGTATTATTTATAATCCCTATATTATTGTTAGATAATGAACTCACTCACTTTTGGGAAGAAATTAGGGTTGCATCTTAAAATAGCATCGACTACGTCTAAACCGGAAAGCTCTACGTTACGTGTTTACGTTTACGTACTCCTTGTTTGTGACAGTCCAACATTTCAAGTAGTAAATTTATTCTCGTATATTATTTTGGAATTTTATTTTGTGTTGGTTCACAAACTCACAAATTTACGAGAAGGAAATAGGACTTACGTGCATAATTTAACGTCTTTTACGATTAAACCAGGAACCCTAAGTTTACGTATCTATGTTTTTGAACTCCGTTTTTTATGAGATAATTTTTATTAGAATATTTTTGTGCCGTAGTTTCATAATTTATAAAAACGTTTTTCGTAAAACGACCCAAGGGCACGTAAATCGAGGAAACTAAAATCGAGGAGTATCCGTAAATTAGTGGAGATGAGATAAGTTTACACTTGCTCACCCCCACTATGGGCGGCCTAGACAAGACCAAGACCACCCTTGGTGGCAAAGTTATACAAACCATGAGGACACTTGTCCTCCCAAATCTTACTAAACCAAAACCATTTACCCAAAACCATCTTCCATTCTATCATAACATCCAATACTAGAAATTTTTCCCACTCTCTTCCTTGCTCTCTCTTTTGCCGTCCCATATACACCATCCACCATCACCATTCATAAAAATCTAGCCATAAACTTTACATACAATCTACATATGTTCATCCCCATTTGAAAAGATGAAGATTTGAGGTGATCTTAACAAGTAGAAAGGAGTTAGGTTTAGGGCTGATTTCTCAAGAAGTATTCATACTTTTGACGATCTCAAAAGTGATCGTTATAAACTCATAAGATTGGTTACCAAAAACCAAGTCTAGTTCATCAAAAACCTTAACCTTTCATCATATTTGTTGGTACAAGATCATTTCTTTCTATCACCTTGTTGTTTTGTTAATGTACTCATCTATTTTCTTCAAAAATGTATATGTATGATGATGATAAATGATGATCAATATATTGTGTGGGGATTTTGTGTTACTAGAATAGGTTAAGAAGGTAAAAATCAACAAGTAAATATGTTGAAATCATGGTTAGTCACATAGGCTGTATAAAACAGTAAAAACCAATATGGTCAATTGGTTAAATGGCTTGGATTATTAGATATAATGATAGATAATTTATTTTTACATAAGTGGTGAATTGGCCATGCGATGAAATGTTAAAAATGAGCAAGTTATGGCCAAAACACATTTGTAGTACCAATCTGTCTAGTATGTTTTGGACGAATTATTAAAAATACTTAGAGACTGATTGAGCAGGAGATATAGTTTTATTCGTATCATATATCATGTAGTTTATACAACAAAAATTTGGGGTTCTATCTTCTTGTAGAACTCTAGATATGATCAAAATAATGGATTGAAAATATGAACTCAGATTTCTAATAAAAGTATATAATAATAATGTGCCACTTGAAGTAAAATATTATATATAACAAGTGTATAAAAACTAATATATGGTAATAACCAATATAAAATAAGTATATAAACTATAGTGCATAAATATTACATTTTATAAACATGATACAAAATTAGTTTTTCTAAACTGCTATGTATATAAAACTTTTACGTCTTTTCGTAAAAAACCGAAAAGCTGGCGTTTTTACCTAATAAAACTTAGATGGTCGGACCCATCTAATGTAACACTTTTATAACACATATACTGATTTATAAACTCATCTAATAAGTAAAAACCGATAAACCCGAGCTTTATAACTTATGGACCATAATGGGCCAAAGTAGCCTTAATAGACCATTAGCTCAACTAGTTTGGCTTAACACTAATGGACTTACTCATGGGCTTAACCGACTTGGGCCCAACATATGTGTATATGTAACACTCTCAAATTTCATATCGGTATAGCGGAAGAGTCTTTAGAGTGATACGGGATAGCATAATAACTCCAGTCATAGACAACACATAAAAATGGTTGTACAAGGTTTAACATACATTCATTCGAAATAAAAGTTTCAAGTGTACAACAGGTCCCAAATTATACAGGTCATTAAGTTTACAAAACATAGATCGAATGAACAATTTTATTATTATGTGGGCCATCAGAGTCGATCTTCATCCGAATTACCTTCAAGCACCTGAGGTAAAAACATGCAAAAATCATATCAGCGAATGCCGAGTGAATTCATAGAGTTTAATAAAACCGTTATATAAAACAATTGTTGAAATCAGATTACAAGTATAATATCTGAAGTAAGTCCTATCTTAAACCGTACATGAGACCGTAGCCTCAATATTACCATTATAGGTAACATTATTATCGATATTTGTATCGTTTTTGGATTTTGTTGGATTATTATTAGCCGCATGACATTGTTACCTTACTATCATAAACAACGGGCCGCGAACCCGTCAAACAATTTGCCCATCTAAGTTAGCGTGTCGTCACAAAAATCACGCTATGTAAATCTTCTCATACATAAATTCTCTTACCAATCAATGTGGTACGACGGGGATCAATCGGGAAGGCGCGAACTGGGGTGATCGTCCCCAAATAGTACTATCATATGCATAAGCGTCTACCAAATCCCGGTAGTTCACAATTCATGCTAATTGGACTTTAAGTGACATAACCTAACTACTAATAATCCTTTTTATCTCGTTTATTGGGTCATAGCATCATTCGGGTCCATATCATTAAGCATACCATCGGGACTACTTGTGTTATATTTTTATCAAAAACTAGCATGTTATCTCCCTCGCGGGTTTACAAATCATTTTATAAAAAAATTAAAAGAGTGCGAGGCTATGAACTCAAGTTGATAATGAAAGGCGGATTATCGGCTACGGGCGTGCTTCGATCACGGAAACCTATATATATAATAATCGGTCTTAGACTTTTGTCCAATGACTTTATAAAAATAACAATTATGTATACATATGATGACTTTATAAATATGATGATGATCAAGTGGGATTGTACATTCTCATTTACTCATGTTAGTGTTATATGTTGGTAACTTTTATATTAGTTTCACTAGTTCATCTTGTTTACATGTTTAGGCCCAATAAGCCCATTATAAGTCCATTACCTTATATTTGTCCATTTTACACTTTTAATATCAGTATTATACTTACAAGTTAGGCCCAAGTGGTTTAAGCCCAATAAGTAAGTTTATAAGTGTTTAGCCAAATTAGTTGGATTAATAGTCCAATAAGGCTAACTTAGCCCGTTAATGTCCGTATGTTATAAATCTCGGGTTTTATCGGGTTTTACTTGTAATATGTACTTATATATCAGTATATGAGTTATAAAAAGTTTACATTAGACGGTTCCGACCATCTATGTTTTAATTGACGAAAACGTTAATTTTACGGTTTTAGCCGAAAAGACGTAAAAATCATCTTTATAATTTTATAACTTATAAAACTTATCAAGTTACCATTTTTATAAAATGTCCAATTTATTTATTATTGTACATACTTATATAAATGTAATATATAAGTTAGTGGGTTTTAATTTACATTTTATACTATATTTATTTGAGTGCTATTATAATACTATTAAACTTTAATTTCACAAAATCTGATTTTTAGTCTCACCTTCACCATTTTTATCATATCTTGAGTTATAGAAGGAGATAGAAGCTCATTTTTTGATGATATAAACTTAATACTATGTGTTACAAATAACTTTGTTTTAGCTACTGCTCAATCCAAGTCTAAGTATCCCTAACGGTCCTCACAAAACAGACTATTCAGATTGATACATAAATTTTGTTTTGATCATATCTCACTCATTATAATGATTCTATTGCATGGCCAACTCTAACATATGTACAAGACTTAATAATTACTGTATATTGATTCCACTATGCCATTTTATCAGTTTAACATATGGTTGTTTACTGTTTTTGTACAACCAACTTATTAAGCAAGATTTTAACCTTTTTACATATGGTTTTCCATCTTTTTAACCATGTTTATCAACACATGATCCCTACACAATATTTTTATCATCATATATCATCATATACATATACAATAGGAAAGAAAATACATTTTACATTTATAAAAATAACAATAAAAATGGAAAGAATGATCTTGTTTACCAACCAAGACTATAACTTGTCTTTTGAGGAAAACACCTTGATGTACACCAAATTTATCTTCAAGATAACCTTTCACCAAGAATACTTGTTGATAAATCAGCCCTATGACACAAGCAAATCACCTCCTTTGATGTTATAATGATCAATCAACAAGGCTTCAAAGGTTCTTCATCATATGTGTAGATAACACATGATTCATAGTTAAAATTGATCAAAATGGGATGTTTGATGATGATATGGGATGGCAAGGGTGAGCGGGTGAGAGAGTTTGAGGGTGGTTTGCATGTAAGGATTGTGAGAAATGGTTTAGATGAAAGTGGTTTGTGGTTTTGTAGCTAACTTAGTTAAGTTAGCTTAACAAGTGTAACTTGTAAGCTACAAGTTTGACACATCATGGTGTGGTGTCCATGGTTTTAGCCGTCCCATATAGTAGGGTGGGACAAGTGTAAACTTGTCTCATCCCACTAATTTACGGGTATTCCTCGATTCTAGTTTCTTTGATTTGCGTGCCCTCGGGTCGTTTTACGAAAAAACGTTTTTATAAATTATGAATCAACGACACAAAACGAATCTAATAAAATTGTCTCATCAAAAACGGAGTTCAAAAATGTAAATACGTAATCCTAAGGTTTCCGGTTTAGTCGTAAAGGACGTTAAATTATGCACGTAAGCCCAAATTTAAATCCGTAAATTGTAAGTTCATCAACCAACACAAAAATAAGTTTCAAAATATTATACGAGAAAATAATTTACTACCTGAAAATGTTAGATTGTCACAACTTTTCCTCCTAAAAGGGATCAACGTCTTTGTGATCCATTTCATTTTGATGTCCGTTTCTTATTGAAATCAAAGAGGTGCGGATATTTCTTCCATATTTCATCCTCTCGTTCCTATGTAAATTCCGGTCCATGCTTTGAATTCCTTCGGATCTTGACAATAGGTATCCGACTTTGTTTTAGTTGATTTACCTCACGATCCATAACCTCGACGGGTTCTTCGATAAAATGCAACTTCTCATCTATTCGAACCTTATCCAACGAGATTTTCTCATCACTCACTGCTAAGCATTTCTTCAGATTAGATACATGGAATGTGTTGTGAACACCATGAAGTTCTTGGGGTAACTCTAATTTGTAAGCCACCGGACCTACTCTTGATAAAATCTTAAAGGGTCCAATATAGCGGGGATTCAATTTCCCTCGCTTTCCAAATCTTATGAAGCCTTTCCATGGCAATAATTTCAACATTACTCGGTCACCCACATCAAACTCCATCGGTTTCCGCCGCACATCTGCGTAACTTTTCTGTCTACTACGGGCAGTGAATAGCCTATTCTTAATCTGAACTATCATCTCTATAGTCTCCCGGATCAATTCCGGTCCCGTGAGCTGGGTATCCCCAACTTCACTCCAACATACAGGAGATCTACACTTCCTACCATACGAAGCTTCAAACGGTGCAGCCTTAATACTAGCATGGTAACTATTGTTATACGAAAACTCTGCTAACGGCAAATGTTTATCCCAATTCTTACATAAATCTATCACACAAGCTCTCAACATATCTTCTAGTGTTTGTATCATTCTTTCACTCTGCCCATCAGTCTGGGGGTGATAAGTAGTGCTCATGTCGAGATTCGTTCCCAAGGTTCTTTGGAGAGATTTCCAAAAATTCGATGCGAATCTAGGATCTCGATCTGAAATGATCGATACAAGCACTCCATGCTTGCATACGAAATTCTCAAGATAAATACGAGTCAGCTTCTCCAATGAGAACTGCTCTTTAACCGGAATGAAGTGTGCTGATTTGGTCAGTCTGTCGACAATGACCCAAATCGAGTTATTTCAAGATGATGTTCTAGGAAGCTTGGTAATAAAGTCCATCGTAATTCGCTCCCACTTCCATTCAGGAATCTTTGGTTGTTGAAGTAGTCCTGATGGCTTTTGATGTTCAGCTTTGACTCTAGCAGAAGTCAAGCATTGAAGAACATGCATAGCAATATCAGCTTTCATATTCGGCCACCAGTACAACTTCTTGAAATCATGGTACATTTTATCACATCCAGGATGAATGGAATATTTAGATTTATGGGATTCTAACATAATCAAATCTCTTAAGCCTCCAAACTTAGGTATCCACATACGACCTCTTAAGCATTTCACTCCATCAGCCCTAACCTCTAAAGGATCTCCTTCTCCTCGGAACCCTTCATTAACAAAATTTTCTTTCTTATAGGCTTCTATTTGCGGATTTCTAATCTGCTCAGGCAAATTATTGTGCACGGTCAAGACTAGAGAACATACCCTGATAGGCTCTCTATCTTTTCTGCTTAATGCATCGGCAACAACATTTGCTTTTCCTGGGTGATATTCTTTATCACAATCATAATCACTTAACAGCTCTATCCATCTTCGTTGCCTCATGTTCAGTTCCTTTTGATCGAGAATATACTGTAGGCTTTTGTGATTGGTGAATAACGTACACTTGGTGCCATACAGATAATGTCTCCACAACCTAAGAGCAAAAACTACAGCTCCTAACTCAGGATCATGAGTAGTGTAATTCTCCTCATTCTTCCTTAATTTCCTAGAAGCATAAGCTATCACCTTTTCTCGCTGCATCAAAACAGCTCCATAACCTCTAAGAGATGCATCAGAATATACTACAAAATCTTCACTTCCATCGGGTAATGATAGAATTGGCGCAGTACATAATTTTTGCTTCAATATCTGAAATGCTCCATCTTCTCACTTCCCCAAACGAAAGGTTTATTCTTTTGGGTAAGCTTAGTCAAGGGTTTAGCTATTAAAGAAAATTCTTTAACGAATCACCTATAATAGCCAGCCAATCCTAAGAACTGTCGTACTTCCGTTGGCGTTGTCGGTGCAGACAAATTCTTAATGGCTTCAACCTTTGCAGGATCAACATGAATTACATCCTTGTTAATCACATGATCAAGAAATTGCACTGAATCTAACCAAAAATAACATTTTGAAAACTTACAATACAACCTTTCATCCTTTAACAAACTCAAGATAATCCCTAAATGTTCTCCATGTTCATCTCTATTCTTAGAATAGATTAGAATATCGTCAATAAACACAATCACAAATTTATCCAAGTAGGGTTTGCACACTCAATTCATTAAATCCATGAAAACCGCAGGCGCGTTAGTTAACCCAAATGGCATTACTTGAAATTCATAGTGTCCATAACGAGTTATAAATGCAGTTATAGGAATATTTTCTTCACGGACGTGAAGTTGGTGATATCTAGACCGCAAATCTATCATAGAATACACACTAGATCCTTGTAGTTGATCAAACAAATCATCAATCCTTGGTAAAGGATACCGATTTTTAATCGTCAACTTATTCAATTCCCTATAATCAATGCACATACGGAAAGATCCATCCTTCTTCTTAACGAACATGACTGGAGCTCCCCAAGGCGACGAGCTAGGTCTAATAAAACCTTTATCAGACAACTCCTCAAGTTGTTTAGATAACTCCTTTAATTCAGAAGGTGCTAATCGGTAAGGCGCACGTGCCACCGGTGCAGCACCAGGAATTAAATCGATTCGAAACTCAACTTGCCTTATCGGCGGAAGTCCGGGTAAATCTTTAGGAAATACCTCAGGAAATTCACAGATAATAGGTACATCTTCCAATAGTTTCTCCTTAGACTCATTCCCGGTCACTTGAGCTAAGAATAACTCGCAACCGTTACTGATGTACTTTTGGACTTTAATACATGAAACGATTTTCAAATGGGATTCACCTCGATTACCATCAATTACTAACGTCCTATTCCTAAGAGGAATCTTAACCTTCTTTTCTCCACATAAAATAGTAGCATTATTCAACGACAACCAATCCATACGAATGATAATATAAAAACTACCTAATTCTATCAACATCAAATCAATCGGAAAGGAATAGTTCAAGAGATTTAGAGAGCATCCTTCTAATAGGTTATTAGTTTTCACTAATTTACCATCAGCCAATTCCACCTCGTAACTGGTATTTATCTTAACAGGTTCAATGTCAATAAGGGCACTAAATTTAGTGGATACAAAGCTCCTATCAACACCTGAATCAAATACAGCAACAGCATAATGATTGTTGAGTAAAAACGTACCAGTAACGACATTCGGATCCTCTTTCTTCACCTCGACTGTTCCAAGTTGATAAGCACCACCATGGGGGTTTCTTCCAGGTACAATCGCTTTCAACTTAGGGAAATCCGATTTCTTATGCCCTCTTCGTTACAGTTGAAGCAAATGATTCCCTTCTTACACCTTTCAACTTTGTGTCCAAGCTTTCCGCAATTTCGGCACTTCCAGCAGTCGCAAGCATGCCTCTTGTTGCCACACTTAGGACATTTTTCATCATTCCGCTGTGTGTTGTTGGTAAGAGCATTTGCATTCCCCTTTCTCTGGTTTTGACGGAGATTGAAATTCTTCCTATTATCACCTCTATCTACACGATCGCCATCACCCTTTCTTTTCTCGCCAGTACGTGCTTCATCTTCCCTATCCTGAATTATCTGCCCAATGAGTTGGTAAGCCATTCGAACAGCATCATCAATGGTCAGTGGTTTCGATGATGTCACGTCCCCCCGGATGTTCTTGGTCAACCCCTTGATATATTGCTCAATTCGGATCTCTTCGGGTTCCACCAATCGAGGACACAACAAGGCCAACTCATGGAATCGGTTTGTGTAGCTATCAATGTCCACACCTTTCATTCTCAGATGAATCAACTCTTGTTCTAACCTAATGATCACACTACAGGGACATAATTCCAAAGTCATCCACTTCTTAATTTCAGCCCCAGGAGTAGCATTAGCAACATCAATACCCATGAAAGGAATTCTCCCGTTGCACCAAGTCAACGCACGACCTTTAAGAGTAGCCATAGCAAAAGACACCTTATCTTCCTCCTTACACTTACTAATCCGAAACACCGACTCAATCTTCTCAATCCACTAGCTTAATCCTATAGCACCTTCAGTTCCATTAAAAGGTAGAGGTTCACACTTCATGAACGTCACATAAGTACAACCACCAAATTCAGGTGCATTAGTTCCAAGTCCTCCTATATTTCCTTCAGCATTAGCATTCACATTATTAGCATTCACATTCACATTAGTACTACCAATTCCACTATCGCCAGCTCCACTACTGCCAGCTCCACTACCGCCAGCTCCACTACTGCCAGTTCCATTTCTAGCATTTGCCTTAAATTCAGTCATAGATGCGGCAACTTGCTCCGCAATAATCCTACGTACATAATCCTTAGTCACAGTTTTCTTGGGCGGCATAGTTCTATAATTTCACAATTTCAAAATATTAAGCATTCACCCAACAAGGGATTCATATAGGATGGATTGAATTCATAATCAAAATACAAATAAGGCACAATATGGAATTCAAGACAAGATACATATTTTATTGGATTTGAAACAAAAGCATTGTCTTAATTTACATCCCATATCAAAGTTTCTAGCAATATACAAGCCCAAAATTCGTGCCAGATCTACTAACTAGTAAGTCGGTTCAGTCAAGGTTACAAAAGGTACAAAATATACAAAGGTCACTACTAAATATAGACTGGTATACTGAGAACCGCCAGATGGTCCATCATCCATCGTCTTCTGTATCTTCGTCGGACGATCACAAGACACATCTTCAGCTGGGCACTTACGAATCACTCCTCTTTTAACCATCTCAGCATAAAATCTACTGTTCCAACCAACAAATATATTCAACTCTTTCTCATCTTTCTCACACATCGTACGAGCTACACTCAACTGAATCTCCATAGTATTCACCTTTTTCTTCATTTCAGCAAACTCACCACTTTCTAACACAGATAACCTCCTAAAAGCCTCATTCAAGCCACGCTCTACATCAGTCAAATCTAAGTTAAGCAATTCCCGCTCTTTCTCACCAACCTTAGTCTTTGACTCCAAATAAGCAACATGAGTCTGAACAACACCTAATACAACCTCTGTCATACTACTCTGAGCACAGGAAGCATCTAAATCATGTCTCAAGGCCCAAGGTGCAAGAACATCAATATGAGTAGCCTCTCGAACCCTAGACGACTCTCCTATCACATGTCTACGAGTAGCAATACCCTCATTACCATCAGGTGCATCATCATCCTCATCATCCTCTGATACAGAATCAGATTCAGACGAATAAGACAATTCATATCTAAGTAGCTCAATCTCAGAATCAGACCAATAAACTGGAGGGGGTAAGGGCTCACCCTCCGATACATCATAAGGGTAAATAAGCTCAGCCTCATCATCATCATCAACCTCATCATCTATACCTATCTCCTCCTTGACATCCTTGTTGTCATCCTCATTATCTACATTATCTATCCCAATCTCATCATCTTTCTCAATACCAACATTATCATTCTCATTCTCTACCATATCAACCTGAGGGGCAATATGATCTCCTAGTCATATCTCAGGCTCGAGATCCTCAAATGGTTCCTACACTAAGTCTAAGTAAGGGTTATCATCTACATTAGGTTCGGGAATAGCATGGTTCTCTACAGGAATATTAGGATCATCCATGACAATCTGCATTTATATATATCTCGTATTAGCATAACATACTTATTAAACAGTTACATACTGAAACCACGATATATACATATATATAAAATAAACTATATATATAACAATATATATCTTCTCAATAAGGCTTGTTGGTAACGTCGGAGATCTTTGGCACCGTTATAGTCAAAAGATTTTTCAAATATTTTCTCAATTGTTTATGGTTAAAAGATTTTGAAAAGTTTTGTTCAAAACCTTGGTTTTGAAAATCTTTCGTTCTCTATAACGAGAGCTCTGGTACCAAACTGTAACACTCTCAAATTTCATATCGGTACAGCGGAAGAGTCTTTAGAGTGTTACAAGATAGCACAATAACTCCAATCATAGAAAACACATAAAAATGGTTGTACAAGGTTTAACATACATTCACTCGAAATAAAAGTTTCAAGTGTACAACAGGTCCCAAATTATACAGGTCATTAAGTTTACAAAACATAGATCGAATGAACAATTTTATTATTATGTGGGCCATCAGAGTCGATCTCCATCTGAATTACCTTCAAGCACCTGAGATAAAAACATGCAAAAATCATATCAGCGAATGCCGAGTGAATTCATAGAGTTTAATAAAACCGTTATATAAAACAATCGTTGAAATCAGAACACAAGTATAATATCAGAAGTAAGTCCTCGTATTGCTAGTCTGGCAATATATAAAACAAAGCATACATTTTAAACCGTCCATGAGACCGTAGCCTCAATATTACCATTATCGGTAACATTATTATCGATATTTGTATCATTTTTGGATTGTGTTGGATTATTATTAGCCGCATGACATTGTTACCTTACTATCACAAACAACGCGCCGCGAACCCGACAAACACTTTGCCCATCTAAGTTAGCGTGTCGTCACAAAAATCACGCTATGTAAATCTTCTCATACATAAATTCGCTTACCAATCAATGTGGTACGACGGGGATCAACCGTCAAGGCGCAAACTGGGGTGATCGTCCCCAAATAGTACTATCATATGCATAAGCGTCTACCAAATCCCGGTAGTTCACAATTCATGCAAATGGTACTTTAAGTGACATAACCTAACTACTAATAATCCTTTTTATCTCGTTTATTGGTTCATAGCATCATTCGGGTGCATATCATTAAGCATACCATCGGGAATACTTGTGTTATATTTTTATCAAAAACTAGCATGTTATCTCCCTCGCGGGTTTACAAATCATTTTATAAAACATTTAAAAGAGTGCGAGGCTATGAACTCACGTTGATAATGAATGGCGGATTATCGGCTACGGGCGTGCTTCGATCACGGAAACCTATATAAATAATAATCGGTCTTAGACTTTTGTCCAATGACTTTATAAAAATAACAATTATGTATACATATTGTAGATTTGCTATAAGCTAATCCGGTGGTCTAATATGGTGGAATATGGTGGTGGTAGCCAATGTTGAAAGAGAGAGAGAGAAGAGAGGTTGAATGTGTGAGAAATGAAAAATATTATGAAAGTGAAAAATGACACAAGCAACACCCCTCCTTGGAAGCTAAGGAGGGGTATATATAGTCACACACACAACATAAACTATACAACGAACCTAGTCTAGTCTAAACGTGTGTGACAATGATAACTAATGGGAATTCTTAAATGTCGTCACATAAAGTGAGTTTCCAACAATCTTCCCCCATGGGACGACGTGTAGAATTCCTTACAATATTTTTCCTAACAAGTACATAATGATAAGAACAAGAGCTTTCATGAAGCGTCCAATGCTGATGATGTCTTCTGAGGCCTTTGATTTCAAAACGACTCATCTTTAACTTGTAGCAGAAATACTGTAACGGCACGAGCTAAGTAACCCATACTCTTATGGTTAAGGAGAAGCTTCTGAATTAGCTTCCCCCTAATTCATGCCACATAAACTTGATGTAGAAGCTTTTAAATAGCTTCCCCCTAAATCGACAATCCTCGTAAGCAAATTCAAAGCTTTCAATAAACCTTAGAATGATTAAGCGCACAGCGGAATCTAACAAGCAAATCCCATCATATAACATGATAACGTTGCTAAGAGGGATTGAAAGTAAGGGGTACACCAAGTAGATCAACAACTTCTCTTCTCACGCTTGAAATAATTCTTCAGAATTTTTCTTCCCCCTGAGAGTTCAAGTAATGCATACCAGAAAGAATCAAGACATTTCTTCCCCCACATAGTTGAAGAAAGTAAATCAATCCTAATTATGAACCTCAAATACTGAAGTGGACACTTTATCCCATTCATGAAGTTGACATCGTAACACCAGAGTCAATTAAGTCCCGGAAATGCACATATCTTCTTCTGGAGATGCACCAGAGTCAATTAAGTCCCGGGAATGCATATAGGATAATGATGATGTTTAATTGCAACAATCAAACAATTAAACCTCGAATCAGTAGTGTACCGTTTAGAGATTGATATCGCCACGAGTTAAAACACTGATTTTCTGTGACAAATGTCATCCCGGAATATCTTCAAATCAAAAGAAGGTATGAAGTTCATCACGTGTACTCGTTGTGCGTTCAATGTGTCTTCTTCTTCCCCCTTGATGGTTTCGAAAATCGAAACCATCAACAAATCGTATGCACATGAACCTGAAATCTCGTGAGAATAATAAATAAGCTGAATTATATATTTTGTGAGAATCGGCTGTTGATCGAAAATCTCTTCTCATAAACTCTCCATGGCCACCTTTACCAACCCACGTGAAAGCAATTTAAAGTGACCACTGAAAGAATAAACCGGATACATCAAACGTGAAACTGAATAAGAATCCTTCGATCTTGTGACTTAAGCTTGCACTATTGTTGAATGAAGAACGGTGGAGAAATCTCTAAGTACCCAATGCATCACTAAAGAAGTCTATAGGCACAACACCTCTTGAAATTATCCACGTCGACTAAGCGCGTGACACTGAGTACAACAATGTAACCCCTTTAAGTGATAGTTATCCGAGTCATCAACCAACCACCCCGAACCCGGAAACCAGATAAACAAGTCTTCATTCTAAGATTAAGCACGAACAAGTTATCTTTGAAAGATAAAATAAGTACACGTCTTCGAAAAATCCTTCTCCAACTTCGAATAATAATAATACCCGATCACAAAATCCGTAGTCACTAAAAATATCGCCAATCTTTTCTTATTCTCGTCAAAATAAATCTTAGTCAGTTTGTCTCGTCTTTTTCTCCTTGTCAAGCCCCAATTCATTTGATATAATGACTTCCAAAAATAAAGAAAAATCATTTATTTGCCACATGAATAGCAACAAGTAAATGAGATCAAATGGTAAATTAAGTGCAATTGGGAAGTGGCTAAACACGTTGGATTTGTCACTTGTGCTTGTTGATTACGAGTAAAAACATAAACTCGGCCCACATTTAAAGAAAACGTGTAATCAGCCCAAGATAACAGAGTATTGATCAAGTCCATGTGTCTAAACCAAGAGATGGTCGGTCAATATTCGCTTCACACAACCCAAATAATATAGGCGTATAACCCGGTCCAACCTTTTCTACCAAAAATTTAGGTATAAAGCACAATCAACCTAATCATTCTAACTTCATAACCAACCCTAATCTCTTTACCTATTTTCCTCCGCCCCCAACTATTCTCATATCTCTCTCCATCAGTCTCAAACCTCAAACATATCGCCCAATCTTTCCATCTACAAACCTTCGTCCAATCTGAAAACTCGATCACCTTCATCCAATCATACTACGCAGCCACCAAATAACATCAATCACTTGATCATCTCAATCAAATGACCCACAAAACAATACATCCAAAGAACTTTTCAGGTCAACAACATCAATTAACTCTTGATCTATGATGATCAAATAACAAACCTTGTCCAACGATTATAAACACCATCGAAGCTTCAAGATCAGTTTAAGGTCTCGGGTAGGTTTAAACTTGATGCATGTTTGATTTTACACTCGAAAATAAATGAGAGACTGTAACAATGAATGTTACGAATCTCTTATAATTTTCGTATATAAAAAGATGGGTTATCCCCAACAAAGATCTATGACGAGTTTTTTTTTCGTGTTAAGATCTTAATGGATCTTACACATGCATGACCAAAAAACTGAGATCTTGTTTATGTTAATTTTTATTTCGAGTGATTAGATGGGATAGGTGTCGATGGGTGTAGGTTTAGATTGTGGAGTTGAGGAGTAAAAAGGTTGGCAGTTGAGTCGACTCAATGAGTTAACTAAGTCAAATCGGTAATTACCGAGTTGACTCGGTTTTGTTGACTTTGGTTTTGGTCACAAATTTGGTCCACTAATTTTATAAACAGTCCATCGTAATGTCTAAAAGAAAACCCATCGGAATGTTTTTTGTTTGCATCGCAATGTTTACATTTGTTTTTTTTTATCGCAATGTTTCAAAAAAAATCCATCGGAATGTCTTTTCTTCTACACCCCGTCGGAATGCATCCGTCGGAATGCATCCGTCGGAATGTGTTCCATGGGAATGCACAGACTGTGTTCCATCGGAATATTCGATCGCAATGTAGAAACCTAAGGTTTTTGCGATCGCAATATTCCGATCTGAATGTTACCATCTCAAAAATCTTATCCAAAAAGTACTGTCCTTTTTCCTGAAAATCCGGAAATGTGAATCTGTCCACTTTTCTGGGTAGCTGCATCTTCAAAAAAAATAACAAACCCAGAAAAATGATACCAGATCTAAAATTAAGACCAGAAACAGTAGAGAACCAGATATGAGACAACTTTGGACCCATATATGACTGTTATGGGTGAAACCAGGGACAAAAGATCAGTGGGATGTGAAAATCATATATGGATTGAGAGACAAATTGATAAGGTGACTTTTTAGGCAGATTTGGACCAAGATAAAATAATGAAACAATTTGGACAACAAATAATAAGATGTGACAACACAGATAACAATACGTGACAACAATAAAATAACCAGACGAGACAAGAACGTGACATACGGACCAAAAAATTATATAACGAGACACAAAAAAATGTTTAGACCACCAAATCGAAACAAAAAACATGATCCAAGGAATGAACCAAGGCTCTGATGCCAAATGTAGATTTGCTATAAGCTAATACGGTGGTCTAATATGGTGGAATATGGTGGTGGTAGCCATTGTTGAAAGAGAGAGAGAGAAGAGAGGTTGAATGTGTGAGAAATGGAAAATATTATGAAAGTGAAAAATGACACAAGCAACACCCCTCCTTGGAAGCTAAGGAGGGGTATATATAGTCACACATACAACATAAACTATACAACGAACCTAGTCTAGTCTAAACGTGTGTGACTATGATAACTAATGGGAATTCTTAAATGTCGTCACATAAAGTGAGTTTCCAACACATATGATGACTTTATAACTATGATGATGATCAAGTGGGATTGTACATTCTCATTTACTCATGTTAGTGTTATATGTTGGTAACTTTTATATTAGTTTCACTAGTTCATCTTGTTTACATGTTTATGCCCAATAAGCCCATTATAAGTATATTACCTTATATTAGTCCATTTACACATTTAATATCAGTATTATACTTACAAGTTAGGCCCAATTGGGTTGAGCCCAATAAGTAAGTTTACAAGTGTTTAGCCAAATTAGTTGGATTAATAGTCCAATAAGGCTAACTTGGCCCGTTAATGTCCGTATGTTATAAAGCTCAGGTTTTATCGGCTTTTAATTGTAATATGTATTTATATATAAGTATATGAGTTATAAAAAGTTTACATTAGACGGTTCCTACCATCTAGGTTTTAATTGACGAAAACGTTAATTTTACGGTTTTAGCCAAAAAGACGTAAAAATCATGTTTATAATTTTATAACTTATAAAACTTATCAAATTACCATTATTATAAAATTTCCCATTTATTTATTATTGTAAATACTTACATAAATATAATATATAAGTTAGTGGGTTTTAATTAACATTTTATACTATATTTATTTGAGTGCTATTATAATACTATTAAACTTTAATTTCCCAAAATCTGATTTTTAGTTTCACTTTCACCATTTTTATCATATCTTGAGTTCTATAAGGAGATAGAAGCTCATTTTTGGGTGACATAAACTTCATATTACTTTTTACAAATAACTTAGTTTTAGCTACTGCTCATTCCAAGTCTAAGTATCCCTAACAGTCCTCACAAAACAGACTATTCAGATTGATACATAAATTTTGTTTTGATCATATCTCACTCATTATAATGATTCCATTGCATGACCAACTCTCACATGTGTACAAGACTTAATACTTACTGAATATTGATTCCACTATGACATTTTATCAGTTTAACATATGGTTTTTTACTGTTTTTATACAGCCAACTTATTAAGCAAGATTTTAACCTTTTTACATATGGTTTCCATCTTTTTAACCATGTTTAGCAACACTTGATCCCCACATAATATTTTTATCATCATATATCATCATATACATATACAATAGGAAATAAAATACATTTTACATTTACAAAAATAACAATGAAAATGGAAAGAATGATCTTGTTTACCAACCAAGACTATAACTTGTCTTTTGAGGACAACACCTTGATGTACATCAAATTTATCTTCAAGATCACCTTTCACCAAGAATAATTGTTGAGAAATCAGCCATAGGACACAAGCAAATCACCTCCTTTGATGTTATAATGAGCACCAATCAACAAGGCTTCAAAGGTTCTTCATCATATGTGTAGATAACACATGATTCATAGTTAAATTTGATCAAAATGGGGTGTTTGATGATGATATAGGACGGCAAAGGTTAGAGGGTGAGAGAGTTTGAGGGTGGTTTGCATGTAAGGATTGTGAGAAATGGTTTGGATGAAAGTGGTTTGTGGTTTTGTAGCTAACTTAGTTAAGTTAGCTTAACAAGTGTAACTTGTAAGCTACAAGTTTGACACATCATGGTGTGGTGTCCATGGTTTTAGTCGTCCCATATAGTGGGGTGGGACAAGTGTATACTTGTCTCATCCCACTAATTTACGGGTATTCCTCGATTATAGTTTCCTCGATTTGCGTACCGTCGGGTCGTTTTACGAAAAACGTTTTTATAAATTATGAATCAACGACACAAAACGAATCTAATAAAAATTGTCTCATAAAAACCAGAGTTCAAAAACGTAAATACTTAATCCTAAGGTTTCCGGTTTAGTCGTAAAGGACGTAAAATTATGCACGTAAGCCCAAATTTAAATCCGTAAATTATGAGTTCATCAACCAACACAAAAATAAGTTTCAAAATATTATACGAGAAAATAATTTACTACCTGAAAATGTTAGATTGTCACAGTATAGGCCTGGTATTAAAAGTATAAATTGGCTAATATAATGTATTGGCATCTTAATGGGCTTATTGGGCCTTAATATGTAAATTGGTTAAAACTAGTATAACTAGTCTAAATTAACTAACACATAACAACTATAATGTTGTATGAGGAGATAAAGTCCACTTGATCATCATAATACTTATGACATCATCACATATACATGACCATTATTTTTATAAAGTCATTTGAAAAAAGTCTAAGTGCGAGTATTACTTGTTTAGGTTTCCCGTGATCGAGGCACGTACCATACATCCTAATTGCCGATAACCCGCCTTCCCACACCAAAGTGAGTTCACACTCTTTTAATGTCTTATGAAATGTTTTATAAACCCGCGAGGGAGATAACATGCTAGTTTTGATAAAAATAGAACACAAGTAGTCCCGATCGTATGCATATTGATATGGACCCGAATGATTATATGACCCAATGAATGAAATGAAATGGATTATTATTATTTGGGTTATGTCACTAAAAGTCCCATTAGCATGAATTGTGAACTACCGAGATTTGGTAGACGCTTATGCATATAATAGTACTATTTGGGGAAGATCACCCCAGTTCGCGCCTTGACGGTTGATCCCCGTCGTGCCACATTGATTGGTAAGCGAATTTATGTATGAAAGGATTTATATAAGCGTGATTATTGTGACGACACGCTGTTATATGGGCAAATGAATTCCGGGCTAGCTACCCGAAATATATTATAGAAAGGTAACAATGTCATGCGGCTTGTAATAATCCGACAATAATAATGATAAAGTTAACACTGAGGCTACTGTCTCAAGAATAGTGTATGATAAATGATTTGAATTACATTATATTGCCTGACTAGTAATATGGGGTCTTATTTATTTTATACCTGTGTTCTGGTTTTACATAAGAGTTTTATATAACGGTTTTTACTATACTTTAAACAACGTTATAAAAGGTATTGTATGATTTACGACAATGGTTCGTATAATGGTTTTGAAGGCAAAAGCCTATATTATGATTTACGACAAAGAATCATATAAAAATGTCTTTGGCCTATTTTATGGCCTACGACAAAGAATTGTACAAAACGATTTTTCGGTAATGATTATATACCGGTGATATGTATTAATGGTTTTTATTAAACTCTATGGATTCACTCGGCGTTTCGCTGACTTTTAACATGTTTTATCTCAGGTACTTGAAGGTAATTCTTGGGAAGACGACAAGAATTTATGGCCCGCATGTAAATAAAAATTTCCATTCAAATGTTTTGTAAATTTGTAAGACATACATTGACCTGAGGACCTATGTAATTTGATATTCATGAATGGAAAATGCTTTATTATTAAACGACACAATTCTTAAGCGTTGTCTATGTTGAGTAATGTGCTATCCCGTAACACCAACGACTCTTCCGCTGATTTAAATTGTGAATATTTGGGGGTGTTACAGTTTGGCATCAGGGCTCTCGTTATAGAGAACGAAATATTTTTAAAAACTAAGGTTTTGAATAAAACGTTTCAAAATATTTTAACCATAAATATGTTTATTTTTACATAGATATTTTGAGTAAAATGTTTAAAAATCTTTTGACAATAACGGTGCCGAAGAATTCCCGAGTTACCGACAAGGCCAGACTAAGAAGTGTTATTTTAATATATATATATATATATATATATATATATATATATATATATATATATATATATATATATATATATATATATATATATATATATATATATATTTACATATATATATATAACTTGGATTATATATATGTTGTAATTTGAATACACGATTGTTTGATGATTATTCTAATACTTATACGAGATATTTATACGACGTAGATTGTTACAAGGAACCCTAACTCCCCTAGCAAATCAATCGAAGCTATTCCTGTAGGAAATCTAGCTATTCTAGGTCTAAACCAATTTGTGGATGTTTATGATCCCTACAAAATGGTTGATATTCGTAGAAATATTGATATTAGTTGATTGTGATATTGAAGAAGAATTCTCGAGATTAAATCTGATACCGATGTCATGACGATCTTTCCTTATAGAGTGGAGTTTGACCAAAACCTCACCACCTAGAAATGTGTCATCTGAATCGGTGTCACCCAATTCTTAAATTTGAAATCGAAAAGGTAAATGTTGCACTTGAGGCTGTCATTGGAACCATTACCCAAAAGCCTCCTTCCACTTGTACCTTTTCGAGAAGTCTAATTGAATGTGTGAGTCATTTCCTATTCATGACTCATCTGATAACTATTGTTGTAAGAGCTATAGAATTCGAAATTAAGTGTTGTTCATGTCATGCTTTTATTGCCCTTTCAAGGTCTAAGAATAAGGTTGAAAGTAATGGAGAATAACGTAGGATGTCGCATTGAGTATAAGTGGGTTGAAACTTGAATAAAGTCAAATTTAACTCGTATGGAATACGAGATTGTTAAGAGGAAGTCGTAGAGTCCTGTGATTGAATATAAGGTTTTAAATGATTGTTGGTTCATGTTAAGGGTTGTTCCTAGGCCATTGTCCACTAACGAGGATGCCTAGTGTCCAAGAAATAAATCGAATAAATCTTCTTCTGAATTGGACTGATGGATCTTCCGGACATGTGGAACACCTAATGACTTTTGTAGATTGGTATTCGTTATAGTATCTTTTAAAATCACTAACTTAACTGAGACATCAGTTGGTAGGATGAGTCCTTGGAATTGTATGACATAGTGACACGTAATGTGTGACGGTACAATTTTTGACTTGTTTGTGATTAATGAAAAGACTATCTTTGATTGCTAAATTCTACATGTATCGTTGTTATCCATCTATTCTTGCTTCTTCCTAATGTTCGCATTAGTGATGCAACCATTGCACGAGTACTCATCTCGGTTTGAGTTGCGTTGTAGATTCTTCTCTGTAGATTTGTTAAAAGCTATCCGGTGGTCTAACGTGGTGGTAGATGTTGGAAGCCATGGATGAAGTTGAGAGAGAAAGGTTGAATGTGTGTGAAAATGTAAATTTATTAAAATGAGGAATGAAAAACACAAGCAACACCCCTCCTTGGAAGCTAAGGAGGGGTATACATAGTCACACACGCACCTTAAACTATACATCAAACCTAGTCTAGTCTAAGTGTGTATGACTATGATAACTAATGGGAATTCTTAAATGTCGTCACATAAAGTGAGTTTCCAACAATCTTCCCCCATGGGACGACGTGTAGAATTCCTTACAATATTTTTCCTAACAAGTACATAATGATAAGAACAAGAGCTTTCATGAAGCGTCCAATGCTGATGATGTCTTCTGAGGCCTTTGACTTCAAAACGACTCATCTTTAACTTGTAGTAGAAATACTGTAACGGCACGAGCTAAGTAACCCATACACTTCTGGATAAGGAGAAGCTTCTGAATTAGCTTCCCCCTAATTCATGCCACATAAACTTGATGTAGAAGCTTTTAAATAGCTTCCCCCCTAAATCGACAATCCTTGTAAGCAACTTCAAAGCTTTCAATAAAGCTTAGAATGATAAAGCGCACAGCGGAATCTAACAAGCAAATCCCATCATATAACATGATAACGTTGCTAAGAGGGATTGAAAGTAAGGGGTACACCAAGTAGATCTACAACTTCTCTTCTCACGCTTGAATAATTCTTCTGAATTTTTCTTCCCCCTGAGAGTTCAAGTTATGCATACCAGAAAGAATCAAGACATTTCTTCCCCCACATAGTTGAAGAAAGTAAATCAATCCCCATTATGAAGCTCAAATACTAAAGTGGACACTTTATCCCATTCATGAAGTTGACATCGTAACACCAGAGTCAATTAAGTCCCGGAAAAGCACATATCTTCTTCCGGAGATGCACCAGAGTTAATTAAGTCCCGGGAATGCATATAGGATAATGATGATGAATAATTGCAACAACCAAACAATTAAACCTCGAATCAGTAGTGTACCGTTTAGAGATTGATAACACCACGAGTTAAAACACTGATTTTCTCTGCGGCTATGACAAATGTTATCCCGGAATGTCTTCAAATCAAAAGAAGGTATGAAGTTCATCACGTGTACTCGTTGTGCGTTCAATGTGTCTTCTTCTTCCCCTTTGATGGTTTCGAAACTCGAAACCATCAATAAATTGTACGCACAAGTTGATGTGTTTAAATTCAGTTAAGAATTAAACAGTTGTTGCTTTCCAGTTATCACAAGTTTGATTCATAAAGAATCACACAAGTCACCTACCATGAGCTTTTTAATGTTCGCTCAAGAAGGATTTCCATCTTCATTGAAAATAATTTCGTATTACTCTGATACCAAATGTAGATTTGTTAAAAGCTATCCGGTGGTCTAACATGGTGGTAGATGGTGGAAGCCATGGATGAAGTTGAGAGAGAAAGGTTGAATGTGTGTGAAAATGTAAATGTATTAAAATGAGGAATGAAAAACACAAGCAACACCCCTCCTTGGAAGCTAAGGAGGGGTATATATAGTCACACACGCACCTTAAACTATACATCGAACCTAGTCTAGTCTAAGCGTGTGTGACTATGATAACTAATGGGAATTCTTAAATGTCATCACATAAAGTGAGTTTCCAACATTCTCTTTGTGTTCCTGAGTGCCATCGAGGTCATGAAACTCATGATTATTTGGTTAAGCTCATTTCCTATCATATCGTAGTTAGTTCTTGGTGAACAACTCTTCATCACTCTTTTGCAGATCAGTCATTGTTTTATAAGTAATACAATACCATGTGGGGGAAATTATGAAATTCTCATTTTTATATGAGTTATTTAAGTCGGTACTATTAGTAGTTACTGTCGAAATAAAGTTTTTATCAAACATTTTGTAAATGGAAATCCTTTCATAATGATGAACATTCCAGAAAAATCATTTTTATTTTTATTTCATAATTAAACATGAAAATATATTTTAAACATGATGACAAAATTTTGATGAACTGAGTATTGCATCGTTAATCCTAAAATTATACATAGTTGCGCGCCTACGTACAATTTGGAAGGGACCATGCAAGAGTGACTAGTAGTCACAATGAAATTGTTAATAAACACTACATTTTTATTTTGTGATTGTGAAAGTTTAAGATTCTATGAGATCTACAAGAAGTGCAAAATAGGGACATATTGTTAGGGACACCTACATATGTGCCCGTACCATTTATTTTTCCGAGTAGAATTTACTCATCTATTTATATTGTCTTATTTGACAATTAACTACCCCTTCTTGTTCATTTCTTTAAATGATAAGATTCTCTGGAAAAATTTCTAATTATCGAGTATTGATACCCGACTGGGTGTATCTACGTTCCTATCATTTCTTTTGATTTGATTCGATTTGAATGGCTTGGGTAACGATCCAAAGTGCTTCCGTATGCATACACAAAGCATGAAAACATGGAATATATCCATAATCGTTAATGTCTTCGTCTTTATCTAATTTGACATTCCCTCGCGTAGATCATGCGTTAACCTTATTCTTTTTATGTTAGCTATGTCTCCAGATATCCTTGATTTGTGAAGGATTACGAGTCATTCTTAGTCCTTTGAGAAGATCTTGTCTTATCAACGGTAATGAAACTGGAAAGTTGGTAGTGCCATTAGAATGGATTGGTTGATTATGACATGATGTCATTGTCTTAATTGATGGGAACACGAGTAGAAATCCCCTAAAAGATAAGATGTTGATTATCAAAGGCGATCTAAATAATTCTCGATGGATGACCTTATCCTACATTTAGGCTTGAAATTATACCATGAATGGTTGTGAACTAGTCATAGATTTTGTAATCTAGAAAGAACCTAAGGTGAAATAAATAAGAAAATGTTCCTGTTATCTGAGACTTTCTGGGGTAATTGTTGATGAATTACCTAGATTTTCGCCATTAAGGCAAGTTGAATTTCATATTGACTATATTCTCGGTGTGGCACCTGTGGCATTGCACCATACGTCAGCACCAACTGAATCAAAAGAGTTACCGTACAACTGAGAGTGTTGTCGGTGAAAGCTTTTATTCTACCGAGCTCGTCATCATGAAGAGCTATCGTATTATCATTCCATATATTTATTGATTACCGTGAACTGAATAAAATGACGATCAAAGTTTATATCCATTACCCAAGATGGAATATTTGTTCGATCATTTACAAGGTACTAGCGTATATTCAAAAATTTGATCTACGGCATAGTTATCATCAAATTCGCGACCGCAAAGAAGATTATCTATTCCAATCACTACATCCATAACTCGTAATGAACATTATGAGTTTCATGTTATGTCGGTTGGATTGACCAATGCACATGTAGCATTCATAAATTTGGTGAATCACGTGTGTAGGCTGTAATTTGATAAATTCATGCTTGTGATCATTAAGGACCATCTGTTTGTTTCTAAGAATAAAAAGGAGTTAGTAATCATTTGTAGACTGCCCTGAGTTGGCCGAGCAGTGAAAACATGTACCTTGAGTATTTAACATGTGATTTAAGGCTTGATCCTTTACACTCTTTGACCGTGTGATTAATGGTAGTGGAATCTATGTTGACTCTTCAAAGATTGGAGCCATTAAGGCTTTGGGTTGTACCAAGAAGGAAGTGCGAAGAGGTTTTGACAGATACTTATCGAAGGATTTTTAAGGAATTATTCCCTTATACCCAGATCATTTAACTAAACTCCCTTAGGAGTAGATGTTTGTGTATACCTCAAGACAACCTAAGAGGGATTGAGGAAACCATATAACCCATAACATGGAATTTGGAACGACAGTTTTTGCTCTTCAACTAAGAAAATTTTGACCAAAGTATAAACAAAGATTTTCCGAACATTTATGGATCTTGTAGATTATTTTCGATAAATTAATGAAGATTTTGTTACCTAATTCAAATTTATTTTTGAATATTTTTCTATAATTAGACGAACTGAGAAATTTAAAAATTTTACAT
Source organism: Glebionis coronaria (assembly GCA_025667525.1). Lineage (NCBI taxonomy): Eukaryota > Viridiplantae > Streptophyta > Magnoliopsida > Asterales > Asteraceae > Glebionis > Glebionis coronaria. The sequence continues at coordinate 154,918 of JANFOE010001658.1, forward strand.
TTACGTTTCATAAATTAAATATTTATTATTTAATTAATTGTAATAATTATCGACGCTTTAAACGTCGGACTGGTCAAGACTAATAAAGATAATAGTTGAGACGAAACTAAAACTAAGAAGATATGAAGAAAAATTTCTGAGAGATTATGGTCATGATATTTATTTCATCAGGGGAGGGTGAATGTAGTTGTTGATACGTTATGTATAAAGGATAAAGAACTAATTAAGATGTGTACCTTAGTATCGACCATACATAATAAATTGCCCGAGAAAATTAAAAATGTACAAGCCAAAGCTTGTAAGAAGGATAATATAGATAATGAAGGGTCTCATGGCTCATGAGAACCACTAGAAATAGGAGCCGATGACATTAAGTGTTTAAAAGGTCCTTTGCGGCTGCCTAAATATGGAGGTTTGTGAGATTTAGTCATGTTGGAATATCATAAGTTTAAGTATTCTATTCATGCCAATACTGATAAAATGTATCTTTATCTGAAGAGTAGTACTGATGGCCAAATACGAAAGCAGACATCGCAACATATGTTAGTAAATATCTAACTTTTGCGAATGTCAATGCTGAACACCAAAATCCATCAAGATTGCTTCTACAACTCATTATTCCTTTTTGGAAGTGGGATAGAATCACCATAGATTTTATCACAAATCTCCCAAGGTCATCATCTAGATTTAATTCGATTTGGGACATTGATAGGTGTGTAAACACCCATCTTTTCTACCACTTATTTCTTGCTAAAACAAGACCAAAACGCGTATTTAATGTCATTTGTTTGGAATTATGCGTGGTTTGTGTGTTTGTTATGTTTTCAGAGCCAACCGGATAAATATTGGAGAAAACATGGGATTGCACGGGTTTTATCAAGGAAAAAGACTGAAGACAAAGTCTATTGTCCAAGAGATGCAAAAGATTTGAAGTCAATGGGCCTATTTGAAGATTTATCGAAGAAAAGGACCAAAGACGGAAGATTTACACATGTCGAAGAAACTCAAGTCTATTTAACGAAGAAATTAAAAGACGAGTTGAATTTAATCGACGACAAATCCCGAATCAGAATCGAAAACGTCAACTTTTCTGAAAAGACGAGAAGACAAAAGAAGGGAAGAAAGCCCACTCACCAACAAAGGTAGAAGCCTATAAATACCCCTCCCATTCAAGAATCCATCATCTTCCTTTTCAGTTATTCTTCTTCCTAGTTTTTAGGAACCATCTCCCTTAAGGAGTGGTTTTAATCTTTGTTTGATTTATCTTTCAATCTTGTAAGTTAATCTTTTCTTGTTTTTGTGAATCTTAATTCATTAATACAAATCATCTTTTAATCTTTCCATCATCTTGTTCTTCATATCTTTTTGTCTCTTAGTTCTTAAGTTTTATTCGTATGAATTGATTGTCAAAAGCAAGTGGGTTTTGTGATTTTGTTGTTTTAGACTCAAGCTTTCTTTGAGCAAAGGATTAGTGGTAAGATTGGTTTAAGCTTTGATCAAAAACTTGGTGATTTTTGGTTTTGATCTCGTGTTCTGTTAACTCCCCTGTTCTTCGCTACACTTTCTGATCTCGCCCAGATTCCGAATAGGGAATCTGGGGTTGTGACCATTCGGAATATCTCAATTATTCCGAGTGGTGGTTATCTTCCTTTTTTATTCGGAACATTTCTATTATTCCGACTATTGGCTAATTTTCTTCTCTATTCGGAATAACTCAATTATTCCGAGTAAGGCTTTATTTCCAGATTTTCCGAATAGGGTTTCTCAAAAACATATTCCGAATAGCTCAAACTTTCCGCATAAGACCTCATATTCAGCATAGAGTTTATTGTTCCGCATAAGAGACATTTTTCCGCATAGAACAAAATATTCCGCATAAGAAATACTTTCCGCATAGGGCATTTCCAGATTATTCCGAATAGGATATTTTCCAATTATTCCGAGTAAGGCAATTTTTCCGAATAGGATTGGTTTTCCGCATAGTAGTGTTATTCCGCATAGACCCTTTTCCAAATTATTCCGCATAAGTGCTATTTTCCGCATAAGAGCTTTGTTCCACATGGCATTGATTATTCCGAGTAAGGGGAACTTTCCGAATGGAGCAATTTATTCCGCATAGGGATACAGAGTTGGGTTTTCCATTCAGTGTTGAGGTACTTATTCTCAGTTATAATTTTTAGTTTAATTTAACTATTTCTAGTTCTTACATTGTAGTAGATTTAGACCAAAGCTCCCCCTTTTTAGTCACCAATTACAACGATTCCACTTTTGACCGTGATCGATTCGAGAAGATACCGAGAACGAAACAACGATATATATCAGTTGGGTACGAGCAACGCAAAGAGAGATCTTGCAAGCAAAAACCTTTTTATTAACCAACCAAAAGTCAGTTATTAAAATGGCGCCGCTGCCGGCTCTTTTCGTAAGGATCAACGGTTTCTTGTGAGAAAAATTGGATTTTGGGATCCGTTCTTTCGGGAACGTTATTTTCAAGCACAAAAATTTTCAAAAATCCATAAAAATATAAAATTTTCAAAAATACAAAAACAATATAAAACCTATAAAAACCAAAAAATATTTTCTCTTGCATTTTCTTTTTAGTGTATGCGTACTCGATCCACGTCTTATTCAGAGCCCGAGACTCTCGAACAATTAGACATGGCCGGTGTACACAACAACAACAACAATAATCCACCCCTCCCAAACAACAATAATAATAACCCACCCCACCAAAATATGAATAATCCACCCGATTTACGAACCATGGAGGAGCTATGTCAACCCACAATGAACGGACGTGGAGGCCCGATTGCACCGATGCATGTCACGGCTCAAGAGTTTTCATTGAAGCATCACATGATCCAGCAAGTACAAACGAATCCATTTCGCGGAATTCCGGATGATGATGCCAACAAACACCTCGACAAATTCATAACCATTACCCAAAGCATGAAATCCCCCGGTGTTTCTATGGATGACCTTCGCCTCCAACTCTTTCCTCACTCGCTCTCTCACCATGCTGAAAAATGGTTTGACCGTCTTCCTAAGAATTCTATTCATACATGGAACGACATGACTCAACGCTTTTTATCGCGCTACTTCCCACCATCCATGGTCACTAACCTCCGTAACCAAATCAGTGGATTTATGCAAGAGAATGATGAATCGCTTTTCGATGCTTGGGAACGATACAATGATTTGATCGACCGCTGTCCTAATCACAATATGCTCCCCGTCACTCTCATTGATACCTTCTACAATGGTCTCACCTTTCGCGATCGTGACACGATCAATGCCGCCGCCGGTGGTACTTTTATGAAAAGGAGACCAGAGGAGTGTCGAGAGTTGATTGAAAACATGACTACTCACCACAAGAATTGGGATTCATCCGCATCCTCAAGATCTAACTCGAGAGTCAATGTTTCTTCTACTACTTCCAATCCTGAGATGACTGAAATTTCTCGACAACTCGCTGAGATGAACAAGAATTTCATGACCATAGCCACAAACCACTTTCAACAAGCTAAAGCCGTTGCTATTTCTTGTGACACATGTGGTGGTCCTCATTCTTATAATGATTGTCCTTCCACTCAAGGCAATTATTCTGAAAACGTTAACGCGGCATACGGTACATATCCCACGGGAGGCTATCAAGCTCGTCCTCAAGGAGACCGTAGCTTGCTAAGTTATCGTTCCAACAATTATCTTGCACCTCCCGGTTTCCCTCCTGCAAACCAAAACCAACAACAAAGCTATAACCGAAACAACCAATCCCAACCTCGTGCTCAAAATCAATATCCATCCCAAAGAAATACCTACCCAACTCAAGGAAATTCTCAAGCTTACCAAGCTCCACCTCTCAATCAACCGATGGCAGTGAACCCCGACGTCGAGTCGTTCATGAAGACTAATCGTGAGATGGTGACGAATCTTCAAAGTCAGTTTGTCAACTTGAAGAATGACATGGTTAAACAAGGAAGCGATATTCGAGCCGAGCTAAGGAATGATATGGCCAAACACAGCGATGCTATTAATTCCAATATGCAAAACTCTTTCAATAATCAAGCTCTTCACCTTCGTGATATGATTGGTTCGCTCATCCAAGGTAATCAACCCTCTTCCTTGTTGGGTCAAAAGTTGATGAGTCAAATCACTATGGAAACAAGAGGGACCAAATATGGCATTAGGATAAACTTCAAGCTGGTGGACAAAATACAAGAAAGTTTCCCCTGCTACAAAACTTTCCACTGCTGTGAAGATTCCCCTGCTATATACTAAAAAGATAGAGATTTGGTCAAGTAGTGATAAGAATGAATAATTCTGTTTTGATTTAGTCATTATTATCTTATTTAGTTTCCATGTATCCCTGGGTTCCTTAAGTTATAAAAGGAACACCAGACCGTAGGTTTATTTATCAGTTCCAACTACACAAATGTAACCTACTGCTTGTATGATCTCTAGGTGTGGGATTCAATGCATACACACCTAGAGTGATTTGTGTTAATGATTAATACAAATCTTCTTTGGGAATTATTCATCTTGTCAAACATCTTATTCATGTTAATTGTTCTTATTCCGCTGTGTTCATCACATGTACAATTAACAACCTAGATAAAACGGTTTCGACTGTTTGAGTCTAACGATCTTGGATTCAACATGTGGTATCAGAGCGGGTGGCTCGATATCTAGGTGAATCAAGATGTTTTTCATGTTCATTGTTGCTGTGAAGATCTAGGGTTTATGTTAAAACCCTAGGCAATTACTGTTTGAAGATGTAAAGAATAGTACGGTTGTTTCTCCAAATAAAAGACAGACCGGATATAGTTTTATTGTTTTAACTGAATGGTTTGATTGGTATTTTACCATCAAGCATTTAATTAATCAGTGAAAATAGATGTAGTTTGTATTCATGTGGCTTTGAAATAATTGTTATTGTGATTGGATAGCTGCTGGTCAATCACGTGAAGGAGTTACTATTCTTAATTAGCCGCGTGTGACATTCCGGTTCAAATGATTATCCAATGAGTGAAAAGCTTCATACGTAAAGTTTTAAATGGCCACAACATAAAATGTTCTTCTAGGGCTTTCGTTTGTTTGTGGTTTTTATAACCAATCGTATGTGTACATGGATAGTACAAGATGGTGGTCCCAGGCTATTAAATTATTATCATATGGGGTGAAACAAGATTGGAGTTGGAACATGTTGACGTGGGATTCTAGTAGAAGAAACAAAAGATAGAGAAGCTGTTATGATTGGGGTATTTGTTATGATCTTCACGTGGGGTGTTGGTCCCACTGAGTATGCCATGGACTGATATGTACGAGAATCATTAAAGTAGTAATTGACTTGTGTGCACATGCAGGTAATTAAAACTTTTTGTATTGCTCATTTGATTTAAAATTCACGTTATTCCAAATGGCAAGGAGTAAATACTTCAACAGCTACTGTGGTAATATGATTCACTGAGGGTAGGACAAAAGTGTGTACGCAAGGTTTACACAGAATGATGGTACAGCAGGTTATCTCGAATACAGGTACTTTTCACAGTAGGTTAACTTTTAAATTGTCTTTGTTTTTGTTATTTATTTCACTGTTATAAATTCATTCCCACTTTGTATGGGTTTGACACAGTTAATAACAAAAACAGGGGCATTAAAAGTTTCCCCTGCTTGTGAAAATGTTCCCCCTGCTTTCATTAAAAGTCCCCCTGCTACGACCCCCTGCCTTCAATAGTTCCCCCTGCTTTCATTAATAGATTCCCACTGTTTTTGAAAGTTCCCCCTGCTGTCAGATATGAGTTTTGGGACAGCAGTGACTTGAAGTTTGATTATTCACAGCAACTGGTCTTAAAGGTATAAAGGCTTGATTTAATTTTATTGATTACGAAGTAAATTTTTTATCATTTATTTGAAAATGAAGGAGATTTTCGCGGGTATGGGTTTTATGCTTAAACGCTTAGTGACGAAGTGATACAAGATCTAGGAATATGTGATTTTTCTTATGGTACTCTATGCACATATTTTCTATCACTTAAAGGAGTTACATTATTGTGCTCAGTGTCTCATTTTCATGAGGATTTTGTATACCTGAGACATTTTGTCACGTGGTTAGTGCAAGATATAGAACGCAAGTTCGGGTTATTCTTCTTCATCATCAAGTAAGTTATAATCAGTTTTCTTCATATGTAATCATTACATAAAGCCTACAGAATTGAAGATTCATCAATGACTAGCACAATTTTAGGGGAAGCTCATTTGATAAAGTGTTAGTCATTCACATATAACGTCAAGGTGAAGATTTTTGCTACTTCTCATTGGTATTACTACAACTAGTGTGAGTATCTACTGCTCAAAATCATTTTTTATTAGGAACACTATCCCCTATGTGCTTCATGGAGGGTATTTTGAAAAGTAGAATACTTGGGTTTGGTGTATGATATTGGTTAGTAGTAGTCAAAAATCAAGGTTGTTCACATAGAAGACCCCTATTTGATCATGTCAAAAAGGGGAAGTTGTCTACAAAGAATGTTCAGCCTGTTGATCCTTGATGTTGTATGCTTAAGGGGAAGTGTTTTGACATCATCAACTAGGGGAAGATTGTTAGGTCAAAAGTTGATGAGTCAAATCACTATGGAAACAAGAGGGACCAAATATGGCATTAGGATAAACTTCAAGCTGGTGGACAAAATACAAGAAAGTTTCCCCTGCTACAAAACTTTCCACTGCTGTGAAGATTCCCCTGCTATATACTAAAAAGATGGAGATTTGGTCAAGTAGTGATAAGAATGAATAATTCTGTTTTGATTTAGTCATTATTATCTTATTTAGTTTCCATGTATCCCTGGGTTCCTTAAGTTATAAAAGGAACACCAGACCATAGGTTTATTTATCAGTTCCAACTACACAAATGTAACCTACTGCTTGTATGATCTCTAGGTGTGGGATTCAATGCATACACACCTAGAGTGATTTGTGTTAATGATTAATACAAATCTTCTTTGGGAATTATTCATCTTGTCAAACATCTTATTCATGTTAATTGTTCTTATTCCGCTGTGTTCATCACATGTACAATTAACAACCTAGATAAAACGGTTTCGACTGTTTGAGTCTAACGATCTTGGATTCAACATTCCTCGGGTACTCTTCCAAGTAATACCGTTGCGAATCCAAGAGGGGAGATGAAAGCAATCACCACTCGTAGTGGAAAAGGTTATATGGAACCCGAGCTTCCTACACCTCCACCCGTGATTGTGAACAAGGAAAAAGAGCAACTTTCCCCACCTCTTTCACCTTCTATCCCCATTTCCCCACCACCCGTGGTTGTGAGTGATCCTATCCCCTTAAAGCCTTCTTCTTCATCCAATATACCTTATCCTTCAAGGTTGAGGAAAGAGAAGCAAAAGAGCAAGGATGATATTCAGGTTTCAAACTTCCTAAAAATGTTTAAACAATTGAATTTTAACATCTCCTTTGCCGAGGCTCTCGCTCACATGCCCAAATATGCTAAGATGTTTAAAGATCTTTTAAGTGATAAAGAAAAGCTTCTTGACATTGCTCAGACCCAACTTAATGAGAACTGCTCCGCAGTGCTCTTAAGGAAATTGCCCACCAAACTTGGTGATCCGGGTCGCTTCTTGATTCCTTGCAACTTCCCGGGAGTAGAGAATTGCATGGCCCTAGCCGATCTAGGTGCCAGTATAAACTTAATGCCTTTAAGTGTTTGGAAGCAATTATCTCTCCCCGAGCTAGTCCCCACACGAATGACTTTGGAGCTAGCCAACCGTACGGTTGCTTATCCAGTGGGGATAGCTGAAGATGTCTTTGTTGGCGTTGATAAATTCACCTTTCCGGCAGATTTTGTCGTCGTTGACTACGAGATGGACCCTCGCGTTCCATTAATCGTTGGACGTCCATTCCTGAGGACCGGTCGCACTCTTATTGATGTAGCCGCAGGCGAATTAATCATGAGAGTTGGTGACGATCAAATTGTCTTCAACATGGGTAAGATTTCTCAGCAACCTTATTCATATGAGAGTGTTAATGCTATTGATGTTCTCGATGAGGCTTGTGAAGAACATTTTCATGATGCTTGCAAAAGTACTCTCTTTTCTCTACCCACTGTTGAGACCGTTGCCTAAATTACTCCGGCATTTACTCCTTTTGGAGAAAGTGACTTGGATGAGTTCGAAGCTAGCTTGGGTCCTCTCGATATTAAGTATGATAATTTGTCCACCAATTGGGATGAAGATATTCGTACTATTGAGAGACTTCTCAATGAGGACCCGTTCTCTCCTCCTGCTCCTAAAGAGGTGACTAATGATGATCCATCGTTAGTTTCACCATCTACTGAGGATCCTCCTACTCTCGAGCTTAAGGACCTACCGCCTCATCTTGAGTACGTTTTCCTAGAAGACGACGAGAAGTTACCGGTCATCATCGCTAAGGATCTGAAAGAAGACGAAAAAGCCCGACTTGTCGCTGTGTTGAAGAAGCATAAAAGAGCTATCGCTTGGAAAATCTCCGACATCCGTGGAATCGATCCTCATTTCTGCACACATAAAATTCTCATGGAGGACGACTTTAAGCCCACTATTCAAAGCCAAAGAAGGGTGAATCCTAAAATCCATGACGTCATCAAAAAAGAGGTTATCAAACTTCTTGATGCGGGTATGATTTACCCTATTTCGGATTCACCATGGGTTAGTCCAGTCCATTGTGTGCCTAAGAAAGGCGGAATCACCGTTGTGCCCAATGCAACCAACGAGTTAATTCCTACCCGTCTCGTTACTGGGTGGAGAGTTTGTATAGACTACCGCAAACTCAATGATGCCACGAGAAAGGATCATTTCCCTCTACCTTTTATGGACCAAATGCTTGAACGTCTAGCGGGTAATGAATATTACTGCTTTCTGGATGGTTTCTCGGGTTATTTTCAAATACCCATCGATCCCCAAGATCAAGAGAAAACAACATTCACTTGTCCCTATGGCACATTTGCTTACAAAAGAATGCCTTTTGGCTTATGCAATGCCCCCGGGACTTTCCAAAGGTGCATGTTGGCTATATTCCATGACATGGTTGAGCAAACCATGGAAGTCTTCATGGATGATTTCTCGGTCTTCGGGGATTCCTTCTCTGCTTGCCTTGCCAATTTGGAACGTATGCTCAAGCGGTGCGAAGACACTCGCCTTGTTCTGAATTGGGAAAAATGCCATTTTATGGTAAAAGAAGGCATTGTGCTAGGACACAAAATCTCTAAAGCCGGTCTTGAAGTCGACCGTGCTAAAGTTGATGTCATAGCCCAATTACCTCCACCTTCAACCGTGAAGGGTGTGAGAAGTTTTCTGGGTCATGCGGGCTTCTATCGACGATTCATTCAGGATTTCTCTAAAATCGCTCGCCCGATGACCCACCTCTTGGAAAAAGATACTCCTTTTATCTTTTCTAAAGAGTGTCTCGAAGCCTTCAATCTTCTTAAGGATAAGCTAACTAAGGCACCGGTCTTGGTTACCCCTAATTGGGAGCTGCCTTTTGAATTGATGTGCGATGCTAGCGACTTTGCTATTGGTGCGGTTCTGGGCCAAAGAGTGAATAAACACTTCCAACCAATCCACTACGCTAGCAAAACAATGACGGGGGCTCAATTGCATTATACGACAACCGAAAAAGAGCTTTTAGATGTTGTCTACGCTTTTGAGAAATTTCGCCCCTATCTTGTTTTATCTACCACCATCGTATACACGGACCATTCCGCGTTGAAGTACTTGATGACTAAGAACGATTCGAAGCCAAGACTTCTCCGCTGGGTTTTACTCCTTCAAGAATTCAACATTGAAATTTGTGACAAAAAGGGTGCTAAAAACCTGGCCGCGGATCATCTGAGCAGACTTGAGGATCCATATCAAGGGGACCATCCGAACAAAGAGATCAATGACTCTTTTCCCCTTGAAACCTTAATGTCTATCAATCCCAATCTTGATGGCACCCCGTGGTTTGCCGATATTGCAAACTACTTAGCGGGTGGTGTTCTCATCCAAGGGTTAACATCCCAACAAAAGAAGAAGTTCTTGAACGATGTTAAGACTTACTTTTGGGAGGACCCTTTTCTATTCAAACAATGCGCTGACCTGATTATTCGTCGGTGTGTTGACGGACCGACAGCTTTTGATATTCTCCAAGCGTGCCACAAAGGACCCACCGGTGGTCACTTTGGTCCCAACTACACCGCCAAAAAAGTGTTTGACTCGGGATTCTATTGGCCCACCATTTATCGTGATGCTCACGAGATGGTTAAACATTGTGATGCTTGCCAAAAACAAGGCAAGATAACACATAAAGATGAGATGCCTCAAAATTTCATACAAGAATGTGAAATCTTTGATGTATGGGGCATCGACTTTATGGGGCCATTCCCGTCTTCTAAAGGCAACAAATACATCCTTGTCGCTGTCGACTACGTTTCTAAATGGGTTGAAGCCAAAGCTTTACCCACTAACGACGCGAGGGTGGTTTGTAAGTTCTTGAAACAACTATTTGCTCGTTTCGGTGTTCCTCGTGCTATTATCAGCGACCGCGGGACTCATTTTTGCAATGATCAATTTGCAAGAGTCATGGCTAAGTACGGTGTCAATCACCGTCTTTCCACCGCTTATCATCCTCAAACCAACGGTCAAGCCGAGATATCCAACCGTGGATTGAAGAGAATTTTGGAACGTACTGTGGGAGAGCATCGTGCCTCGTGGGCCGATAAACTTGATGATGCTCTGTGGGCTTTCCGTACCGCCTATAAGACGCCGATTGGTTGCACACCTTATCGTCTTGTGTACGGGAAATCCTGCCACCTCCCCATCGAGCTGAAACATAAGGCATACTGGGCCTTGAAGTGGGCTAACTTCGACATCAACAAAGCCGGTGATTTTCGAAAGATTCAACTCAACGAGCTACACGAATTGAGGAATCAAGCTTACGAGAACTCATTGATCTACAAGGAGAAGACCAAGATTATCCACGATGCTAAAATCAAGAACCAAGAGTTCAACGTTGGTGATCAAGTCTTACTCTTTAATTCTCGGTTGAAGATCTTCTCAGGCAAGTTGAAGAGCCGCTGGTCTGGTCCATTCACCATCGCCAATGTCTTTCCCTATGGTACCATTGAGCTTTCACAGCCAAATGGGCCCAACTTCAAGGTGAATGGCCAGCGTTTGAAGTTGTACGTTGGTGAGGACATCTCTCAGGAGATGATTCCATCCCTCACTACGTTTCCCTTGAATTAGTTCGGGACCGAGTCAGGCTCGCGACTCGGTAAACAAAAACAAGCGCTACTCGGGAGGCAACCCGAGTATCTATCCCCCTTTCCCGTTTTTCATCATAAGTGTAGGGGGAGCTATATAGGTTGCTTGTTTTTGGATGGTGATGTGATTACAGGGATTATTGCACTCTTGGAATCTTTGAAGAACCGTGATCCCATGTTATCCGAAATCCGGTTCTATCTCTCAACTATCGTGATTCAATTTTCTTCATACTCTCATTTGAAATTGATCACTTTAGTCGTCCCCGCCTTAGCTTGATTTAACCAACGTGCACAATGTCATAAGTGTAGGGGAGCCTTTTCCCACACGCTTCAACATTGAGGACAATGTTTATCTTAAGTGTAGGGGGACTTCTATCGAAGTTTTAAGTGGACTTTTCCATGAAAATGCCTTCATTTAACCGGAAAATCATACTTTTCAACATTTTTCAAATTTTTAATCAACTTTGGCCATTTTGTCGTAATTTTTAAATTTTTATCGTTACTTTCATATGTATATACCCCGCAATAAAGTCAAAAATATTAATAAAATAGTGTAGCTAGTTTTGAAATCTTTGACATATTAGGCCCGTTGCGTTTATTTTGACTCAACCCGAATAGACTTATTCTAGTTTATTCTAGCTAGTATCCTTAACCATGTAGACCTTAATTGGTTTATTAGGCTAAGTGTCCACGAGTCTCATTACTTGAGATTTTACATTGTGGAGGACGAGAAATGATAGAGTCAATTATAAGTCGGTAGTCTTGCACAAGCTCACTTGGTGTAATTATTTGCCTATTCTCCCATCACTTGCTAATAATTTATCTGCAATAAGTAAGGTCGTACGATTTGAAAGGTTACTTAGCTTCTAGCCCAAGATCGTTTAAAAGTTGCTCGGTAATGACGAGAGTTCATAGCCAAGGCATAACTTATGAAGCGGGGCGCGAAGATTGGCGAGTCCGAAAAGGCCCTAACAAGGCATGAGGATTCAATTTTATTGCTGAAGATCCAAAAGTGATGTGAAAAGCATTATTCCCAAAATCAATATGAAGGATCAAGACTCACGACGAAAAGCAATCAACTCCCACAAAGATGATGGAGAAGTCTATCCGAAAAGACCCTAACAAGGTATGAGGATAAATAGATCCAAGTCCGAAAAGGAGGCGGATCGTTGTATCTAAAAATCCCAATTAGAGATTGAAGAAATAATCATGAAGTCGTGGTCAACAAAGTTAGAGTACCCCTCAAAAGTCTCCAAAGTGAATAAACTCTATTATGATGAGAAGACCATTATCTCAAGAACGTCTCTCGAAGATATGAAGTATGAAGTACATGCCAAATATCGGCCCGAGAAAGGTCTCAAATCGTGAACCGAGTTATGCCAAGATATGAACTTTTTGATATCCCGAGAAGCAGTTTTAAGAGATTTTGTCCTTTAGCTAACTATTGATCAAATCGTCCTACTTTGCTTTCAGCCTAAATAAACTATCGAAATAAGTCCAAAAATGCATCTTCATGATCATTCTAAGACAAAAATAAAATATAAGAGATACACCTAGGAATAAGGGAGTTTAAGCATTTAATTAAGCCATGTGTGTAAGTGTTTGAATTGCTAACTTATAATAACAATGATCACGTTTTTAAGCTTAGTTTGGGGAACGTGAAACTCGAGGGTGATAAGTCTTCGCAGCACCAAAGCCCTAATGTAAGTCCTCGATCTCTTTACGAGTTATTCCCACATAGCTATGTTCTATCCTTTTATTAACTTTAAATTTCTCTTAGTGCTTTAATTTTTGTTTAGTAGTATTTGAATAAGGCCAAGGTTAATTAAATTATGAGAAAAGTGTAATGTTGCTTTATCACTAAGCATTGCATGAGGGCATGGCAATGGTTAAGTGTAGGGGATTTGATAGGTGTGTAAACACCCATCTTTTCTACCACTTATTTCTTGCTAAAACAAGACCAAAACGCGTATTTAATGTCATTTGTTTGGAATTATGCGTGGTTTGTGTGTTTGTTATGTTTTTAGAGCCAACCGGATAAATATTGGAGAAAACATGGGATTGCACGGGTTTTATCAAGGAAAAAGACTGAAGACAAAGTCTATTGTCCAAGAGATGCAAAAGATTTGAAGTCAATGGGCCTATTTGAAGATTTATCGAAGAAAAGGACCAAAGACGGAAGATTTACACATGTCGAAGAAACTCAAGTCTATTTAACGAAGAAATTAAAAGACGAGTTGAATTTAATCGACGACAAATCCCGAATCAGAATCGAAAACGTCAACTTTTCTGAAAAGACGAGAAGACAAAAAGAAGGGAAGAAAGCCCACTCACCAACAAAGGGAGAAGCCTATAAATACCCCTCCCATTCAAGAATCCATCATCTTCCTTTTCAGTTATTCTTCTTCCTAGTTTTTAGGAACCATCTCCCTTAAGGAGTGGTTTTAATCTTTGTTTGATTTATCTTTCAATCTTGTAAGTTAATCTTTTCTTGTTTTTGTGAATCTTAATTCATTAATACAAATCATCTTTTAATCTTTCCATCATCTTGTTCTTCATATCTTTTTGTCTCTTAGTTCTTAAGTTTTATTCGTATGAATTGATTGTCAAAAGCAAGTGGGTTTTGTGATTTTGTTGTTTTAGACTCAAGCTTTCTTTGAGCAAAGGATTAGTGGTAAGATTGGTTTAAGCTTTGATCAAAAACTTGGTGATTTTTGGTTTTGATCTCGTGTTCTGTTAACTCCCCTGTTCTTCGCTACACTTTCTGATCTCGCCCAGATTCCGAATAGGGAATCTGGGGTTGTGACCATTCGGAATATCTCAATTATTCCGAGTGGTGGTTATCTTCCTTGTTTATTCGGAACATTTCTATTATTCCGACTATTGGCTAATTTTCTTCTCTATTCGGAATAACTCAATTGTTCCGAGTAAGGCTTTATTTCCAGATTTTCCGAATAGGGTTTCTCAAAAACATATTCCGAATAGCTCAAACTTTCCGCATAAGACCTCATATTCAGCATAGAGTTTATTGTTCCGCATAAGAGACATTTTTCCGCATAGAACAAAATATTCCGCATAAGAAATACTTTCCGCATAGGGCATTTCCAGATTATTCCGAATAGGATATTTTCCAATTATTCCGAGTAAGGCAATTTTTCCGAATAGGATTGGTTTTACGCATAGTAGTGTTATTCCGCATAGACCCTTTTCCAAATTATTCCGCATAAGTGCTATTTTCCGCATAAGAGCTTTGTTCCACATGGCATTGATTATTCCGAGTAAGGGGAACTTTCCGAATGGAGCAATTTATTCCGCATAGGGATACAGAGTTGGGTTTTCCATTCAGTGTTGAGGTACTTATTCTCAGTTATAATTTTTAGTTTAATTTAACTATTTCTAGTTCTTACATTGTAGTAGATTTAGACCAAAGCTCCCCCTTTTTAGTCACCAATTACAACGATTCCACTTTTGACCGTGATCGATTCGAGAAGATACCGAGAACGAAACAACGATATATATCAATTGGGTACGAGCAACGCAAAGAGAGATCTTGCAAGCAAAAACCTTTTTATTAACCAACCAAAAGTCAGTTATTAGACATAGTCTATAGACTGACCAAATCCGCTCATATCATTTCAATTAATAAAGGGTTCATGATGGAGAGGTTGACTCTGTTGTATTTAAAGGAGTTGTGTAAGCATGGTGTGCCTGTATCGATCATCTCTATCAAGATCCTCGCTTCGCATAGAATTTATGGAGATTCCTTCAGAAATCATTGGGAACGAATCTTGATATGAGTACTTCTTACCACCCCAATCGAAGGGACAAGGTAAAGTAACGATAAAAACACTAGAAGTTTTGTTTTATGTTTGAATAATTGAACTTTGGTAATGAACAGGATAATCTCTCCTTTGGAGAGATTATCATTGATAATTATCGCATTAGGATCGAGATCGAATCTTGTGAGGATCTAAATATTAGAACACCTATAGGTGGGAGTTGGGATGAAGATACCCGACATACACCCATTGTGAGTTGGACATGTCTTTTAGGTTTAAAGTTGCCTATGATGACAAACATAACCCTACAAAATACACCCATTGTGAGATGTAGATCTTGAAGTGCAAGATGGGTAGCAAACTTATGCCAAAAAAATTCACCATGGAAAGGTGAATTGATGATCTGAAAGATCATGGGAAAATAAGTCCCCGTTGTTTTGGACCATTGAGATAATGTAAAGATTTGGACCAAGAGGCATATAAGCTAGATCTACCCTAGAACTTTAAGGGCTGCATGAATTATGTTCCATATATTGAACCTGATAAAATGTCTATCAAGTGAAAATCTGATTACTTCTTAATGAAGTTTTGGTCGACAAAAAGTTACATTCCTCAAAAACCCGTGGACATCATGTAAAGAGAAAGTGAGTCAACTTAAGCATGACCGTATTCCCATTGTTATGTTGATGAAACTCACTTATTATAATGAATTACACTTGAGAGAAAAGACAGAATGTGGAGGAAATACCCACATGGCTTTAACTATATAAGAGGCGAGTAGTAAGATGAATTGATCTTAGAGGACAAAGATCCTCGTTAGGGGAAACTGCTGTGACAATCCGTCAATTTGAGGTCGTTAATTTATTCTCAAGTATTATTTATATCATTATTTTATTTTTAGATTATGAACTCACTCACTTTTGGGAAGAAATTAGGATTACATCTTAAAATAGCATCGACTACGTCTAAACCGGAAAGCTCAACGTTACGTGTTTACGTTTACGTACACCGTGTTTGTCACAGTCCGACATTTCAAGTAGTAAATTTATTTTCGTATATTATTTTGGAATTTTATTTTGTGTTGGTTCATAAACTCATAAATTTACGCGAAGGAAATAGGATTTACGTGCATAATTTAACGTCTTTTACGATTAAATCGGGAACCCTAAGTTTACGTATCTACGTTTTTTAACTCCGTTTTTGATGAGACAATTTTTATTAGAATCGTTTTGTGCCATAGTTTCATAATTTATAAAAACGTTTTTCGTAAAACGACCCGAGGGCACGTAAATCGAGGAAACAAGAATCGAGGAGTACCCGTAAATTAGTGGAGATGAGACAAGTTTACACTTGCCTCACCCCCACTATGGGCGGCCAAGACAAGACCAAGACCACCCTTGGTGGCAAAGTTATACAAACCATGAGGACACTTGTCCTCCCAAATCTTACTAAACCAAAACCATTTACCCAAAACCATCTTCCATTCTATCATAACCTGCAATACTAGAAATTTTTCCCACTCTCTTCCTTGATCTCTCTTTTGCCGTTCCATATACACCATCCACCATCACCATTCATCAAAAATCTAGCCATAAACTTTACATACAATCTACATATGTTGATCCCTATTTGAAAAGATGAAGATTTGAGGTGATCTTAACAAGTAGAAAGGAGTTTCAAGGAGGTTTAGGGCTGATTTCTCAAGAAGTATTCATACTTTTGATGATCTCGAAAGTGATCTTGCTAAACTCATAAGATTGGTTACCAAAAACTAAGTCTAGTTCATCAAAAACCTTAACCTTTCATCATATTGGTTGGTACAAGATCATTTCTTTCTATCACCTTGTTGTTTTGTAAATATACTCATCTATTTTGTTCAAAAATGTATATGTATGATGATGATAAATGATGATCAATATATTGTGTTGGGATTTTTTGTTACTAGAATAGGTTAAAAAGGTAAAAATTAACAAGTAAAAATGTTGAAATCATGGTTAGTCACATAGGCTGTATAAAACAGTCAAAAACAATATGGTCGCTTGGTTAAATGGCTTGGATTATTAGATATAATGATAGATAATTGATTTTTACATAAGTGGTAAATTGGCAATGCAATGGAATGTTAAAAATGAGCAAGTTATGGCCAAAACACTTTTGTAGTACCAATCTGTCTAGTCTGTTTTGGACGAATTATTAAAAATACTTAGAGACTGATTGAGCAGGAGCTACACAAGAGTTATTTGTAACACATATCATATAGTTTATACAAAAACATTTTGGGGGTCTATCTTCTTGTAGAACTCTAGATATGATCAAAATAATGGATGGAAAATATGAACTCAGATTTCTAATAAAAGTATATAATAATAATGTGCCACTTGAAATAAAATATTATATATAACAAGTGTATAAAAACTAATATATGGTAATAACTAATATAAAATAAGTATATAAACTATAGTGAATAAATATTACATTTTATAAACATGATACACAACTAGTTTTTCTAAACTACTAACTATATAAAACTTTTACGTCTTTTCGACAAAAACCGAAAAGGTGGTGTTTTTACCTAATAAAACTTAGATGGTAGGACCCATCAAATGTAACATTTTTATAACACATATACTGATTTAGAAACACATCTAACAAGTAAAAACCAATTAACCCGAGCTTTATAACTTATGGACCATAATGGGCCAAAGTAGCCTTAATGGACCATTAGCTCAACTAGTTTGGCTTAACACTAATGGACTTACTCATGGGCTTAACTCACTTGGGTCCAAAATATGAGTATAGGACCGGTATTAAAAGTATAAATAGGCTAATATAATGTATTGGACTCTTAATGGGCTTATTGGGCCTTAATATGTAAATGGGTTAAAACTTGTATAACTAGTCTAAATTAACTAACACATAACAACTATAATGTTGTATGACAAGATAAAATCCCACTTGATCATCATCATACTTATGACATCATCACATATACATAACCATTATTTTTATAAAGTCATTTGACAAAAGTCTAAGACCGAGTATTACTTGTTTAGGTTTCCCGTGATCGAGGCACGTACCATACATCCTAATTGCTGATAACCCGCCTTCCCACACCAAAGTGAGTTAATAGCCTCACACTCTTTTAAATGTTTTATAAAATGTTTTATAAACCCGCGAGGGAGATAACATGCTAGTTTTGATAAAAATAGAAAACAAGTAGTCCCGATTGTATGCATATTGATATGGACCCGAATGAACATATGACCCAATGAATGAAATGAAATGGATTATTATTAGTTAGGTTATGTCACTAAAAGTCCCATTAGCATGAATTGTGAACTACTGGGATTTGGTAGATGCTTATGCATATAATAGTACTATTTGGGGAAGATCACCCCAGTTCGCTCCTTGACGGTTGATCCCCGTCGTGCCACATTGATTGGTAAGCGAATTTATGTATGAGATGATTTATATAAGCGTGATTATTGTGACGACACGCTGTTTTAGATGGGCAAATGAATTCCGGGCTAGCTACCCGAAATATATTATGTAAAGGTAACAATGTCATGCGGCTTGTTATAATCCGACAATAATAATGATAAAGGTAACAGTGAGGCTACGGTCTCAAGAATAATGTATGATAAATGATTTGAATTACAATATATTGCCTGACTAGCAATATGGGGTCTTATTTATTTTATACATGTGTTCTGGTTTTACATAACTGTTTTATATAACGGTTTTTACTATACTTTAAACAACGTTATAAAAGGTATTGTATGATTACGACAATGGTTCGTATAATGGTTTTGAAGGCAAAGGCCTAGATTATGATTTACGACAAGGATTCGTATAAAAATGTCTTTGGCCTATTTTATGGGCTACGACAAAGAATTGTACAAAATGATTTTTCGGTAATGATTATATACCGTTGATATGTATTAATGGTTTCTATTAAACTCTATGGATTCAATCGGCGTTTCCCTGACTTTTAACATGTTTTATCTTAGGTACTTGAAGGTAATTCTCGGGAAGACGGCAAGAATTTATGGCCCGCATGTAAATAAAAATTCCCATTCAAATGTTTTGTAAATTTGTAAGACATACATTGACCTGAGGACCTATGTAATTTGATATTCATGAATGAAAAATGCTTTATTATTAAACGACGCGATTCTTAAGCGATGTCTATGATTTGAGTAATGTGTTATCCCGTAACACCAACGACTCTTCTGCTGATTCAAATTGTGAATATTTGGGGGTGTTACAACCTACAACCGCAGACACCCAGGGCCGTGTCGTCGTGCTAGCGATGCTTGCTTCAAGTGTGGCCAGCTAGGCCATCGCATGAAGGACTGCCGTAAAGGTGAGATTGAGGGCACTTTTGGACATGCTGACTCCAAGCCACCTCCGACTACCAGACGGGTGTACACTACCTCGCGTGACCAAGCCAACAAGTCAACAGGTACCATTAATGGAATCTTTTATATGTATGGTCAAGCTGCATGCGTATTATTTGACACGGGTGCTACTCATTCGGTCATATCCACTGCTTATGTAAATCGTGTTAGGATATCCCCTATGCCACTAGAAAATGTCTTAAACATTTCCACGCCCTTAAGAGACTCTGTACGCATCACACATGGGTACAGAGGTCTTCCCCTTGATTTTGACGACAGAATTCGTCCAGTTGACACACTTCCATTGGACATGTGCGATTTCGACGTGATATTAGGAATGGACTGGTTATCCACACACCACGCCACCATAGACTGCCATTCATATCGGGTCATTTTCGGTGATGTAAACGCACCAAAGTAAATTCACAATGGTTTTATACAAGGAAGGTCTGTACAAATAATTTCAACCTTACAAGCACGTGCATTACTGTCACATGGTTGCGAGGGCTTCTTAGATATTGTTCATGATATGGAGGCTGAATCTCCATCCATCCAAAATTAGTCGATCTTGTCAGAATTCCCCGACGTGTTTCCTGAAGAACTTTCGGGCATACCACCTACTCGTGAGGTAGAGTTTAATATTTTGCTCATTCCAGGAGCTGAGCCAATTTCTAAGGCTCTTTATCGCATGGCTCCCAGAGAGTCTAAGGAGTTAAAGGAACAACTAAAGGAAATTTTGAAGCGAGGGTTCATTCGACCTAGTTCATCTCCATGGGGTGCACCCGTGTTATTCGTGAATAAGAAGGACGGCAGTATACGTCTCTGCATTGATTATCCTGATCTTAGTAAAATCACCATCAGATATAGATATCCTTTGCCACGCATTAATGGTCTGTTTGACCAACTGCAAGGTGCCAAACATTTCTCTAAGATCGATCTGAGGTCTGACTACCATCAGCTAAGGGTGAAAGAGCAGGATATCGCCAAGACTGCTTTCTGTACACGTTATGGACACTATGAATTCGTAGTCATGCCATTTGGCCTTACAAATGCTCAGTTTTCATGGACTTGATGAACTGTATCTTCCACGAGTTTCTGGACAAGTTCATCATTTTTTTCATCGACAATATTATGATTTTCTCTAAATCAAAGGAAGAACACGAAGACCATCCTCGTATAGTATTACAGATACTTCGCCAAAAGCAGTTTTATGCCAAGTTCCCTAAATGTGAATTCTGGTTGAGTAAAGTGGCGTTTCTAGGCCACATAGTATCCGCAGAGGGAATAACCATGGATCCTACGAAGATTAAGGCTATTACCAAGTGGAAAAGACCGACTTGAGCAACTAAAGTTCGCAACTTTCTAGGCTTAGATGGTTACTACCGTAGATTCGTAGAGAACTTTTCTCGATTAGCACTGCCTTTGACCAAACTGATGCCAAAAGAGGAGAAATTCGTCTGGACTGCAGAAAGATAGAAGAGCTTTGAAGACCTAAAGCAGAGACTAGTATCTTCACCTATTCTTACTCTCCCATCTGGTACAGGTGGATTTCAGATCTATAGTGATGCTTCAGGGAAGGGCCTTGGCCGTGTTGTCATGCAACATAAGAAAGTGATTGCTTACACATCACGACAGATTAAGCCTTATGAAGAGAACTATCCTACACATGACTTAGAACTTGCAGCTGTTGTGTTTGCACTCAAGATATAGAGGCATTACTTGTATGACGAATCATGTGATATATTCACGGATCATAAGAGCCTGAAATATATCTTCACTCAGCGTGAACTAAACATGAGGCAAAGAAGGTGGTTAAAGCTGTTGAAGGATTATGACATTAATCTGCAGTATCATCCCGAAAAGGCGAATGTAGTGGCAGATGCTCTTAGTCGGAAGAAGGGTATGATCAACAACATTAAGATAGAGGAAGAGATTATACGAGACTTTGAGCGACTGGATATTGAGTTTATGGTACGTGGACAACATGGCTTCTGGGCTAATATTAGAGTGGAGCCTGACTTACTCTCTAGGATCAAGGAAGCTCATAAGGATGATGGTGAAATCTGGGCAATTATTCAGAACCTAGATCGACAAACGGAGTTTCAGGTAGATGGCGACGGTATCTTATGGTAGGGCACTAGACTTTGTGTTCCTGATGATCTTACACTCAGGGATGCGTTATTGGCTGAAGCTCATAGCTCCCCATTCCCTATTCATCCTGGTTTCACCAAGATGTAGCACGACATCAAACAACATTTCTGGTGGAGTGGTATGAAGCAGGACGTCGCTACCTATGTCTCTAAATGTCTTACCTACAAGTAGGTTAAGATCGAGCATCAAAGATCTAGTGGTCTACTACAACCATTAGACATTCCAGAGTGGATGTGGGACAAGATCTCCATGGACTTTGTCACCGGACGTCCACATACCAAGAGGAAGCATGATGCCATTTGGGTTATCGTTGACCGACTTACCAAATCATCTCATTTCTTACCGATCTGTAAGGATGACGCAGTTAGCAAACTCGTTGACCTATATCAGAAGGAGATCATGAGACTTCATGGTACTCCATCCAGTATCATCTCGGACAGAGACCCTCAGTTTACTTCGTGATTTTGGAGGAGTCTGCAGAAAGCTTAGGGAACCAGACTTAAGCTTAGCACGGCTTTTCATCCTCAGACAGACGGACAATCGGAGCGTAGCATTCAGACATTAGAGGACATGCTTTGAGCGTGTGCGTTAGAATGGACAGGAAGTTGGGACGACTATATATGCTTAGTAGAATTTTCATACAAAAACAGTTGGCACGCCAGCATCAAGTGTGCACCTTTAAAATGTTGTATGGCAGGAAATGTCACGCTCCAATCTGCTGGGATCAGGTTGGTTAGCGAACACTTGAAGGTCCAGAGATGATAGAGATGACCAACGAGAGAGTCACTGTAGCTAAGGCGAAACTGCAAGAAGCTCGTGCACGTCAAAAGAGTTATGCCGAAAATCATCGTAGGGATTTGCATTTTAACGTGGGAGATCATGTTTTTCTCAAGGTATCACCGACGCATGGAGTTAGGCGTTTTGGAATCAAAGGAAAACTCAGCCCTCGAATCGTCAGACCGTTTGATACCCTCGAATGAGTCAGTGAAGTATCGTATCATTTAGCGTTACCTCCGCAACTTTCTCACATTCATAATGTCTTTCATGTGTCCTTACTCAGAGGGTACAATTATCATCCTCTTCACATGGTTCAGTATCCACTCGAACAGATTCATGAGGATCTTACTTTCATTGACGACCCTGAACGAGTTGTTGATCGTCAAGAGCGAGTCATGAGGAAGAAGACGATTCCATTCGTCAAAATCCTTTGGAGGGACCATTCCGAGCGGGAAGCCACTTGGGAGACGTAGGAGTCTATCCGGACTTCTTACCCTCATTTTCAGTTTTGATTCGGGTATGTTCCTCTTTCAGCTTACGTTATCTATAATTCGGGGACGGATTATTCTTTTTAGGGGGAAAGAGTTGTAAAACCCGCATATAAATACCATGAACAGTACATCATGACCCAACTAAAACTTTCCTTTTATGTTATATACACGTGTCACAGATATTTATTACGAGAAACTACGTACGTAATAATACACGATAATTATTAAGTATGTAATTATACACGATAATTATTAAGTATAACAATTATAATCACGAACATATAATCACGAACAATTATAAACACGATAGTTATTACGTATAATAATTATAAACACGAATATTATAACACGACATGCACAGAGTATAATTAACACGAGTATTAAGACACGAACTAGAACGAACAATTAACACGAGTGTACAGGAACAATAGTTTATCATGAACAAAAGCCCGGTTTACCCCTTTTGGGCCTTGTGTCCGCGACAACTAATGAGAAGGGGTCCCGAGCCCGTTTTGATTTAACTAAATGGTGAAAGTAAAACAGAGGAACATATTATATAATGTTTACAGAAGAAAATAAAACCCTAGCCCCTTGGTGACTCTAGGCGCGGTACACAAAAAAGAAACAAGAAGGATTCGTTGTTGATTTTGATCTTGGGTTTATTGGTATTCATGTTCGTGTTCGTGTTATTTTCAATCACGTATTGGGGTAAAAACATCAAACATTCATCTTTTAATACCTTTTAATTTATTTATGAACACATGATTAGATCTTAAAAAAATTAAGATAAACATGTTATTGGATTAAACTATTACAAGAAAAAGGGTTCGTTTGGTTTGGGTTATGGTTCGGTAGCCCCTAACCTAGAGTCCTAAGACTCTCGGTGCACCTATTATCCACAACCGAGACCCCCTAGGGGCTCAGTGTGTGTCTTGGTCGAGCAGCAGGAACCACTGACTCAAGCCAGTGGCTAAGTTGTTCAAGCAGGGGAACGTAGGCGAGGGCAGGGGAACACCACCGGAATCAGTCAGTGGGAACCTTGTTCTGGCAGTGGCCAGCCATGGTGCAGCAACAGCCGTTGGATGCACAACCACCAGCCGCCACCAGAGCCGCGGCTGTGAGTGATGGTTGGTGTTTGGGTTTTTTTTGTCTCGGGTTTCGGGCTCGGGATTGTTTGCTAATTTTTACAAGATTAATTAAATTAATTAACATGTCTAATAATTAATTTATTTAAAACATGGACTTAGGTTATATTAATTTTTTATAAATAATACATGTTTAAGCCTAAGTATATTTTGTCATTTAATTTTATACTATGGTTTTATTAATTAATTATTTAATACATGAACTTATAATTAATTAATAATGCATGACTTGGGTTTATTAGTTAAAATTAATATTACATGTTAACCTAAGTATTTTATTAGACTTAATTTAATTAAACCATGACTTAATTAAATTGTATAACCTATAGTTTATTAATTAACCATGATATGTTATTAATTAATAAAGCATGTACTATCATTATTAATTAATAATCAGATATAACCTATAGTAGTTAATTAATAAACTATATGATTAGTTCCATGACTTATAACTTTTAGTCAGTTGACACTAGCTTATATTATTAGCTTATTAATCTAATTTATTTCTAATTATGGAAACTTTTATTTCAGGAAACTTACTATTTTTAGAAACTTTGTATTTTTATAAACTGATCTATTTTTAGAAACTGATCTATTTTTAGAAACTTCCTATTTTTGGCAACTTTCTATTTTTGGAAACCTGCTTTTTTTAGAAAGTTACTTATTATTACACTACAAGTATAATAATACAAGAATACAAGATAATACATAATCAAAAGACATGAAATACATGAATAATACAGTATATTATTTAAAAAGTAAAACAAGACAGGAACATATAAAACAAGCTAAGAACATACAAGAACCAGTAACATACTCAGATATCAGATAACTCATACATTCCCTTATTTATATAGCATTAGTGAGGTCGGAGTAGGACCTTTCATCCTTTCATCTTTCCTCGTTCACTGGACATCAAGTACGGATATTCCATCCTTCAGTATGGACATTTTCTTTCCTTATTAGGATTCCTCGATTGCAGCCAATTTTTTTCCCAAGTATTTGTTTTATTTTTTATATGCTTATGTTAGTTTTATATGCCTAAGCCATATACATGCATGACCATGTCCCCTAGTTATGGAGGTACCATAACCATAACACTGGAGGCATCAGTGTTATGACTTCTCCACGACGGAGTGATTGCTCGTGGTGTCCCTTTATAGTTTTCGCCATATATTTCTATTATAATGTGGGGCGTATGGGTGCATCCTAGTTACATGTTTTTACAGGATTTTCATGGTGAATGTGGTGTGTGCCTTGCATCCTTCACATGGAGTTGATCCCTCCTACCCAGACTATTTATTTAGAGGCATCCCCTCTAATTGCATGATGAGGTCTCCCCTCCAAGTATTCATGCACGGTGGAACCTCATGACCTATATGGGCTATTGGCAAATTAATACAGTTTTCATAAAACCAGTTTTATGAACATGTTCTAGGTTATCTAGGACTTATACATTTCCGTTGTTGTTAGTCTTATTATGCTTATGTCATTTCATGCTATGCTTGTATATCCGTTCACTGGGCGTTATGCTCAGCCGTTTTCCTTTCATGTTCCCAAACGACAGGTACACAGGGACGTTCGTATGATTTGAGAGTACGTGCATACCGATGGAAGCTATCTAGCCTTCCTTACTTTATGCATTTTCCATACATTACACTACTTCATTTCTTTGGACATTGTTTAGTCCTTTTCTAGTTCAGTACTTATATTCATGTTTGTGAGTTTATGTTGGACTACCGATGTTTGATTCTGGTTTCTCTTTTTATGGAAATTTCATGTTTTTGGACATTTACCTTGCATGCTTTGATGACACGCCATAATTTTCTTATGATATTCCATTTATCAAAATGGGGTGTTACATCATCACCAGTCTGTCCAGTTATTCTTCTTGCTTCTATAGCCGTAAAAATCTTTTGATCCTTCTTGAAATGATTAGAATATTCAATAACTTCCCAGAGAACATAGTTATAAACTTGAAGATATTGCTCAAAGTTGAACTTCTAAAGTTCAAAGTTATCAGGATCGGTTTAGGGTTTTTGTTCTTAGGATCCACAGTTCCTCAACAAGCTCTGATACCACTTGTTGATCCCAAACATAGATCGATTAAGCTTTTGTATTATCGAGATTAAATCAAGAATCATACGTAGAGAAACTTTGTGTTATCAATAATCTTAGCATTATGCGGAATTAACACTTAGAACAAAGAACAAGAATGAGAATGACAAAGTATGTATACCAAACTTTCAAATTTTCTATTAATGATAACGATGAACAAAACAGTGATAAAAGTATGTGAAACATAAACCTAAAAAGCCTCATTTTATAGACATAAGGAGCCTTGTACACAAAGTTATCGTGTCAACTATTCTATGAAGATATATTAAGATAAACATACAAAATACAATATGCATGCATATCTTCCTAATATAACAAAACGTGTTGACTTCTAAGTCTTGACAACGGCTTGATAATTCTTTTCTGCGCCTACTCTGTCAGCGGCTTGATGTAATGTGTCAGCGGCTAGTTGACTTGGCTTATTTTTATTCCAAACAAATGGATTTACAAAATTGGGTGCTAAACACAAGTATCATCACGCAAGGTATATTGAACGAACTCAAAATCAAACGTTTAAACATAAAAGTAAATAAGATTTTGCAACATTCTCTAAAACATACATTCCATCCCAAAGTATACTAATACAAACATCAGAGAAAAGCGTTTATTCCCCCAAGGATCTCGACCATCAAACCACATAGTTTTAGTATTGTACACAACCAATGACAAATTGTTCATAGGTAAAAAGGGAAAGAAAAGGTTTTAGACCACAAGACTTCAAAAGCAAAACCCACAACCTTTCCAAGCAAGCTCCGTCATCGTTCACTTTCGATTACCTGAAACACATGCTTAAACGAGTCAACAATAATGTTGAGCGAGTCCATGGTTTAACAAATCACATTTGAACACAAGAATAAAATCAATCATAATCATTTAATAGCATTGTCGTGCACATAATCTATTATATAGGCAACTCATCTTATAGCAGAAGCTATATAATTGTATTTAAGCTCATGACACCGACCCCTTAACCAATTAGTCACCCACGCCAAATGCCATCATGACTAGATAAAACCATTGCCCCTCTAGGGTATTAGTTGCTAGATATATACCCACATCTCATTCATCGAAATTACCTTTCCAAGAGATTACTCAACGTACAAATCTTGACCGAGAAAGGGTTGTTAACCCAGTAGTACTACCATTTGAATAAGCGGCTATTCCCAACTTACAACATTAAGCTAGAAGATAGTTAACGGTTCATGAAATTAGGGTCTTTAGCAACAAGGTACTCAATACAATTCAAGGCAACATTCCCGTCCAAACAATCATTCATGACTTGTGTTTATTTTATTTCATATAGCATGTATCCCCTTCGCGAGTTTAAAATCATTTAATAACTAGTATGAAGCGAGGCTATAGACTCACCTTAGTACAAGAGATAGGCAAGATGATCGTCGATGATAAGTGATGCCCATCAAACACGAAAACCGCAACCTACCAAATAAGGTCGCGTTCGTTAATAATAGACTTAAGTATAAACCATACTTAATAACACAAAACTCAAAATTATAAAAATACGACAAACCCGAAAGAACAACAATGAAAGTGATACTACTATATCCTTCAATATGTTTACTTTATTAAACTACACTCTCGATAAAAATCTGGCGGCACATACCAAATGTACAAGCTCATTTACCTTACTTAAACACGTCAAAAGTTTATAAAACAACTTGAGGAACTCACTTACTATCTATAGAAAGTCCTCTAAAATTTTCATCAAAAGTTTTTACTCCTAAGACCTTATGCCCGACACATCTTTGAATTACAAAAATCGGACAGTTTTACGCCTTCGACTCATAAAACCATTTTAACCTCTCTAAACAACTTCGTTTACAAAACCGACACTTGGGTTTGGAAATAGACTCAAAACCCAATGTTTAGAAACTTAAAACAGCCCTTGAATCTTTTTAAGACTCATTTTATTGTCCCTGAGATTCGATCCTAATATCAATGACAAGTTTGGATTGTGTCGATACTTGTCTCCCAGTACACGAATAATCAAACTATCATACTTCCTCCTCGTTTTTAGTTAGAAGTTCTAATTTATATCAAAACGAAGCTTATGAAAAATTCTACAACACTATCCTATTAATACTACAACAATTCAAACTTAAGTCATCCAAATTTAGCCTTAAATCCTACTGCCCTAAATCACCTTATTAAAACTCATACCAAATCAATTTTCAACCCATTTTAACCACTTTTCTACCATTTCTACTAACCTATATTTACCCATTTTTCAATACTAACACTTGCACGATAATTTTAACAAAATAAAAATCAAACTTTCAAGCTTTTCATCATCAAAATATCATGATCATTTGAAGATCATCACATGCGTGACCTTTAAAACATTTCACCAACCCTAGTTCATAAGAAAATTTGGAACTTGTTACATGTGAGTAAAATTGATATCAAAACATTTACCTTTTAATTTCTGGAATGGGTCTTTGATTAGATTTAGCTAAAACATACTCAAAATCAAAAATTTTGGGTGTTCTTAGTTCTTGTTGGCTTACGGTAGCGAAAAGAAGAAAGAAAGGGATGTTTGATTTTTTTTAT
Organism: Glebionis coronaria; assembly: GCA_025667525.1. NCBI lineage: Eukaryota > Viridiplantae > Streptophyta > Magnoliopsida > Asterales > Asteraceae > Glebionis > Glebionis coronaria. The sequence goes on from JANFOE010001658.1 coordinate 183,640, forward strand.
AAACATTTATGTGTTTTCCTTAGTGGGAAAAGTATATATAGTGGTAGGTGAGGGCTTGTTTTGTCAAATTTTCAATTCTTTGGACTAAAAAGCAAATAGTTAGTTAAAGAGTGAGAAATGACTATTAGTCAATTTTGAAAATAAAGGACTCGGGTTTCACAAAAATACTTTTCAAAAGTTAAAATGCATCTAAAATATGATAATATACTCTCCTGACACGACTTAACACGTCATTAAAAAGAAAACATCGAAAACGTAAAACATCGAAACAATCGACCCTAAATCGTAAAATATCGGGCATCCGTCGGCATCACACTTACTAATAATCCTCATACTAGTTAAATTGCAAAAATAAATCTCCTACATTGGTTTCAACTTAAACCATCAAAAGTAAAATCATTCAAGCTCATCAAAAATTTTAAAAACATTCGTAAAATAAGATTAAAGAATGACCTCGGTTTTAGGTTATCACATCCCCTCCTTCTTAAAGAGAGCGGCGTCCCGACGCTCTGCCCTTCTTAACACAAATGAGGATAGTTTTCCTTAAATAAATCATCACGCTCCCACGTAAACTAATTCCCACGTCTTGAATTCCACCTTACTTTCACAATTTGAATCTTAATATGCTTCAACCTTTTTACTTCCCTATCCATAATCTCTACAGGTTCTTCTATAAAATGCAACTTATCATTAAGTTGGATTTCCTCCAATGGAATCACCAAATCCCTTTCTGCTAAAAACTTCTTCAAATTAGACACGTGAAAAGTGTTATGAAGAGTCCTAAGTTCATTTGACAATTCTAACTTATAAGCAACCAATCCAATCCTTTGATTAACCTTAAAAGTTCCAATATATATTGGGCTCAAATTTCCTCTCTTTCGAAAACGAATCACACCCTTCCATGGCGATACCTTAAGCATAACCATATCTCCTACCTCAAATTCTAACGAGTTGCTCCTATTGTCAACATAACTCTTTTGTCTACTCCTTGTAGATAACAAACACTTCTTAATTTGCACAATTTTTTCAGTTGTCTCAAAAATCATTTCAGGTCCAGTCAATTGACTCTCCCCTACATCACTCCAACACACTGGACATCTACACTTACGTCCATACAAAGATTCAAATGGGGCGGCTTTAATACTAGCGTGATAATTATTATTATTAATATTGATATTTTATTAGGATCGTTTTTCCTCGACTCGACTGGAATTGATATCTAATTTTATTGTAAAGATTAATCATTTTTGGTTCAATTAAAGGATTTCGTATTCTATGTCTAATTCACAAAGCACGTAAAATGTAAAAAAAAAAATTATCTATATTATGTAATACGTACTAAACTAACACAAATTGCATGTACCGCAAAGAAAACACAAAGTACAAATATAAAACGCACAAACAAAAAGCTAAATATAAAATGACAAATATAAATGCAAAATAAAGGGCTAAAATAAAAATTCAAATACAAAACTAATTTTACAAAAACTAAAAATCTAAATTTATTAAATTTAAAAACTAAATTTTAATAAAACTAAAACTATCTTTTAAGCTAATGAAAACGGACTAAACTAAATCCAATAAACCAAACAGCCCAACACAAGTAAATAAGCCCAACAACTAAAACCCAACAACTACCTAGTCTAAAGTGAACACATATAAAAACTAAAGGGACTATAATGCAATTACAGAAATTATTTAAGCCAAATACCGGCTTATAGCTCGATTTAGCAATATCTCAAGATAAAGAACACCAAATAAGTTGAAATAAGTTCCAATTTTCCTAAAATATTAATTTAGCTAGGGAAAATTGATATGAGCTTATGAGATGGACTGGAAGTCCTTATTAGAATTTTGAACTTATGTAAAAAGTTGATTTTAGCTTATTGACTTAATGATAAAAGTTAGAACATTGCAAAAGTAAATAAAAGCTGAGAAAAATGATGAAATATTATTTGGATTTGAAAAACATAAACAGAATAGAAAATTTAAGCTTAAAATCAAAATCAGCTTATTAATAAGTTGTTTGACCAAAATTCACTTTTTCATAAACTTATTATACTGACTTATTAGGACTTGAAAGACTACTGGCAAAACTTATATTTAAGATCTTAATACAGAAAATCCAATGATAAGCATTAGACCAAATCTGATAAGCTAAGTGTGAAAATAGTCTGATGAGGTACTTTGGGAGCTTAATTCTGGCTTATCCAATAAGCTTCATGAAAACTAATCAACTGATCAAAGAAACTCCATCCTATAAGCTATCTGGAATTCCAAAACTCTAGATCTAAATTACTTTATTGAAGAAGTTATTATAAGATCTAGGAGGTTGTTTGAACTAAAACTGTGACAAATGAAACTAGTACTAAGTCCTATTCTGATCTGTTTTAACTTTATGTGAGACTTATGCTTGACTGAATTGATATTAAAATGAAGATCCTAAAGAGATGCAAGAGAGATAAAACCTTGAACCTCAACAACAAATCATTAAGCGGCTAAAACAAACACTACTTAAGATCTAAAATGCAGCTTATTCAAAGTACAAGCTTAATCTAATGAAACTAAAACAAAAACAGATATAAAAACAATATGAATAGATAAAATGGAAGCAATTCAAGAAGAAGTCAAACTCCTATAAGCCAAGATCAGATAGCAGCCACATAATCCTAATTCAAGCCTAGAAAAAGTAAATGAATCTTATACCTGCATCTAGGCAAGTCCTTTGGTGCGGATTAGCTCAAACACAATCAAATACACTTAATCAATCTAATTTAACCTTAACAACAAGCTAAAACCACATAGATCAAATCTGTGAATTTTGAGCCAACTACTTCCCTCCAAAACTCGGATCTACACCAAAACTTAACCAATTGTTGGAAACAATGCCTAAAAACATTATAACCAGCTCCAAATAACGATCAAGAAAATCAAAACATCAACAGGAACATAAATTTACAGAAATGAAAGAGTTGAACAGTATAACTTAAATGATTTTATTGAAATTTGAAGAGATGAAGTACAATTGGTTATTACTCGTTACAAAAACTAAGCTAACTACAAGATAAAATGATCTATAACCGAATTTTGTTATAGATCCTAAAATCTAGGAGAAATTCTAAAAAGGAAGGCGTCTGTGAACTGTGAGGTAGGTGGGATACTTATAGGCTGTTGGAGGAGTATGAGTTGGTGTGGGGAGAGTTAGTGTGACAATAGGTGTCAGTCATTGCAGTTAATTAGCCAATAGACAATAGCCACGTATATTAGGGTTTCTCATATGAATACCAAATTAGGTGTTTTTGATTCAGGTTACGGCACCTTGATTAGATACTTCCATTGTGTTCTTCTCATTCTACTGATCATTTTTCATGTTAAGCTCGATCCATGAAACCCAATGAATCGCTGGCAATTTGCTGATGAAAGCGCCTGCCACGTGGCGTGTTATGAAAGGTGGATTTTCTTTAAAAACGAATTGCCAGCGTGGAAATCCGTGTGAGAGTGCAATTAAGATGTTGATTGGCTATTTGTGGTGGAGTGGGGATTAGTAAATGTTTGTTACTATTGTGATTGGGTATATTAATTACCCGAGGTAATTAATACTAATGATTGTAAAAAGCCGTTGAGTGGGTTTTAATGAGGGTAAAAAGTTAATCAGTGTGATACGGTCTAGAGGTGTTTGATTGGTCCACGTGGCAAGGTTACTAAAACTCTTGGCAAATTAGCATATTAAGCCCCTCGACTTTGGCAATTTTGATCTATAGCAACTTTAAGTCCTTAATATTCATATAAACTTCATTCCAAGCCCTTGAATCTTCATTATTTTTGCACTTTTGATGCTTTTCTTCATTCTTCGTCTTTTTCTTCGATAAATGTCCGTGAAATCTCGTGTTTTCTTCAGTTTTGTCCTTTTGTACCTATTTCACAACAAAAACACAAACCACGCCTAATTTCGAATTTTACATTATTAAATTCACGTTTTCGTCTTGTTTTTAATTGTTTTAAATGGTAAAAGGGTAAGTGTTTACACACTTATCAAATGCCCCTACACTTTACCATTGCAATGCCCTCATGCAATGCACGATTTTAAAGCACAATTTTAAATTTTTCATCATAATTAACCCTTCTTGGCCTTTATTATATAATATAAATACTACGACACAATACTAAACTAATGGGAACTTATAAAACCAAAAAGATTGAAACTTTATAAAAGATATAACAATTTGCAATTAAATTTTTTTTTAAATTGTTTGATGGAAGAAACTCGTAAAGAAATCTGAGACTTTCATTAAGGCTTTACGTGTATTTGAATATTTATCACCCTCAAGTTTCACGTTCCCCATACCAAGCATAAAAACAAGATCATTGTAATTATAAGATAGTAATGCTAATACTATTCATATGAATTAATCACGTACTTAGACCCCCTTATTCTTAATTGCTTCTCTTATATTTTATTATGTCATGAATGATCACAAAGATGCATTTTTGACTTATTTTGATAATTTATTAAGGCTGAAAATAAAGTAGGACGATTTAATTAATAGTTAGCTAAAGGACATTATCTTTTAAAACGTTTAACATAATCATTTAAAGTTCATATGTTGGCATAACTCGTTCCGCGATTTGAGACCTTTCTCGGACCGATATTTGGCATGCACTTCAAACTTCAAATATTGAGAGACGATCTTGAAATTATGGTATTCTATTCATATTTGGTATACATCTTCATTTGGAGTGAAAGATGCTTCAAACATTGACTGCGACTTCTTCATTTATCCTTATATTTATTTATGATTTTGATACACAACGATCCACCTCCTTTTCGGACTTGGATTTATTTATCCTCATGCCTTGTAAGGGCCTTTTTGGATAGACTTTTTTGCAACCTTATTGGGAGTAAAGTGCTTCTCGTGTGTCTTGATCCTTCATATTGATTTGGATTAATGATTCTTCACACCATCTTAGGATCTTTAGAAACAAAGGGAATCCTCATGCATTGTTAGGGACTCATGGATTTATTTATCCTCATTCCTTGTTAGGGCCTTTTTGGATAAGCCAATCTTCACGTTCCGCTTCAGTAATTTATGCCTTGGCTATGAACTCTATTTAATCACGAGTAAATTTTAAATGATCTTGGGCTAGAAGCTAATTTATCTTTTAAATCATACGACCTTACTTATTGCAATTATTTTATTTACAAGTGTAGGGAGAATAAATAAATAATTAACCCACATGAGTATTTGAAAGAATACGAATATTCTACGTTTAGCATAGTAACTTATAATTAACTCTATCATTTCTCGTTCTCTATAATTTAAAATCTCAAGTAATGAGACTCGTGGATGCTTAGCCTAATAAACCAATTAAGGTCTACATGGTTAAGGATACTAGCTAGAGTAAGCTTAAATAAGCAAACTCGGTTTGAGTCAAAATATTCACGATGGGCCTAATATGTCAAAGACGTCTAAACTTGTTAAAACCGTTTTATTTATTCATTTTTTTTACCTTTTTGACTTTATTCATGAAATGGAATATATACATATGATAGTGATGACAAAAGGAAAGGAGATAAAAGAAAATAAATGGAAAATACTACTAGGCCAAAATAGATAAAAAAAAATTTGAAAATATCGAAAATATTGATTTCCCGGTTTAAATGAGGACAAATTCATGTAAAAGCCCACTTTACTTCGATAGAAATCTCCCTATACTTAAGATAAATTGCCCTCAATGTTTAAGCATGTGGAAGTAAACTCCCCTACACTTAGGACATTATGCACTTTGTTTAAATCAAGCTAAGGAATAGACAACTAAAGTGATTTCAATTTCAACATTTATTTTTATACAATATTGAATCACAATAGTTTTGATAGAACCGGTATCGCGGGTACACGGGATCATGGGTCGCCTCAAAAGCACCAAAAGTGGAACGATATATCAATAAAGTCCCTGCACAATCACCACAAAACTACAACCTATTTGGCTCCCCCTACACTTATTGGTTGAAAAAGGTAAAGGCAATCTAACCTAGTTATACGATGCTTGATTTATTCTTCACGAGTCTCTAGCTCGACTCGATTTCCCGAATTTAATTTAAGGAAAATATGGAGAGGGATGGAATCATCTCATGAGAGATGTCCTATCCAAAGTACAACTTAACTCATTGGCCATTCACTTTGTAATTGGGCCCATTTGGTTGAGCTAGCTCAATGGTGCCATAAGGGAAAATTAGGGCCACGGTGAATGGACCGAACCAACGGCTCTTACGTTTGCCCGAAAAGATTTTCAACCGATAGTTAAAAAGTAAACTTGCTAACCAACGTTGAACTCTCGGTTCTTAATCTTGTTATCATGAATTTGCTTAGTTTTCTCCTTGACGAATTCTCATAGGCATTGTTTCTAAGCTCATTCAATTCATTAAGCTGGATTTTTCTATAGTCGCCGGCTTTGTTCAAGTCAAAATTAGCCCATTTAGAAGCCCAATAAACCTTATGCTCCAACTCACTGGCTGTCTTATAAGCGGTACGGAAAGCCTACAAAGCGTCGTCTAATTTATTTGACCAAGAAGCACGATGCTCTCCCATGGTTCGCTCTAAGATTCTCTCAAGACCACGATTGGAAACCTTGGCTTGGCCATTAGTTTGTGGATGATACGCGGTGGAAAGTCTGTGATTGACACCATACTTAGCCATGAATCATGCGAATTGAACATTTCAAAAATGAGTCCCGCGATCGCTAATAATAGCACGAGGCACACCAAATCGAGAAAAGAAGTGTTTCAAGAAGTTAACTACAACCCTAGAATCGTTAGTAGGCAAAGCCTTAGCTTCAACCCACTTGGAAACGTAGTTGACGACTACAAGGATGTACTTATTACCTTTAGACGAGGGAAATGGCCCCAGAAAGTCGATGCCCCAAACGTCGAAGATCTCACATTCTCGAATGAAATTTTGAGGCATCTCATCATTGTGAGTGATCTTTCCTTGACGTTGGCAAGCATCACAATGCTTAACCATCTCATGCGCGTCATGATAGATGGAGGGCCAAAAGAATCCGGAGTCGAAAACATTCTTCGCGGTGTAATTTGGACCAAACTAACAATCGGTGGGTCCTTTGTGGCAAGCTTAAAAAATGTATTAAGCCACCAACCCATCGACACAACATCGGATAACTTGGTCCGCACATTGCTTAAAGAGATAAGGGTCATCCTAATAGTAGTGTTTTATGTCCTTGAAAAATTTCTTGCCTTGTTGGGACGATAACCCTTCAATTAGAACACCACCCGCTAAATAGTTTGCAATGCCCGTAAACCATAGGGTGTCATCCTCCTTATAATGGATAGACATTAGAGACTCGAGTTTACTAAGATGATCCGCGGCTAGGTTTTCTGCTCCTTTTTTATCACGAATTCCAATTTTGAATTCTTGTAAGAGCAAAACCTAACGATGTAGTCTCGTTTTAGCATCTTGCTTGGTCAACAAGTATTTCAAGGCGGAATGGTCAGTGTAAACAATGGTGGTGGAAAGCATAAGATAGGGGCGGAATTTCTCAAAAGCATACACTACATCTAAAAGCTCTTTTTTCGGTAGTGGTATAATGTAATTGATCCCCCTGTCATTGTCTTACTAGCATAATAGATAGGTTAGAAGTGTTTGTTAACTCGTTGACCTAAAACCGCTCCTACCGCGAAATCACTAGCATCGCATATTAGTTCGAAAGGTAACTCCTAATTTGGAGATACTAAGACCGGTGCCTTAGTTAATCTACCTTTAAGAATTTCAAAGTATTCAAGACATTCGGGTGAAAAGATGAAAGGAGCGTCCTTTTTAAGAAGATGAGTCATAGGTCGGGCTATTTTGGAAAAATCTTGGATAAAGCTTCGATAAAATCCTTCGTGACCTAAGAAACTCCTAACGCCTTTGACGGTGGTAGGTGGAGGTAATTTAGCAATGACGTCAACTTTTGCACGTTCGACTTTGATACCGACTTTAGAAATTTTATGACCGAGGACGATGCCTTCTTTTACCATGAAATGACACTTTTCCCAATTAAGAATGAGGCGAGTGTCTTCACACCGTTTAAGCATACATTCTAAATTAGCAAGGCAAGAAGAGAAAGAATCACCATAAACCGAGAAATGATCCATAAAGACTTCCATAGTTTGTTCAACCATGTTGATGTTCGTTTGTAAGTCTTAAATTTATATTACAAGGTTTAGACAATACAAGGGACTAGAATACAAACACGGGCAAGTATACCATTTCGTTCGTAATATATCTTTGCAGTGGTAAGCCAGGATCGTTCGCTGAGACTTAGTTTCGTTTTGGTAATTGTGAGACCCCCAAAATCTGACATGGAACGGTTAGGCAATGAGGGGATCACATGTCAAGGTACAAGTAACAATCAGTTATAAATGACACGAAAAATGACGTGATTGAAGACATATATATTACATCACATTATATCAGAGTTTAGAAACATCGGTCCCACAAGTTTTTAAACATAATAAAGTACCATAACAACATAGTTTAAAGTTTTAAGATAACAAAAGATCAGCGGAAGACTTTAACAACGTCATTTATAACAAAGCATAAACATATCACAACACAGATCTTTCCAAGCTGCCAACATCCTACGGTACCTCGTCCAAGCCCATTAAGCAGTATTACCTGAGATTAAAACATGTAAAACCCGTCAACATAAAGTTGAGTGATATTCATAGGTTTAGAAAGCTAAGTAATGGAACAAAATATACTTTGTAAAACAAGTAATGGGGGGTATGACTATGTACATTCTCCATAGTCATGGTATATTATTGCTATTTAGTTCATGAACTGAAGCTTAACTCAATGTAAGTTCCTCTAGGGAGTATTCAGCCTAAATACTCAAGTATAAACAAATATTAGTGCGTCAAGGTACTTGAGACGGGGATAGTCAATCCTGATGGATCCACCTACAACATTCGCGCTTAGTACTCAAATTAACGGTTCATGATCAGGAGAGGAAACTTAAGGCTAGAGACTAAAAGCAATACTATCGATGAATTCATCTGGCAGCATACAGTTCTGGATAGCATACAGTTTAAAAGATTGTGGTCCAACATGTTAATCTCACCCCTTCTTTTGAAGCAATGAACAAGTAGCTAGAGGGGCTATGAACTCACCTTAGCTATATGGTGGAATCAACACGAAACTGGAGGGCTCAGAAGAAACAACAGAAAATCAAGCAATCTTAAGTCATCCGAGACCTACGATAACAGGACGCGAAAGTTTAGAAGACACGAAATAAATGTTTATAAAAAAATTGAATTAAATGAATACATAATCAAATTATGACACATGAGAAAAACCAAGCAAGGGATACTTCAAGACTCCATCTAAAAGTATACTTTTATTAGACAATGCTCTCGATAAAAACAGTCGGCACATACCAAATGTGCGGGCTGATTTACCTCACTTAGACACGTCAAATGTTTATGGTACTAACTGAGAAGCTCACTTAACATCTATAGAAAGACATATAAAAAGCTCGTCAAAAGTTTTTACTTCTAAGACTCACTGCCCGACACATCTTCGGGTTACAAAATCCGGACAGAATTACGTCCTTGACTCGTAAAACCATTTTGACCTTTCTAAACAATACCATTTATAAACCCGACACTTGAGTTTGATAATGGACTCACAACCCTAAATTTATAGTCCAAAAACAGCCTTTGAATATTTTTAAAACTCAACTTATAGTCCCCGAGATTCGATTCAAATATCGACAACAATTTTAGATTGTGTCGATACTCGTCTCCCGGTACACGAATAATCAAACTAACACCATTTCCAACTCGTTTGGAGTTGGAAGCTCTAATTTATATCAAATCGAAACTAAGAAAAATATCTACAGCCCTATCTTATTAGTTTAACAATAAAACAAGTTTAAGTTACCCAAAACCAACTTATACTTTCTGCCTAAAATTAGTACTTTGAAAATCATATCAAATGACTTTTTCAACAAAATCAAATCATTTTTCCACTCATAAAATCATCCTAATATCATCCTTTAACATCCTACACCCTTGCATGCACCAAAATCAAAAGATAAAAATCAAGAACTTAGACTTTTGAACATCAAAAACACAAAATCTATCCATGATCATCTTAAAAACAAAGATCAAACACTTATTCAACCAAAAAATCATCAAAACTTCAAAAGTTGATGCATGTGTACAAATTTTTTACCAAAAGATGCACCTCAAAATTCTAGGAAGTGGTCTTTTAATTGTTTTGAGTGAATCAAATTAATTGTTGATGATTCAAGATGGTTTTGGGGGTGTTGGTTGACGGTAAAAACAAGGGGGAGGGTTGTGTGATGATTTTTTTTAATTTGTATATTATTTGTTAGTGGAAGTGAAAATGGTTTTATATATGGTTAGTTAAGTGGAGGACTAAACTTATCAATTTTGAAACTTTAGGACTAGAAAATAAATACTTTTGTTAAAAAGTGAGAAATGACTAATAGTCAATTTTACAAATATTTACGGGCTCGTGTTTCGTAAAAATACTTTCTCAAAAGTAAAAACGCACCCAAAATATGATAATATAAACTCCCGACTCGACTTAACACGTCATTAAAAGAAAACATCGAAAACATCGAACATTGAAACAATCGACAGTAGAAATATGAAATACAAGAATTTATTACTGTGCCCGTTATCGATCTAGACTTAATAGAATGTAAATATTAATATCTTTAAGTCGAAATATTTAGCCCTCGGTTCTCGTTCCTTTGATTCAAGTAAACGTTTGTAAAAATGCACGTGGGTGATTTTAAATCAAAATATTTGATTTAAATAAATATGGAATTATAAAATAAAAATAATTTAATAATATCGAACAAGTACCAATAATGATTAAAATAATGAATAAGAGTAAAATAATTACTAGAAAAAAACGAGATCTCACAGTCTTCCCCCCTAAAGAAACTCTGGTCCCTCATAGTTTAACTGGAGATGGAAGAAGAAGACGAGAACAGATGAGGATACTTAGTCTTGAACTGATCTTCACATTCCCAAGTGAACTCAGCACCCCGACGTGAATCCCAAAGAACTTTCACGATAGGAATCCAACTACGTTTCAGCTTCTTGACTTGGCGTTCCACAATCTCTATTGGTTCTTCAATGAAGTACATTTTCTCGTCCACCCTTATTTCTTCTAACGGTATCTGAATATCTGATTCGGTTAGACATTTCTTAAGATTTGAAACGTTAAATACATCGTGTACACAACTTAACTCTTGAGGTAACTTCAGTCGATAGGCTACTAAACCAATACGCTCGACGATCTCGAATGGTCCTACAAAACGTGGCGCAAGTTTTCCTCTTTTATCGAACCTCACGATACCTTTCCATGGAGATACTCGTAACAGCACACGGTCTCCGACTTGAAACTCAAGGGGTCTGCGTCTTTTGTCTGCGTAACTCTTCTGACGACTTCTAGCAGTTTTCTGTCTTTCCCTAATCTATACAATCTTGTATGTAGTTTCTAAGACTAATTCAGGTCCTATCAGTTTACTTTCACCTACTTCGTTCCATATCACTGGCGATCTGTACTTACATCCGTATAAAGCCTCGAATGGTGAACACTTGACACTTTTATGATAACTGTTATTATAGGAGAATTCAACCAAAGGTATATGAGTGTCCCAGCTACCACCAAAATCCATAACACATGCTCGCAGCATGTCTTCCAGAGTCTGAATAGTGCGTTCACTTTGTCCATCCGTTTTTGGGTGATATGTTGTACTCATCAATAATTGCATACCCAACGCCTTTTGAAGTGCTTTCCAGAAATGAGACTCAAAATGACCATCCCTATCAGAAATAATCGATATTGGCACTCCATGCTTTGCAAGAATCTCATTGATGTAGATTCGAGCCAATCTATCAGTTTTATAATCCTCACGAATAGGAAGGAAGTGAGCAGATTTGGTTAATCTATCAACAATTACCCAAATTGCATCAAAACCACCACTGCTTCTAGGCAGCTGTGTGACTAAGTCCATTGTAATCTTTTCCCATTTCCATTCTGGGACTTCTGGTTGTTGTAAAGACCTAAGGGTTTCTAATGTACTTCTTTAATCTTTAAACAAGTCAGACACATGTTAACGTATTCTGCTATGTCCTTTTTCATACCTGGCCACCAGTAAAATCCCTTAAATCGTAGTACATCTTATCTGCACCAGGGTGAATCGAATATCTTGAAGCGTGAGCTTCGTCCATTATTACCTTTCTTAATCCTCCAACCAATGGAATCCATAATCGTCCAACAAAGTAAATTGTTCCATCTTCTTTCCTTTCAAGCTGAGCATCTAATCCTCGCAGCAATTCTGCTGGAGCCTTAATGTCCTTTGCAGCTTCTTTCTGTGCTTCTAAAATTTTAGCCTTGAGGCTAGATTGAATGGTTATGCTCATAGCACGCACTCTCCTAGGTTTAAGTCTTTTCTTTTCGACTTAGGGCATCAGCTACAACATTAGCCTTTCCTGGGTGATACTTAATTTCACATTCATAGTCGCTAAGAAGTTATAACGTCTTTGTCGCATGTTCATGTCCTTTTGGTTAAATATATACTGGAGACTCTTATGGTCAGTGTATATAACACTTTTTGTCCCATAAAGATAATGTCTCCGTTTTTTCAAGGCAAATACTACTGCACCTAACTCCAAATCGTGAGTAGTATATTTCTGCTCATGGGTTTTAAGTTGTCTGGAGGCATAAGCAATCACTTTTCCTCGCTGCATTAAGACACACCCGAAACCTTGGTGGGATGCATCACAATAAACAACAAAATGATCTGGTCCGTCAGGAAGTGTTAACACTAGGGCATTACATAATTTTTCCTTTAATAAGTAAAAATATTGCTCTTGCTCTTTGTTCCAAATGTATTCCTTATTCTTTTGTGTAAGCAGGGTTAAAGGCTTAGCAATCTTGCAGAAATTTTCAATAAATCTGCGATAGTATCCGGCTAACCCAAGAAATGAACGGACCTCAATAGGCGATTTAGGAGATTTCCAATTCTTAACTACTTCAACTTTACTAGGATCCATGTGTATACCATCCTGATTTACCACGTGTCCTAAAAACTGAACCTCTTTCAACCAAAATTCACACTTAGAGAATTTGGCATACAACTTTTCTTTCTCTAGAAGACTTAAGATTGTTCTAAGATGATTTTCATGATCTTTTTCTGATTTTGAGTAAATGAGGATGTCGTCAATAAAGACTATGACAAACTTATCAAGTTAGGGTTTGCAAACACGGTTCATTAGATCCATAAAAACTGCAGGAGCATTGGTAAGACCGAATGGCATAACGGTAAATTCAAAGTGACCATAACGGGTTCTAAATGCGGTTTTGGATGTCACTTTCATGCAATCTTAACTGATGATAACCTGAACGAAGATCTATCTTGGAAAAACAACAAGCACCTTGCAATTGATCGAATAAGTCGTCTATACGAGGAAAAGGGTAACGATTCTTGATTGTCAACTTATTCAATTCCTTGTAATCAATACACATTCTCATTGCACCATCCTTATTCTTAACAAAGAGCACAAGTGATCCCCATGGAGAATGACTCGGTCTAATGAAACCTTTCTCTTGTAATTCCTTGAGCTGATTCGATAATTCATTCATTTCAGACGGGGCTAAAAGATAAGGCGATTTGGCAACAAGCAGTGCACCCGGAATAAGATCGATACGGAATTCAACTTCACGCACATGAGGTAATCCCGACAATACATCTAGGAAAACTCCAGGAAATTCACAAACGGTACGAATATCATCAAGCTTTTTCTGATCAGCCTTGATAGAAAGAAGAGAATTCGGATTGTCATCCGCCTTCTCACCGCGAAGTTCTAAGATTTTACCCGAAGAAAGAGGAATACGCAAGATTCGCTCAGAACAAACAATGACAGCACGATGAGACGCTAACCAATCCATACCAACAATAACATCAAAACTGTCGAGACGTATCGGTAAAAGGTCGATTAAAAACAAATAACTAAGCAAATCAAGGGTACAACCACGCAAGACTGTATTGGTACTAACAATCTTACCGTCTACTAATTCTACTTCATAGCTAGTGTCTAAAGCAGAAAGAGTAATATCAATGAAAGGAGTGAAAGCAGAAAACACGAAACTCTTCTCAGCACCGGATTTGAATAAAACACTAACTTAATGATCGTTAAGAATATACGTACCCGCGACCACCTGAGGATTCTGCTGAGCGTTATTTTCCAATGATACACTCTACCTCGGGCTCCATCGTTCTGCGGATCCTTTGCCTTTGGACACCTATTCTGATAATGACCTTTTTCACCACAATTTAGCACACCGGGTTGTATTTTCCTTCCTTATGGCCAATCCTCTTACAAATTGCACCCTTAGGAGGACACACACCAACATGATACCAATTGCATTGATCGCACTTAGGCAGAATCCCAGTATAACCTCGTTTGCCAGCAGGAGTAGCAGGAGTAATAGGAGCAGCATGAGTAACAGGAGCAACAGGATTAACAGGAGAAGCAGGAACAACAGGAGCATCATCATACATGTTTGTTGTCTCTTGTCTCTTGTTGGCTTGTCGGTTATTGTTCCTGTTGGAGTTTCTATTGTTGCCTCGGTTGTTGTTGCGGTTATTACCCTGATTATTTCCTTGATTGTTTCCTTTATTATCCTCCCGTTTCCATTTGTTATCAGCATTTAACTTAGCAGCTTTCCCTTCCACAGACTGCTCGACCAATTCACAAGCCATGTTCACCGCTTCATGTAGAGAGGAAGGTTTTGATGAAGTACTGTGTCCTTTAATCCTTTTAGGAAAGCCTTTGACATACCTTTTTATTTTCTTCTTCTCATCTAGAACCAGTTCAGGACACATTAACGCCAACTCATGAAACCTATTAGTGTAAGCTTCAATGTTAGCCTCAAAATATTGAGTCAAACAAGAATGTTCGGTCATAGGTTTATATTGTAATATTTATTAGAACGTTGTAATAGTTAGTTAAAATAGTCGTGACATTACGGGCTTGATGGTTAGCTTAAAAGGCCTCTTTCAAGGTACTAGGCATTTATTCAAGCCCGACCCAAAACAATATAGTCCATTAGAGAGCCCGCATGTGGGTGGACTATATAAGCACCCTCCTAGCATGTTAGGAGGGTGGATGATCTCATTATTCTTAATCTAATTTCACAAGTTAATCATCTCTTTCTCTCAACTTTCTCTCACTACTTTATCTCTCTGAAATTCATATCTTTTCCATCTCATTTCTTTAATCTATCATCATATTTTATTGGGACAACAATTGGTATCAATTGCCAAGGGGTAGATTTGTGTTTAGTTTGTGGTTATCATTTTCGATTTCGTGTGATTTTCATCTTAAAAGCATCTCGTATAAAAAAAATTGTGTTTTTGAGCTCAAAATCTTCATACAAATTGCCTACAAAGTTGTGGTAGGAATTTGTGTTCCTCATTTTGGTGATTTCCACGAAAAAATTGGAACTTTTGGCTTGATTTTTGGGGAAAAATTCGTCATTTTGGAGTTTTTGGTTACACAGTTCGGAATTTGAAGTTTTATAACTCGGGAAGCTAGGGTTTAGGAATATTCCGAACTAGGTGGGAAAAGCAGTTTATTCCGAACTAAGTGAGAAAGGGGTATTCCAAACTAGGTGGGAAAAGCAGTGTATTCCGAATTAGGTAGGATCATGGGGTATTCCGAATTAGGTTAGAAGTGGTATTCCGAACAAGGTCATTGGTCACGTATTCCGAATTAGGTGGGAAAGATGAGTATTCCGAACTAGGTCAGTGATCTCTTTTTCCGAACTACGTGAGAATTTGTATTCCGAACTAGGTGTGAATCTTGGATTCCGGATTACGTATTGACTTCACATTCCGAATTAGATCAGGATTCCATCACATTCCGAATTAGAGCCGAATTCCATCACATTCCGACTTACATCAGAATTCCATCATTCCGAACTAGATCAGGATTCCATCACATTCCGAATTAGATCCGAATTCCATCACATTCCGAATTACATCAAAATTCAATCATTCCGAATTACATCAGAATTCCATCATTTAGAATTAGATCAGAATTTCAAAGATTTCGAAGTAGGTCATGCTTTCATAGATTCCAAACTAGGTGTTTGATTCACATTCCGAATTACTTCAAGTATTCCGAATTAGTTCAAGATCAATGTTTCCGAATTATATATAAGTTCATTGGATTCCAAATTGTTTTTTGTAGATTTATTCCAAATTAGGTTGGAATCGTGTGATTTTTTCGCTTAAGAATTTTTGGTTTCATACGAAGACATTGTTTGGGGTTTCAACCACAATCTACTCACAACAACATCAACTTAAGATCCTATTCAATTCACTTCATTCTTTAGATGGATTCTACAGCTGAATATCGTGTTACTAATAACAATATCATGGTGGCGGGTAACAAAGAGAGACCACCAATGCTTGTGACTGGTAGATAGCACAATGGAAATCACGATTCCTTAGATATCTTGACACCAAACCCAATGGTGATGTTCTTTGACGTTGCATCAAAGAAGGACCTTATACTCCCATTACAATCACTGGTCCTGCAATTCCAGCAACCGACTCAACGACCGGTTTCGATGAGCAAACAATTAAGGAAACATATGAGAACACTTCGAAAGAGAACCGTGCTTGGATTGATGCAGAGAAAGAAGCAATCTATTTGATTCTAAGTGGTATAGGGGATGATATTTAATCAACGGTTGATGCATGCTCTACTACAAAAGAGATGTGGTTTGCCATTGAATGCTTGCAACAAGGTGAATCACTTAACAAGCAAGATATCAAAACTAACTTGTTCTGGAACTTTGGTAAGTTTACTTCATTGGATGGTGAATCAGTTAATTCATATTACTCAAGGTTCTACAAGATGATGAATGACATGACAAGAAACAATTTGCAAGTCTCCACCATGCAAGTCAATGTGCAATTTCTACAACAACTTCAACCTGAGTGGACACGATTTGTAACTTTGGTGAATGAACAAAGTAAGTTAAACGAGGTCAACTATCACACGCTCTTTGACATTTCGAAACAATTTCAGAATGAGGAAAATGAACTTCGAGTTGAAAGGATAGCAAAGACTGCTAATCTACTCGCTTTGGTGTCTACAACTCAACACACTCAAGATCATCGCTCTCGTGCTCCAAGGTCATACTCCACTACATCCTCCTCACCAAGATACTCCACTTCATCTAAGTATTCTGCTCCCACACAATCACGAGACAAAGAACCAAGAGAACCATCACCATCACCTGAGCCATCATCTGAAGAGGACAGTGATGAAGAACTAGCTCAGAAGGATAGGGAGATGAAGCAACAAATTGCTTTCATTATGAAAACCTACAAAAAAATCTTCAAACCCACCAACAACAATCTTCGAACATCATCAAATACACGGAACCAATATGTTGAGAGTCCTCAAAGGTATGATACACGTCAACGTGATGAAAGTCCTCCAAGTTATGATCGACGTAATCCAACTCATGTTGAGGGTTCTGCACGGTATGACCAACAAACTGCTAAGTATGATGCTCAAAGGATTGCTACTGCTGCTGGGAATAGGGAGACTGTTGGTACTCAAGTGGTTCAGCAAATTGGGATTCAGTGCTTTAATTGTCAAGGCTATGGGCATATGGCAAAGGAATGTAGGAAGCCGAAATGGGTTAGAGACTCTGGCTATCCTAAGGAAAAGATGCTTCTTTGCAAGAAGATGGAAGCTGGGGTTAAGTTGTCGTCTGAGGAAGGAGAAATGCTTGATGATACTGATGATGAAGCCTCCGATCAAGAACTTGAAGCACATTACTCGTACATGGAAAATGTTGAAGAAGTTCTCAACGTCACTGAAGATGACAATGGTCCTATCTTTGACACTGAGCCAATCGATAAGGTACACACTGAAGAGGAATATAATGTGTTTGGTAATACTCATGAGCATTGTGAGCTACCCAAAGCCATTAATGACACATGTATTATGGAAACGGTTGATAGCAATACCACACCCAATTCATCAGACATGTGCAATAATGAGTATGAGGATGATCAACATGCAAATGAGTATGACGATGACGAGGAGCGTATTATGCTTGCTAACTTAATTGCTTCATTACAAAAAGATGTCAAAGAAACTAGAAAGAGTCAAAAGCAATTAAAGAAGGCAAACGCTACGCTCACTCAAAATTTTGAAGAATGCAAAGCTGCTCTAATTAAATCTAGTGAGACCATTGATAGCTATACAGACTTGAACGTCATTCTTAGTCAAAATTCTAGCCTTGTTGAGCGAGAAGGGTAAGGAATGCTTGGGTTAGGTGGTGGAGGTGTAGAAGGTGAAGGTTGAGATGTTGAAGGGTTAAAGGTGGAAGGTGGGGTTGGTGAAGGGTTCTTCTTGGGTACTTCTTCATGACGAGGCGGAGCCGGTAATGGTGAACTAATACTAGGTGTGGGAGTAGTAGGGATAAATGGTGGTGGAGGAGGTGTAGATGGTGTAACTGGGGGTGGGATAGATGGTCCTACTAAAGTTGCTCCACTAGGGGTAGTAATAGCACTCACATTCGCTCTCGGGTTGGTGACGGTGTTTGAAGGTAGAGAGCCAAAGTAGAGGGTTAAGTGGTTGGTAAGAAACTAGCCAGCATATTCTTCAAATCATTCGTTTGAGTGCTGAAGGAGGATTGTATATCATTTCGAAGCTCGGATCTAATGTCATTCCCTTGCTTAGTGATATCCTCTTTCAAATTGATAATTTGGCTTTGCAGATTCTTAATTTGCTCCCCTTGGGTTCTCATTAAAGCTTCAACATCTTGATTAATGGGTGGGGCTTGTTGAGCGGTTGGGTGATAAGGATTAGAAGCTCGAGGTGGGATTTGGTTGCTTCTATTGTAATTGTTGTTGGGGTTGTGGTTTTGAGGAGAAAAACCAGGTGAAAGATAGTTGTTCGACCGGTAACTTGGCAAATTTCGATCCCCTTGAGGTCGGGCTTGGTAATTTTCCGGTGAATAGTTACCATAAGCCGCATACACGTTTTCCGGATTGCCTTGAGTAGAAGGACAATCAGTGTATGAGTGAGGACCGCCGTATGTCTCACAAGAAATGGCTACCGCTTTAACTTGTTGTTGTTGGTTTGTAGCGATGAGCAAGATATTTTTGTTCATTTCGGCCATCATGAGGGTGAATTCGGTCATATCGGGGTTTGCGGAAGTAGAAGAAACATTGACTCTTGGGTTATTCCTTGAAGATGCAGAAGAATCCCAATTTTTGTGATGAGTAGTCATGTTCTCAATAAGCTCTCTACACTCCTCGGGTCTTCTTTTCATAAATGTGCCACCGGCGGCTGCATTAATCGTATCACGATCACGAAAAGTCAAACCGTTGTAGAAAGTATCAATTAAGGTAACGGGGAGCATGTTGTGGTTGGGACATCGATCGATCAAAACATTATATCTTTCCCAAGCATCAAAGAGAGATTCATCGGGTTCTTGCATGAAACCGTTGATTTGATTTCGAAGGCTCGTGACCATGGATGGTGGAAAGTAGCGTGAAAAAAATCGTTGTCATGTCGTCCCAAGTATGAATGGAATTCTTCGGGAGACGATCAAACCATTTTTCGGCGTGGTGGGATAATGTATGTGGAAAGAGTTGAAGGCGAAGAACATCCATAGTAGCACCGGGCAACTCCATGCTTTGAGTAATAGTAATGAATTTGTCATGGTGCTTGTTGGCATCATCATCCGGTATTCCGCGGAATGGATTAGTTTGCACTTGTTGGATCATGTTATGCTTCAACGAAAACTCTGGAGCCGTGATTTGCATCGGCGCGATCGGTCCTCCTCGTCCAAACATTGTGGGTTGACAAAGATCCTCCATTGTCCGAAGATCGGGCTGTGGAAGAACATTGTTGTTGTTATTGTTAAGGTGCGGTGGGTTATTGTTGTTGCTCACACCTGCCATAGCTAAATCTTCACGAGTCTCGGGCTCTGGATAAGTTGAAGATCTAGTACGCATACACCTACGAAAGCAAAAGAAAAAGATACCAAAGCAATAGACAATATATATACACTATAAAAATAAAATCTTTTTGGATTTTTGAAAATTTCTAATTTTTATGGATTTTTAACAATTTTTAAGAAAGAAAAATAACGCTCACTAATGAACGGATCACAAAAAGCAACGCGTCTCTCACAGAAAACCGTTAATCTTTACGAAAAGAGCCGGCAGCGGCGCCATTTAATAACTAGGTTTTGGCCAGTATAAAAATTAAGTTCGTTGAAGTGGTATGTCTAATCGAATTGATTATTGGTAAACTATGCGACTCAGTCGTCTTTTGGTGAGGACAAATAGATTGGTCGTTGTAGTGTAATTAAATTGCAGGACGTTAAAGTAAATGGCGTTTAACTAAAACTAATTGAAACTTAATTGGTGCAGTATTTAAACTTTTAAAAGTAAAGTGATTAAATGACTTAAAATTAAATTGACAACGAAATAAAAATGTAAACTATTAAAAGTAAACCAAGTAAAAAGGCAGGAAAACAAAATTTAGAGACTAACAATAATAATAGAAGAAAACTGAAAGAGGCGGGAAAATTTAAATTTAAAATCTAGGAAAAATAAAACAAAACTCTATCCGGATTGCAATACGATCACAACCAACTATCGTGGTTGGATCGTACCCTAGCAATCATAGCCTACGATCGAAGTTTAGATCGTAGTGTACGGATCGCACTCAATGCGATGGAAACAAAGGGATGGTACTTTATAACAGAGTCTTGATCGCAACCTGCGATCGTACTCTATGATCGAAATCCACCACGATCGCAACGAGTGGATCGCAGTGGGATCGTGACCAAGTAATCGTGACCAAGTGATCGTACTCTATGATCTTACCCACGATCGTAATACGTGATCGTGGTGTGGATTATGGAGTGGGATCGTGGTATGATCCTGATCATTGATCGCAACAATGATCGCAAGTTGAAACCCTAAGGGTTTATGCGATCGCACTTGTTGGATCGTACCAAGCAGAAACCTTAAAGAACGGAACAATGGAATCCAATAAGCAAATAAGCTAAACTAAATAAGCACTTTAGCAATAAGCAAATTTCAAAAGCTAAACAAAAAACAACAATAAGAAGAGTACAATAAGCACAACTTTAAAGACTTTTTCAAGACACTAAATAAGTAAACAAAATAAGCAAACTTTTAGAAAGATGAAACTTTTTAGAAAACTTATAAAAACAAATAAGCTAAGTACAAAACAAGCCAATAAGATTGTCAAACTTATAGCTTATCTCATATAAAAACTTAGATAAAAGTAAAAAGGTGAACTTTTTGATCAAATAAGCAAAGAGATTAAGCAATATCTTGCTTAATCCGAAATTGAGATAAACCAAAAACAAGAAAAGTAGAATGAGAAAGTTAAAGAAAAGCTTAATTAAAAGTGAAGATTCAACAACAAAATTAAAAACACTTACTTGAATTAAAGGAATTAAAGTGCAAGACAATTAAGAAAATGACAATGAAATAAATGTGCAAGTAATGTAAATGGTGGAGAACTAATCTTGTCAAAATTAGCTAACAACAAAAAAATGAAATCTAATGACTCCTATTTATAGGAGGAGGAGGAGAGGAGTGGAAGGAAGCTTCCTCCTCTCTTTCTTCTTTCTTTCTTTTTAGTCTTCTTAATTCTTCGACTTTTTCGAGTTTTGTCTCGGGATTAATAAACTCGTCTTGTAATTTCTTCATTATTTTAGACTTGAGTTCTTCGGCTTTTATTAAACTTCTGTCTTTAGAATTTTTCTTCGATAAATCTTCAGAATTGGCCTTGGACTTCCGTTCTTTTAGCACTCTTGATCTTTCGACTTCGTCTTTTGTCTTTTTCTTCGATAAAAGCCCGTGCAATCCCGTGTTTTCTCCCATTTTCACATTTTTGTCCTAAATCACAACAAAAACACAAACCACGCATAATTCCGACATTTACGACATAAAATACACGTTTTGGCTTGGTTATTATTATAATTAAGTGGTAAAAGGATGGGTGTTTTCACACATATCAGGGAGGTTACTTCCACATTCTTAAACATTGAGGACAATGTTTATATTAAGTGTAGGGGGAATTCTATCGAAGTTAAGTGGGCTTTACCTTGTATATGTCCTCATTTTAACCGAAAAATCGATTTTTCGACATTTTTCAAAATGTTTGATCTATTTCGGCCTAGTAGTTTTACCTTTGTTATTGTTATTTTCTTTCTTTGCTAAATTTTGAATAAAGTGGTTTTAATTTTTTAACGTTGTGAATCTTTTGACTCAACCCGAGTTTACTTATCTAAGTTTACTCTAGCTAGTATCCTTAACGAGTTTAAGTCAAGTTTTGCTAGGCTTTTATATAGGGAACTTTAAAACGCGAAAGTCTTAACTCTTACGGGTTAAGAACAAGAACTTTTCGCAAGTTCCTATAATTGATCCTATAAAGTCGTTTATCAAGGGAACTTTAAAATGCGAATTCTAAACTTGAAAAAGTCTAAGAAGTTGCAAGATCCTATAGACGACTTGAAAACCCAAAACTTTGATTTAATAGGCTAAGCATCCACGAGTCTCACTCCTTGAGATTTTAAATTGTGGAGAACGAGAGATGATAGAGTCAATTATAAGTTTGGTATTCTTTCATGAGTTCATGTCAGTTGATTATGAGCCTTTTGTCCTATCGATTTTTAATAAATTAAATTGAAGTAAGTAAGGTTGTACGATTTGAAAAGTTACTTAGCTTCTAGCCCAAGATCGTTTAAAAGTTGCTCGGTAATAATTAGAGTTCATAGCCAAGGTATAACTTATTGAAGCGAGATGCGAAGATTGGCGAGTCCGAAAAGGTCCCAACAAGACATGAGGGCTACATTTTGTTGCTAAAGATCCCAAGTGATGTGAAGAATCATTTATCAAAAATCAATATGAAGGATCTAGACACACGACGGAAAGCAAATACTACCCTAAAGATCATGGAGAAGTCTATCCAAAAAGGCCCTAACAAGGTATGAGGATAAATATATCTAAGTCCTAAAAGGAGGCGGATCGTTGTATATCAAAATCCCAAATAAAGATTGGAGAAAAATGTGGTCCAAATATGAAGAATCTCTCAAAAAGTTCAAGTGAAGAAATTCCTATTATGAAGAGAATACCATTATTTCATGAACGTCTCTCAAGATTTGAAGTATGAAGTCGCTGCCGAATATTCGTCCGAGAAAGGTCTCAAATCGTGAAGCGAGTTATGCCAAGATATGAACTTTAAGAGGTCCCGAGAAGCAGTTTTAAAATATTTTGTCCTTTAGCTAACTATTGCTTAAATCATCCCACTTTATTTTCAGCCTAATAAACTATCAAAATAAGTCAAACAATGCATCCTCGTGATCATTTAAGACAACAATAAAATATAAGAGATATACCTAGGAATAAGGGAGTCTAAGTGAATAATTGGGCCACATGAGTTTGTGTTAGTTTGCTAACTTATAATAACAATGATCTTGTTTTTAAGCTTCGTATGGGGAACGTGAAACTTGAGGGTGATACTCATTCATGACATTCCAAAACCCGAAGGTAAGTCTTTGATTTCTTTACTTGTTTTCTTCCTTTAAAATTTTTTTAATTTTCTATCTCTTTAATAAAGGCCAAGGTGGATTGATTATGATGGAAAATGTAAATCTTGATTTGTAATTAATGCATTGCATGAGGACATTGCAATGGTCAAGTGTAGGGGATTTAATAAGTGTGAAAACACTTATCCTTTTACCACTTAATTATAATAATAACCAAGCCAAAACGTGTATTTTATATCGTAAATGTCGAATTATGCGTGGTTTGTGTTTTTGTTGTGATTTAGGATCAAAATGTGAAAAGGGAAGAAAACGCGGGCTTTCACGGGTTTTTATCGAAGAAAAAGACAAAAGACGAAGTCAAAAGATCAAGAGTGCACAAAGAACGGAAGTCCAAGGCCTATTCTGAAGAATTATCGAAGAAAAAGTCTAAAGACGGAAGTTTAATGAAGTCTAAGAACTCAAGTCTAATAAATGAAGAAATTATAAGACAAGTTCAATTAATCCCGAGACATAGTCGAAAAAGTCGAAGAATTTAGAAGACGAAAAGACGAGAAAGAAAGAAAGAAATAAGGAAGCTTCCAACACATGCTAACCTCCCTTCTCCCTATAAATAGAGACTTCATTTCATTTTTTAGTTTTGTTAGCTAATTTGACAAATTAGTCTCTCCACCTTTAATTACTTGCACCTTTAATTTTCATGTCATTTACTTAATTGTCAATTTAATTTCATTTTCTTACACCTTAAATTTCTTGCCTTTAATCCCAAGTAAGTTAATTTTGTTGTTGAATCTTTATTTTCCTTTTAATCAAACTTTTCATTATCATTCTTATTCTACTTTTCTTGCTTTTGATTTGATTTTGATTCGGATTAAGCATTCACTCTTATTGCTTATTTGATTAAAAAGTTTACCTTTTTATTCTTATCTAGGCTTTCATACGATTTAAGCTTTGAGGTTGACATGCTTATTGGCTTATTTTGTATTTTGCTTAGTAGTTTCTAAGTATTCTTAAAAGTTTTATCTTTTTAAAGTTTGCTTATTTTGTTTGCTTATTTTGTGTTTTGAAAAGGTTTTAAATTCGTGCTTGTTTAGTTTTACTTATTCTTGTTTTAATTAAGTTTTTGGTATTTGCTTATTGTCAAAGTGCTTAATTGGGTTTTGCTTATTGCGAATTTCATTCTATCGGAAAGAGGTATTTGGATTCCGACAGCTTCATTTATTCTGATCGTGACATTGGATTAGGGATTTGAGATTCCGACGGTTCTTTCCCCCTTATTCCGATCGTGATTGCGATCGCTCATTGCGATCGTACATTGCGACGGGTCTTAAGGCCTTATTGAAACGAAGTGCTGCCAAAATTTCTATAGCCACATTCCGATGGTTTAATTATAGATATTCCGATGGTTTTGTTTTAATATATTCCGATAGATTTGATTTTACTTATTCGGATAGACTCGTTTTAATATATTCCGATAGGCTCATTCCGACGAAGCATTCCGATATCCAAGGTTTGTTATTCCGACAGATTTATGTTTCAGACATTCCGATAGGAGTGATTCCGATCACATTCCGACGGATATACTTTCCGATAGGTATTCCGATGGGAAGGTATTCCGACGGTAGGTTGAGTTCTATCATTTTTGCCTTAGTTTATATTTTTAAGTTTGCATTGTTTTAAGTTTTCAAATTTTCATTTTTATTAAATTGTCAAATTTACTTTTCGTCAAGCTTTAATTATAAGTCATTTAATTAATTTACTTTTAAAAGTTTTAATGTTGCACCATTTACGTTTTAATTAGTTTTAGCTTTAATTAACGTCATTTACTTTAACGTTTCGCAATTTAATTTTACTACAACGACCAATCTATTTGTTTCCACCAAAAGACGACTGAGTCGCACGTTAACCGGAGGTCAATTCGATTAGACATACTTCTTCGACTAAAATTATGTATTAATTCTCATGCTCACCCTTGTAAATATTATCGTTTTTCTAATAGTGTAATGCGGGGAATTGTGCTCTTCCAACCTTTGTTTCGTAGTTGTTAGTGATTGTGATTTATTAGGTTCATCGTCATCATTGAAGCCTCTCGTGTTCGTTTTACGTATCACTCGAGCTTCGATCGTTGCCTTTGAAAATTCCGATATCTGATGATATCCTTTTACTTTCTAACGTTTATCTTATAAGCATAATTCATAAACGGTTTTTAGGTTATTCATTTTACATTTTCCATCCTCGAGATTAAGCAATCGAATTTTCGTCTCTAGTATGGGGGTGTTTCACCCTTAGGCTCGAAACATTGAGGACAATGTTTAGTTTTAGTATGGGGAGTGAATAGATACTTCACCTTGCTTACGTCATCACGCAATCTAATTTTCATCTTTTTGTTACATTTTATTGCAAAATAAGGCTAAAATGGCCAAATTTAAAGTTTTTCTTGTTTTTCATAAGTGTTTAAGACATGAATGTAGGTTTTTCGATGGTGAGGATAAGAGTAATTTTTTACTCAACCGTGTGTGTTGAGCACTTAGCTTCGATTCCTTAACTATAATTAGGCTAAGTCTCGTTACATTGAGGACGAGAAATGATAGAGTTAATTATAAGTTACTATGGTAAACGTAGAATACTCACATTCTTTCAAACACTCATGTGTTTTAATTATTTGCTTATTCTCCCCACGCTTTTATATAAATAAATGCAATAAATAAGGTCGTACGCTTTATAAAATATTTTAGCTTCTAGCCCAAGACCTTTTAAAAGTTACTTGTAATTAAATAAAATACATAGCCAAGGCATAACTTATTGAAACGGGACGCGAAGATTGGCGAATCCAAAAAGACCCTAACAAGGCATGAGGATTACCTTTTTATTGCTAAATATCCAAAGATGATGTGAAGAATCATTAATCTAAATCTAAATGAAGGATCAAGACACACAACAAAAAGCAATACTCCCAAAAAGGTTGCGGAAAAGTGTAACACCCCCAAATTTATACAACTCAGTACAGCGGAAGACTCATTGGTGTTACGGGATAGCACATTACTCACATCATAGACAACGCATAAAAATCGCGTCGTTTAATAATAAATCATTTCCATTCATAAACATCAAAGTTACATCGGTCCCAAGTCATATTATTTCATACAAAGTTTTACAAAGTATTTGAATGGAAAATATTGTTTAAGTGCGGGCCATGAATTATTGATGTCTTCCCGAGAATTACCTTCAAGTACCTGAGATAAAACATGTTAAAAGAAAAGGTCAGCGATAACGCCGAGTGAATTCATAGAGTTTAATAAATTCCATCAATATAACTTTGGTATAAAATTAGTACCAAAAATCAATTCGTACAAATCATTGTAATAGGCCGTAAAATAGCCAAAAATCATTTTATACAAATCTTTGTAATAGGCCATAAAATAGCCAAAGTCATTTTATACAAATCCTTATCGAAAATCATAATATAGGCATTTGCCTTAAAAATTATTATACGAGCCAATGTCGTAAAAACATCATACAATACGTCATATGACGTTGTATGAAAACAAAAACCGTTATATGAATATGGTTATGAAAACCAAAACACAAACATAATATCAATAGTATGACCCTGTATTGCTAGTCAGGCAATACTTCGTAATTCGGTGCGTCTAATAGTATTTCATTAGTTTTGGATTATTATAAGCCGCATGACATTGTTACCTTACTAAACCAACAACGGGTAGCTAACCCGATACAAATTTTTGCCCATCTAAAGTAGCGTGTCGTCACAAAGGTCACGCTATGGAAATCTTCTCATACATAAATTCACTTACCAATCAATGTGGCACGACGGGGATCAACCGTCAAGGCGCGAACTGGGGTGATCGTCCCCAAATAGTAATATTAAATGCATAAGCGTCTACCAACTCCCGGTATTTCACAATTCATGCTAATGGGACTTTTAGTGACATAACCTAACTTTAAGAATCCATTTAATTTCATCTATCGGGTCCTTTAATCATTTATCGGGTCATACAATCGGGTCATTCAATCATTCGGGTCCAAAATCAATAAACAATCAATCGGGACAAATGGTGTCCTATTTAATAAAAACTAACATGTTATCTCCCTCGCGGGTTTATAAAACATTTATAAAAACATTTAAAAGAGTGCGAGGCTATGAACTCACGTTGATGTGGGAAGGCGGGTTATCGGCAATTCGGACGTACGGTACGTGCTTCAATCACGGAAACCTAGACAAATAATACTCGTCTTAGACTCATGTCCAATGAATTTATAAAAATAACAATTATGTATACATATGATGATTTTGTACATATGATGATGATCAAGTGGGTTTATACATCCTTGTTTACTCAATTTAGTGTTTACGTTTTGGTAACGTTTTACTAGTTCACTAGTTTTTCCTATTTACCTATTTTAAGTCCATTAAGCCTCCTATGAGTTCTTTAACTTGTTTTTATCCATTTTATATCTATATTATCAGTATATATAGTTTTCATGTTGGGCCCAAATGGGTTAAGCCCAATAAGCTCTTTTTTAGAAGTATTTATCTTATTAAGTCCAATTATTAGTCCAATATGCTTAGTTAGCTCGTAAATGTCCGTAATTCTTATAGTTCGGGTTTTATCGGTTTTTACTTGTATTAGTCACTTATACATTAGTATATGACTTTTATAAACTTTACATTAGACGGGTTTGGTCGTCTAAGTTTTATTTGGCGAAAAACGTTAATTTTACGGCGATAGCCGAAAAAGTCGTAAAAATCAAGTTTATAGTTTTTACTACTTATAAATATTATTTCACCACCATTTATATAACTTACCCATTTAATTACCCTTTTATACATTTATGTAAATAATTTTTATAAGTTAGTGGGTTTATATTTTTACATTTTATACATTATAATGTGAGTGCTTATATAATATTAATAAACATTATTTCCAAAAATCTGATTTTTAACTTCATGTTCACCATTTTTAACATATCTAGAGTTCTATAATGAATTAGAAGCTCATTTTTGGATGGCATGTTCTTCATAATATGTGCTACATTTAACTTAGTTATAGCTACTGCCCATTTTAAGTTTATCATGCCTTAACAGTCCCTACAAAACTGCTTATTCAGATTAGACCACCTAACTTATTTTGATCATATCTCACTCATTATTTTGATTCCATTGCATGGCCAACTCTCACATGTGTATAACATCTTCTACTTACTGTAAATGGATCAAACCATGCAATTTTATCAGTTCATCTTTTCGTTATCTACTGTTTTTACACAGCCAACTAAATAATCAAGATTTTAGCTTCATTTCTTATAGTTATCAACCTTTTTAAGCATATTTATCAAATCTATCAACACCAAATCCCCACATAATATTTTTAATCATCATTCATCATCATATACATATACATAAATAAAGAAAATACAAGATTACATAATCAAAATAACAAGAGGATAGGAAGAACAATCTCTATACCACCATTAGTGATGAAAAGATGAGGTTTTTGATGAACAAGACTTGGTTTTGGGTAACCAATTTTATGAGATATCAACACCACTTCTAGGGTCATCAAGTATTTGTAGATTCCTCCAAAAATCAGCCATTGTTCTTCATGAAAACTCCTTGAGAAATCAGCCCCAAAGTCCCTTGAAAACTCCTTTTTACATGTTAAGATCACCTCCAATCTTCAAGGCTTCAAAGGAGCATCATCATGTGTATGAATAACACATGATTTTATGGCTAAAATAGATCAAATAAGGGTGTTCTTGGTGGAGATGGGACGAATGTTTAGAGAGAGGAAAGGGAGGATGAGTGGTTTTGCATGTAAAAGTTTAGTGGAAATGGTATGTGTGAAGTAGTTTGAATGGTTTTATGAAAAGTTAGCTTACATTGTAAGCTTTAAACAACAAGTGTAACACTTGTTGTTAAGTGTTGACACCTAAGGGTGTGGTGGAGCTACTTGTTATGGGGGTGGGCAAGTGTAAACTTGTCCCATCCCTATTAATTTACGGGTACTCCTCGATTCTAGTTTCCTCGATTTGCGTGCCCTCGGGTCGTTTTACGAAAAACGTTTTTATAAATTATGAATCAACGGCACAAAACGAATCTAATAAAAATTGTCTCATCAAAAAAAGGAGTTCGAAAACGTAAATACGTAATCCTAAGGTTTCCGGTTTAGTCGTAAAGGACGTTAAATTATAATCGTAAGTTCTAATCTCTTCTCGTAAATTTATGAGTTTATGAACCAACACAAATTTAAAATTCCAAAATAATATTCACGGATAAATTTATTTCCTGAAATGTCAGACTGTCACCAAAACGGTGTATGTAAACGTAAGCACGTAACGTAGAATCCTCCGGTTTAGACGTAGTCGATGCTACTTCAAGACGTAAATCCAAATTTGTTCCCAAAAATAAGTGAGTTCATATTATAACATTAAAATAATGTTTTTAAATAACACTTGAGAATAAAATATCAACCATAAATTGACGGATTGTCACAGCATTTACCCCTAAACAGGATCTTTGTCCTCAAAGATCATCTTACCTTACTACTCGCTTCTAATAGAGTTAAAGCCATGTGGGTATTTCCTCCACATTCGGTCTTTTCTCACAAGTGTAATCTATTATAATATGCGAGTTTCATTAAACATAACTACGGGAATAAGATCAGGCTTAATGTTGACTTACTTTCTCTATCCATGATGTTCACGGGTTTTTGATGAATGCAACTTTTCGCCGATCTAAGCTCTACTAAGAATAATCAGATTCTCACTTGATAGATATTCCATCAAGTTCGATATATGAAACATAATTCACGCAGTCTTTGAAGTCCTAGGGTAGATCCAGCTTATATGCCTTTCAAACCAATCTTTTATATCATCTCAGTGGTCCCATACAACGGGGACTTATATCCCATGATTTGTCAGATCATGAATTCATTTTTCCAAGGTTAAAAATTGTGGCATAACTTCGCTACCCTTTTGGCACTTCAAGATCTACATTTCACATTCACATAACCTCTTGCCCACTACCGACAGTCAATAATCAGATCCTAATTTCAACAATCATTTCAGATTTCACGGGTCGGGTATTTTGCAAGGTTAGGTTTGCCATCATAGGAAACCTTAAACTTAAAAGACATGTCCAACTCACAATGGGTGTTTGTCGGGTGTCTTCATCTCAACTCTTGCTTACAGATGCTCTAAGATTTAGATCCTAACAAGATTCGATCTCGATCCTAATACGATAATTATCAATGATAATATCTCCAAAGGAAAACGATTATACGGTTTATTACCAAAGGTCAATCATTCAAACATAAAACAACACTTATATTACTTTGTATCGTTACTTTACCTCGTCCCTTCGATTGGGGTGGTACATAGTACTCTCATCAAGATTCGTTCTCAATGACTTCTGATCAAATCTCTAGAAATTCGATGCGAAGCGAGGATCTTGATAGAGATGATCGATACAGGCACACTATGTTTACATAACTCCTTTAAATACAAAAGAGTCATTTTCTTCATCGAGATTCTATCATTAACAGGAATGATATTAGTAGATTTGGTCAGTCTGTCGACGATGACCCAAATCGAATCAAATTCAGATGATGACCTTTGCAATAGCTAGACGTTTACTAATGTATGAGGCGATTTCTGCCTTCATAATTGCCATTAGTACAACTTCTTCAGACAAGGATTCTTTTAGTCAAAAATGACATACATATAATACTTATACTTACAAATTCCAATAGAACTATATCTCACAATCCTCCATATTTAGACAATCACATGTGGTCTTTAAAACATTTAACGCTATCGGCTTCTCAACTCTAATGGTTCACACTAGCCGTGAAACCTCTTTTTATTATCTATATTATCCTTTTTATATAATATGTCAGTATCTATATTCACTTCTCATGATGATGTAATTATCATGTCCACAATTCATTCAGATATTCTTTCTATATTATGCGTCAGTAATTACGTTCACCTTCCTGATGAAATAAAAATCACAACCGTATTTATTCAAAAAATTTTCTTCATATCTTCTATGTTTTAGTTTCGTCTTTACTATCATTTTTATCCGTTTTACTCAATCCATCGTCTAAAGCGTCGATAATTATTATAATTAATTAAATAATTATTAGTTGATTTTTATGAAGCGTAAACGTAAAAGTTTTAAATTTCTTAGTTCGACCAATTATATAAAATGTTCAAAAATAAATTTGAATTTAATTATCAAGATTTTTGCTGATTTATCGAAAATAATTAATAAGATTCGTAAATGTTTGAAAAATCTTTGGTTATACTTTGGTCAAAGTTTTCTTAGTTTGAAAAGTAAAAATTATCGTTTCAAATTTCAAGTTACGGTTTAAATGTTTTCCTCAATTCCGCTTAGGTTGTCTAGAAGTATACACAAACATTTACCCCTAAATAGAAGTTTAGTTAAATGTTTTGGTTATAAGGTAATAATCTCTTAAAATCCTTTGTTAAAACATTCGTCAAAACATATTTCCATTTTCTTTTTAGTAAAATTCAAAGTCTTAAAAGGGCTCTTAATTTTTTTTTGAAGAGTCTATATGCATACATCTTACCATTATTAATCCAACGGTCATTTTATGTAAAGGATTAAGTTTTTAATCCCTAAGCGTTAATGGTTCTAATCTTTGAAAAGTCAATATAGCTTCCATTATCTATTAATGACACGGTTAAATCATATAAAGGATTAAGTCCTTAATCACATGTTAAATATTTAAGGTATAGGTTTTCATTGTTCGGCCAATTCAGGGCAATCTATAATTAATTATTAACTCCTTCTTATACTTGTAATCAAACAAATGGTCCTTAATGATCACACGCATGAATTTATCAAATTACAGCCTACACACGTGATTCACCAAATTTATGAATGCTACATGTGTATTAGTCAATCCAAACGACATCACGTGAAACTCATAATGTTCATCACAAGTTCGGGATGTAATGATTGGAATAGATAATCTTCTTCGCAGATGCGAAGTTGATGATAACCATGCCATGGATCAAAAACCTTGTAAATGATCGAACAAATCTTCCATTTCGAGTTATGGATATTGTTTCGATTGTCAATTTACTCAATTCACAGTAATCTATAAATATAAGGAATGATAACACCATAGCTCTTCAGGATGACAGGCTTGGTATAATAAAATCTTTCTCCGACAACTATCTCAGTTGTACGGTAATTCCTTTAATTTAGATGGTGCTGACGTACAGTGCACAAGCCACAAGTGCAGCACCGGAAATATAATCAATACCAATTTCAACTTGCCTTAATGGCGAAAGTCTAGGTAATTCACCAATAAATACCTCCTAAAGTTTCAGATAAGATAAACATCTTTTAATAAATACATATTAGGTTCCTTCTAGATTATAATATCTATGACTAATTCACAACCATTCACGGTATAATTTCAAGTCTAAATACAGGATATCGTCATCCATCGAGAATTATTTAGATCACCTTTGATAATCAACATCTTATCATTTAGGGGAATTCTACTTGAGTTCCCATCAATTAAGACAATGTCGTCATGTCATAATCCATCAATCCATTCTACTGGCACTATCAACTTTCCAGTTTTATTACCGTCGATAAGATGTGAACTTCTCAAAAGACTAATAATAACTCATAATCCTTTGCAAATTCATGGATATATGAAGACACGACTATCATCTAAAGAGTAAGGTCAACGCATAATCTATGCGAGAGAATTTCAAATCAGATACAGACGAAAACATTTAACGAATATGAATGTATCCCATGTTTTCATAATTTGAGTACGCATTCGAAAGCTCCTCGGATCGTTACCCAGGTCATTCAAATGAAATCAAATCAAAAGAAATGATAGGAATGTCGATGCATCCAGTCGGGTATCAACACTCGGTAATCAGATACTTTTCCTAAGAATCTCACTACAGGAGAATTGGACAAGAAAGAATTATCAATTGTCAAATGAGACAATTTCCACAGATGAGTAAATTCGTTTCAGAAGAATAGATGCTACAGGAACATATGTAGGTGTCCCTAACACTGTGTCCCTATTTTTCACTTCTTGCAGATCTCATAAAATTTAATCTTTCACGATCTTCAAAGAAAATGTAGTGTTTATTATTCAGTTTTATGGTGACTACTAATCAGCCTTGCATAGTCCATTCCAAATTGTATGTAGGCGCGCAACTATATACAATTACAAGATTAACGATGCAATACTCAGTTCGTCAAAATTTTATCATCATGTTTATAATAAAAACATTTTCATGCTTAATTCTTAGATAAGAATCAAAAATAAATTTACAAGGATTTTCTTTGTTATGAAAACAATTAAGTTTTTCCAAGGTGTTTTACAAACAACTTCATTTCGATAACAATCACTTATAAATCTTACTTTGAATAACCCTTATTGTGTTGAAAATTTAATTTCCTCAAAGGATACCGTTTTAACTTTATAAAAACAAGGTGTGATCTGCAAAAGAGTGATGAAAAGCTCGTTCACCAAGATCTTAACTACAATATGATAGGAAATGAGCTTAGCCAATTAATTATGAGGTTCATGACCTCGATGGCACTCACGAAGAATAATTCACAACGTAACTCAAATCAAGATGAGTACTTGTTCAATGGTTGCATCACTAATGCGATCATTCGGATGAAGTAATAAAGATAGATAACATCGATACATGTAGGATTTAGCAATCAAAGGTAGTCTTTTTCATTAATCACAAACAAGTCAAAATTGTACCGTAACACATTACGTGTCACTATGTCATACAATTCTCAGAACTCATCCTACCAACTGATGTCTCAGTTAAGTTAGGGATTTTTAAAAGATACCACAATGAATACTAATCTACAAGAGTTATGGGGGTTCCACCTGTCCCGGAAGATCCATTAGTCTCAATTCAGAAGAAGATTTCTTCAATTTATTTCTTGGACACTGGGCATCCTCGTTAGTGGACAATGGCAAAGGAACAACCCTTACCACGAATCAACAATCAATTAAAACCTTATAATTCAATCACAAAACTTAACGACTTCTATTAATAATCTAATATTCCATATGGGTTAAATTTTACTTTATCCAAGTTTCAACCAATTTATACTCAATTCAATATCCTACCTCATATTCCAATACTTTCAAT
This sequence comes from Glebionis coronaria, assembly GCA_025667525.1. NCBI lineage: Eukaryota > Viridiplantae > Streptophyta > Magnoliopsida > Asterales > Asteraceae > Glebionis > Glebionis coronaria. The sequence goes on from JANFOE010001658.1 coordinate 218,514, forward strand.
CTTATTCTTTGGCCTTGTAAAGGCAATACAATCTCAATATGAATCAACACTTAATTTCCAATCCTATTAGCTCTTACAACAACAATTATCAAATGAGTCACTAGTTTGAAATGACTTGATCATTCAACTAGACTTCTCGGAAAGGTATTAGTGGCATGAGGCTTTTGGGTAATGGTTCCAATAACAGCCTCAAGTGCAACATTCCCCCTTTCGATTTCAATTTAAGAATTGGATGACAATGAATCAGATGACATCTTTCTAGGTGATAACGTTTTGTCAAACTCCACTCTATATGGAAAGATCGTCATGACATCGATATCAGATTTAATCTCGCCAATTCTTCTTTAATATCGCAATCAACTAATATCTACATTTCTACAAATATCAACCATTTGTTGGGATCATAAATATCCACAACTTGGTTTAGATCTAGGATAACTAGAATTCCTACGATAATAGCTTCGATTAATTTACTAGGGGAGTTAGGGTTACTTGTGACAATCTACGTCGTATAAATACCTCGTATAAAAATCAAAATAATCATCAAACAGTCATGTAATAAAATTACATCATATATATATAATTCAAGTTATATATATATATATTAAAATAACACTTCTCAGTCTTAGCCTTGTCGGTAACTCGGGAATTCTTCGGCACCGTTATAGTCAAAAGATTTTTAGACATTTTTAGAAAAAATGTTTATAGTTAAAAGATTTTGAAATGTTTTATTCAAAACCTTGGTTTTAAAAATCTTTCGTTCTCTATAACGAGAGCTCTGGTACCAAACTGTAACACCCCCAAATTTATACAACTCAGTACAGTGGAAGACTCGTTGGTGTTACGGGATAGCACATTACTCACATCATAGACAACGCATAAAAATCGCGTCGTTTAATAATAAATCATTTCCATTCATAAACATCAAAGTTACATCGGTCCCAAGTCATATTATTTCATACAAAGTTTTACAAAGTATTTGAATGGAAAATATTGTTTAAGTGCGGGCCATGAATTATTGATGTCTTCCCGAGAATTACCTTCAAGTACCTGAGATAAAACATGTTAAAAGAAAAGGTCAGCGATAACGCCGAGTGAATTCATAGAGTTTAATAAATTCCATCAATATAACTTTGGTATAAAATTAGTACCAAAAATCAATTCGTACAAATCATTGTAATAGGCCGTAAAATAGCCAAAAATCATTTTATACAAATCTTTGTAATAGGCCATAAAATAGCCAAAGTCATTTTATACAAATCCTTGTCGAAAATCATAATATAGGCATTTGCCTTAAAAATTATTATACGAGCCAATGTCGTAAAAACATCATACAATACGTCATATGACGTTGTATGAAAACAAAAACCGTTATATGAATATGGTTATGAAAACCAAAACACAAACATAATATCAATAGTATGACCCCGTATTGCTAGTCAGGCAATACTTCGTAATTCGGTGCGTCTAATAGTATTTCATTAGTTTTGGATTATTATAAGCCGCATGACATTGTTACCTTACTAAACCAACAACGGGTAGCTAACCCGATACAAATTTTTGCCCATCTAAAGTAGCGTGTCGTCACAAAGGTCACGCTATGGAAATCTTCTCATACATAAATTCACTTACCAATCAATGTGGCACGACAGGGATCAACCGTCAAGGCGCGAACTGGGGTGATCGTCCCCGAATAGTACTATTAAATGCATAAGCGTCTACCAACTCCCGGTAGTTCACAATTCATGCTAATGGGACTTTTAGTGACATAACCTAACTTTAATAATCCATTTAATTTCATCTATCGGGTCCTTTAATCATTTATCAGGTCATACAATCGGGTCATTCAATCATTCGGGTCCAAAATCAATAAACAATCAATCGGGACAAATGGTGTCCTATTTAATAAAAACTAACATGTTATCTCCCTCGCGGGTTTATAAAACATTTATAAAAACATTTAAAAGAGTGCGATGATATGAACTCACGTTGATGTGGGAAGGCGGGTTATCGGCAATTCGGACGTACGATACGTGCTTCAATCACGGAAACCTAGACAAATAATACTCGTCTTAGACTCATGTCCAATGACTTTATAAAAATAACAATTATGTATACATATGATGATTTTGTACATATGATGATGATCAAGTGGGTTTATACATCCTTGTTTACTCAATTTAGTGTTTACGTTTTGGTAACGTTTTACTAGTTCACTAGTTTTTCCTATTTACCTATTTTAAGTCCATTAAGCCTCCTATGAGTTCTTTAACTTGTTTTTATCCATTTTATACCTATATTATCAGTATATATAGTTTTCATATTGGGCCCAAATGGGTTAAGCCCAATAAGCTCTTTTTTAGAAGTATTTATCTTATTAAGTCCAATTATTAGTCCAATATGCTTAGTTAGCTCGTAAATGTCCGTAATTCTTATAGTTCGGGTTTTATCGGTTTTTACTTGTATTAGTTACTTATACATCAATATATGACTTTTATAAACTTTACATTATATGGGTTTGGTCGTCTAAGTTTTATTTGGCGAAAAACGTTAATTTTACGGCGATAGCCGAAAAAGTCGTAAAAATCAAGTTTATAGTTTTTACTACTTATAAATATTATTTCACCACCATTTATATAACTTACCCATTTAATTACCCTTTTATACATTTATGTAAATAAGTTTTATAAGTTAGTGGGTTTATATTTTTACATTTTATACATTATAATGTGAGTGCTTATATAATATTAATAAACATTATTTCCAAAAATCTGCTTTTTAACTTCATGTTCACCATTTTTAACATATCTAGAGTTCTATAATGAATTAGAAGCTCATTTTTGGATGGCATGTTCTTCATAATATGTGATACATTTAACTTAGTTATAGCTACTGCCCATTTTAAGTTTATCATGCCTTAACAGTCCCTACAAAACTGCTTATTCAGATTAGACCACCTAACTTGTTTTGATCATATCTCACTCATTATTTTGATTCCATTGCATGGCCAACTCTCACATGTGTATAACATCTTCTACTTACTGTAAATGGATCAAACCATGTAATTTTATCAGTTCATCTTTTAGTTATCTACTGTTTTTACACAGCCAACTAAATAATCAAGATTTTAGCTTCATTTCTTATAGTTATCAACCTTTTTAAGCATATTTATCAAATCTATCAACACCAAATCCCTACATAATATTTTTAATCATCATTCATTATCATATACATATACATAAATAAAGAAAATACAAGATTACATAATCAAAATAACAAGAGGATAGGAAGAACAATCTCTATACCACCATTAGTGATGAAAAGATGAGGTTTTTGATGAACAAGACTTGGTTTTGGCTAACCAATTTTATGAGATATCAACACCACTTCTAGGGTCATCAAGTATTTGTAGATTCCTTCAAAAATCAGCCATTGTTCTTCATGAAAACTCCTTGAGAAATCAGCCCCAAAGTCCCTTGAAAACTCCTTTTTACATGTTAAGTTCACCTCCAATCTTCAAGGCTTCAAAGGAGCATCATCATGTGTATGAATAACACATGATTTTATGGCTAAAATAGATCAAATAAGGGTGTTCTTGGTGGAGATGGGACGAATGTTTAGAGAGAGGAAAGGGAGGATGAGTGGTTTTGCATGTAAGAGTTTAGTGGAAATGGTATGTGTGAAGTAGTTTGAATGGTTTTATGAAAAGTTAGCTTACATTGTAAGCTTTAAACAACAAGTGTAACACTTGTTGTTAAGTGTTGACACCTAAGGGTGTGGTGGAGCTACTTGTTATGGGGGTGGGCAAGTGTAAACTTGTCCCATCCCTATTAATTTACGGGTACTCCTCGATTCTAGTTTCCTCGATTTGCGTGCCCTCGGGTCGTTTTACGAAAAACGTTTTTATAAATTATGAATCAACGGCACAAAACGAATCTAATAAAAATTTTCTCATCAAAAAAAGGAGTTCGAAAACGTAAATACGTAATCCTAAGGTTTCTGGTTTAGTCGTAAAGGACGTTAAATTATAATCGTAAGTCCTAATCTCTTCTCGTAAATTTATGAGTTTATGAACCAACACAAATTTAAAATTCCAAAATAATATTCACGGATAAATTTATTTCCTGAAATGTCAGACTGTCACCAAAATGGTGTATGTAAACGTAAGCACGTAACGTAGAATCCTCCGGTTTAGACGTAGTCGATGCTACTTCAAGACGTAAATCCAAATTTGTTCCCAAAAATAAGTGAGTTCATATTATAACATTAAAATAATGTTTTTAAATAACACTTGAGAATAAAATATCAACCATAAATTGACGGATTGTCACAAAAAGCCTATCCAAAAGGCCATAAAAAGGCATGAGGATAAATAAATCAAAGTCCTATAAGGAGGCGGATTGTTGTTAATCAAAAATCATAAATGAAGAAGAGGATAAATGAAGAAGTCGTGGTCAAAAGTTGAAGCATCTCGTATCAAATTAAAGATGTATACCAAAAATGAAGAGAAGACCATAATTTCAACATCGTCTCTCAAGATTTGAAGTTTGAAACACATGCCAAATATCGGTTCGAGAAAGGTCTCAAATCGTGAAACGAGTTATGCCAAGATATGAACTTTAAATTATTTGAAGAAACGTTTTAAAAGATCGTGTCATTTAGCTACTTATTAATTAAACCGTCCTACTTTATTTTCGGCTTAAATAAATATCGAAATAAGTAAAAAATGTATCCTCGTGATCATTAAGACATAAATAAAATATAAGAGATACCAATTAGGAATAAGGGAGTCTAATTACGTGATTAACGCATATGATTAGTGTTAGCATTACTAACTTGTAATAACAATGATCTTGTTTCACACTTAGCATGGAATTGGGTGAAAATCAAGGATGACGAACTTATCTCTATGAGGCATTCACGTGTTCCTATTCTTTGACCCTAAAAGTCGCGTTCTCGTGATGAAAACAATACATTAGGTCTAAAACACATTCGTAGTTTATTTAAAGTTACATTTCAATAAAATGTCATTAAAAATGAATTTTCAAAGTGCCATGATACTTAATTCTAGCATTGCGTGAGGACACGACAATGGTTTAGTATGGGAAGTGATGAGACTTTATTTATACATAGTCTCATCGTCCAAATCGGGCTTAAAATGCTTAAAAATATCATAAAATACCCAAGAATATGCTTGTGTTTGTTCATTGTGTATATTAGGTACGGATATCACAAATTCAACAAAAGATCAAAGGAATCAAGCAAAAACAAACACGGGAAAAGAAGCCGCACAAAGAACCGAACCCGAGAAATGAATTTCCAAAAATACCCTTGAAGAAATGAAGAATGTCAAGTTTGGTCCCTCAACTTTTGAAGATTGACACTTTATACCCCTCAAATATGTAGAAGTATTTTGGGGTCCCTAAAGTTTGATGACATGTCAAGAGAAGCCCTCCAAGATTGAAGGAATTACACATTAAGTCCTTATATCAAAGTTGTTATCCCAAGGACTAATGGTGAGAGCTAAAAAGGACTAACGATGTAATGCTTTTGGACTAACATTGCAAGGGACAAGGACTGTTTATGCAAAAATAACAAAAGAGTAACATAACAGGAGGGACTATAAGTGTACAAACTGAAACTTTTTTACCCCATCCAAACCCTAACAAAAACCTTACACCCATTAAACTAAACAATATCCAACCAAAGCCCAATCCACACCGACACCCAAACCATAGCCAGTCCAACATCACCCTTCCCACGTCATAACCCACCCACGAATTAACTTAATATATATTTAAACTATATTAACTTAACTCCGTAATTCCCTCTAAACACTTACTGTTTACGTCAACCTCCCCAAATCACAGTCATAAACACTAATCTTAACCATTGACCAAAACTAAGGGGTTTGCCATGGGACCTTCCAAATAAGCAATTGAAGGTGTCGACATCCCTTCTACACTTCCGAAAACCCATCACCCTCACTGTGGAACCCACTCCAATGCTCCCCTGCTCACGTTTTGAGCAAGAAAACAAGAACAAGGCAGAGCATCAACGATTATGAATGATTCCTTTGAGGCTACGCACAATTGGAGGGCCAAGATCAATTCTTTACAACTCATCCCACATATTCTTCACATGGGCAACATTTCTCCATAATATTTGAAATTCGAGCTAAGGGCATTCTGGGAATTATAAGTGTATTAGGGTTTTATTATTTTTATTTATTCTAGAATGTTTAATCTTGTAGTATATATATGGGTGTCATATTATATATTTTGTTCTAGTTTCTTATATGTAAACTTTTAGAAGTAAAATATTTAGAGTTTTATAAAACCTTGCTTATAAGAACTGTGTTCCATTTACTTTTATGTATCTGTTAGTTTAAGATTCTTTGGAGTTTGGAACATTGCACCTTCTTGTCAAAAGATTTATTCAAGTAACATTTTGGTCAAAATTCTTTTGAGAACCCTTGGGATACAAAGGATCATGCCTTTGTGATTCTAACAAAATCAAAAGGTTGTGAGTTTGTATTTCAAGGTACTTTCTTGTTTGCAAATTTTTACGGTTACAAATTTTTGTTTTTAAAAGTGGGTTTTCAAGAAATTTCTTATTACTTTTTTTGTTCACAACTTATAGTCATAAGCTGCCAATAAGCTCATTGACAATGAGCTTATTGGTTTTTTATGAGCTTGTTTTGTCTTGTGTTGGTTGTGTATGTGAAGGGTCAAACATAGCACTTCCTCCTTTCAATTTTTTATGCTTAGTTCTTAAAGATATTGGAATACCCTTTGATTCAGTTGTTGAATCACAGCAAGGGTTCTCTACTTGAGCTTCTATAAGCTCCATAAGAGTGGTTATACAACAAAGGAGCCGGTGGCATCAGGTTCATCCTTGAACTCCCTCATTTGTTGTTTATTTCTCATTTTTTTGTTGTTTATTGAGTTTGGTTATAGATGCGTACCTAGTGCATTTCCCCTGATAATTTTGTGTTTATTACATGTTTTGTGAATGTTTAGGTTGGATTTTATTAGTTTAAGCTTGATTTAAAAATAATTTGTTCAAAAACTTTTGCAAATCTGTGTTGAAGGAATGTTTGGGATTAGGTGCAAGTTTGTGGGTAACATCCATTTGCTGAAGTTATGTTCTATACATGTCCCATTGTAGTGGTTGAGTTAATTTTTGATGTAAAATACCAAGTTTTAATGTAAAAATTAGGATTTGCAAGTTTGCTTAAAAACTGTCTTAGATACATAGTAGGTCTCTAGGGGATTGATTTTTGAGTTGCGTGTGCTATAATTCTTGGAAATTAATTAGGTCTTATGTTAGTGTAGGGGTGTGAGTCACTTATTTGTAGTTCTTTGGATTTTAGGTTAAGTTTAATTAAGTTCTAGTTTCACAAAAGGGCACATTCCATGTGCAACAATCATTTACTATGTACCGTCTACATCAACAGACCTTATGGTTTTGTTTTTGAATTTGGTGACTTAAAAGTTGGTGAATAGCTAGAGAATAGGTTAATATAGAGCTCAACATACGTTGGGATTTAGTAAAGATTTGGGGTGGTTAACTAATAACTAGGTTTTAGTTAGAAAAAATGTTCGTTGAAATCGGTCTAATCGAATTGACTATTGGTTAAACGTGTGCGACTCAGTCGTCTTTTGGTGGAAACAATTAAGTTGGTCGTTGTAGTATAGTAAATCTGCAAAACGTTAAAGTAATTGGTGCAAAAATTAAAACTAAAACTAATTAAAACATAAATGGTGCAATATTAAAACTTTTAAATGTAAATTAATTAAATGAAAAAAATTAAAGCTTGAAAAAAAATTAATTTGACAATGTAATAAAAATGTAAACTTGAAATTTAAAATAAAGAAAATCGATTAAAATAATACTAAAGTAAAATGGCGGAAAATAAGCTGTAAAAATTAAACTAAAAATTACTAGAAAAACAATTAAAACAATGAGAAATTTGAAAACTTAAAACAATGCAAAGTTAAAAATAAAACTAATACAAGAAATTAAAACAAAACCAACTCCATCGGAATCCTCCTACCGGAATCCTCCGATCGGAATAATGATCGGAATGTTGCTTACCATCGGAATGTTGTCACGACAAAGCCGTCGGAATAACAACTCACCTATCGGAATGTGATCGGAATCTCCTGTCGGAATGAGCCTATCGGAATGTATGAGGACAGTTCTATCAGAATGAATAAAAAACAAAGCTATCGGAATACTATCTGAATGTGCAAGCTATCGGAATACAACTTCTATCGGAATGTGGCTATGGAAATCTTGGCAGCAGTTCGTCTCAATAAAGCCTTAAGACCCGTCGCAATATACGATCGCAATGAGAGATCGCAATCACGATCGGAATAAGGGGGAATTACTCTATCTGAATGTTGATCGCAAAGAGCCGTCGGAATCTCAAAACCCTTTTCCAATTGTCACGATCGGAATAAGTGAAGCCGTCAGAATACCTTAGTTCCCTTTACGATGGAATGAAATTCGCAATAAGCAAAACTAAATAAGCTAACTCTAATAAGCACAAATCAAAACTTTATTAAACTATAATTAGACGAATAAAATAAGCACAAATTTAAAGACTTTTAAGACACAAAATAAACAAACTTTATAAAATAAACTTTAAAAAGATAAAACTTTTAAGAAAAGTTTAAAAAAAATAAGCTAAATACAAAATAAGCCAATAATATTGTCAAGCTTATAGCTTAATTCGTATAAAATCCTAGATAGAAATAAAAAGATAAACTTTTTACTCAAATAAGCAATAAGATCAAGCAAATGAATGCTTAATCCGAATTAATAATCAAAATCAAAAGCAAGAAAAGTAGAATAAGATGGATAATAAAAAGCTTGATTAAAGGAAAACAAAGATTCAACAACAAAATTAAAAGACTTACTTGAATTAAAGGCAAGAAATTTAAGGTGCAAAACAAGGTAATTAAATTGACAATTAAGTAAATGACATGAAAATAAATGTGCAAGTAATGAAAATGGTGGAAGACTAGTTTGTCAAAATAGCCAACGCCTGCTAATGTGATATTAGGAGGGTATTTATAGTGATTAGGGAGGTAAGCATGTGTTAGAAGCTTCCTTCTTTCTTTCTTTCTCGTCTTTTCGTCTTCTAAATTCTTCGACTTTTTCGAATTTGTCTCGGGATTATTTGAACTCGTCTTATAATGTCTTCATTTATTAGACTTGAGTGCTTCAGCTTTATTAGAACTTCCGTCTTTAGATTTTTCTTCGATAAATCTTCAGAATAGGCCTTGGACTTCTGTTCTTTTTGCACTCTTGATCTTTTGATTTCGTCTTTTGTCTTTTTCTTCGATAAAAGCCCGTGAAAGCCCGTGTTTTCTTCCCTTTTCACATTTTGGTCCTAAATCACAACAAAAACACAAACCACGCATAATTCTGACATTTACGACATAAAATACACGTTTTGGCTTGGTTATTATTTTAATTAAGTGGTAAAAGGATAAGTGTTTTCACACTTATTAAATCCCTTACACTTGACCATTGCAATGTCCTCATGCAATGCATTAGTTACAAAGCAAGTTTTACATTTTCCATCCTAATCAATCCACATTGGCCTTTATTAAAGAGAAAGAAAATTACAAAATAATTAAAGGAAGAAAACAAGTAGAGAGATCAAAAACCTACCTTGGGGTTTTGGAATGTCATGAATGATTATCATCCTCAAGTTTCACGTTCCTCATACCAAGCTTAAAAAACGAGATCATTGTTATTATAAGTTAGCAAACTAACACAAACTCATGTGGGCCAATTATTCACTTAGACTCCCTTATTCCTAGGTGTATCTCTTATATTTTATTGTTGTCTTGAATGATCACGAGGATTCATTGTTGACTTATTTCGATAGTTATTTAGGCTGAAAATAAAGTAGGACGATTTAATCAATAGTTAGCTAAAGGACAAAATCTTTTAAAACTGCTTCTCAGGACCTCATAAAGTTCATATCTTGGCATAACTCGCTTCACGATTTGAGACCTTTCTCGGACTGATATTTGGCAGCGACTTCATACTTCAAATCTTGAGAGACGTTCATGAAATAATGGTCTTCTCTTCAAATTAGGAATTTCTTCACTTGAACTTTTTGAGAGATGCTTCATATTTGGACCACGACTTCTTCATTTTTCTCCAATCTTTATTTGGGATTTTGATATACAACGATCCTCCTCCTTTTAGGACTTGGATCTATTTATCCTCATACCTTGTTAGGGCCTTTTTGGATAGACTTCTCCTTGATCTTTACGGGAGTATTTGCTTTTCATCGTGTGTCTCGATCCTTCATATTGATTTTTGATAAATGATTCTTCACATCACTTTGGATCTTTAGCAACAAAATGGAGCCCTCATGTCTTGTTAGGACCTTTTCGGACTCGCCAATCTTCGCATGCCACTTCAATAAGTTATGCCTTGGCTATGAACTCTAATTAATACCGAGCAACTTTTAAACGATCTTGGGCTAGAAGCTAAGTAAATTTTCAAACCGTGCAACCTTATTTATTGCGATTAAATTTATTAGCAAGCGATGGGAGGAAAAGCTCATAATCAACTCACATAAATTCATGAAAGAATACCAAACTTATAATTGACTCTATCATCTCTCGTCCTCCACAATATAAAATCTCAAGGAATGAGACTCGTGGATGCTTAGCCAATTAAATCAATGTTTTGGGTTTTCAAGTCATCTATAGGATCTTGCAACTTCTTAGACTTTTTCAAGTTTAGAATTCGCATTTTAAAGTTCCCTTGATAAACGACTTTCTAGGATCAATTATAGGAACTTGCGAAAAGTTCTTGTTCTTAACCCGTAAGAGTTAAGACTTTCGCGTTTTAATATATAAAAGCCTAGCAAAACTTGACTTAAACACGTTAAGGATACTAGCTAGAGTAAACTTAGATAAGTAAACTCGCGCTGAGTCAAAAGATTCACAACGTTTGAAAATTAAAACCACTTTATTAAAAATTTATTCTTAGCAAAGAAAGAAAATAACTATAACAAAGGTAAATACTAATAGGCCAAAATAGATCACAAATTTTAAAAAATGTCGAAAAATCAATTTTTCGGTTAAAATGAGGACAAATACAAGGAAAAGCCCACTTAACTTCGATAGAAGTCCCCCCTACACTTAATATAAACATGGTCCTCAATGTTTAAGCATGTGGAAGCAACCTCCCCTACACTTAGGACATTGTGCACTTTGTTTAAATCTTGCTAAGGAAGAGACAACTAAATTGATTCCTATTTTAATATTGAATAATATAAAATAGAGAAGCAAAAGAGTTTAGGATAGAACCGGGAAGACGGGTACACGGGATCACGGGTCGTCAAAAGTCATCAAGAACGTATCTTCGAAAGCTCGAATCCCTGTACATGATAAGAAATAAAACAACAAACACATACTAGGGTCTCCCCCTACACTTATTATAAAAACAAAGAAAAAGGATAGATACTGCGGGTTGCCTCCCGAGAAGCGCTTGTTTTTGTTAACCGAGTCGTGAGCCTGACTCGACCTTGATTAGAATGGGAAGAAGCTTGAAACACATCCACCGAGATCAAATACATGGTTTTCGTCCATCAAATAGCACAAGCTTAAGGCGAACAAGGCAAGCCAAAGAAGAATAGGTAAGGTTCCCTTAAGCAAAGATTGAGCACGGCGGTAGAGAGTGTGATAAGGTGCAAGCATATCTCCATAAATTCAAAAAATCTTTCCTTTTATTTCATCAGATGGATACTGAGATGGCTTAAAAATTGCAATACCGGGATCGAACACCTTTTCCTTTAGGGGAAAATAACACTCCGGCTCAGTAGTCCTTGAAGAGGATCCGCTCATAAATCGCACAAACTCATCTTCAGAAGGGGGATAGAGAGGTGTCAAGACATAAGTACTGCGGATATCGGTGTCGGTCGGATTCTTCTCCTTTGAAACAAGTTTCTTCATATCCGAAAGAGGATAAAGACCATAATCATCAAAGTCCAAAGGAGGAGAATCACTCTCATTTGGGAAGTAAGTGTTGAGAAAAGTAGCAAAGTCTTCCTCAAATGAGTAGTCATCTAAAGTAGGATCAAGCATTGTTGGTGGAGGATCTTCATCAAAAGTAGGTGCAAGGTCATCATGAGAAGAATCACTCGAGAGATTATCAGCCTCATCAAAATTATCATAAGTGGGCATGTCTGGATACTCAGAAGTAAAATTATCATAATCATCCCCATCAGAACTAGAATCATCATCATAAGCATCATAGATCGGTGGAGAATCATAAATTGGTGGAGGATCAGAATTGGAGAGAGAATCATCCACATCATCTTGGAACAGTGGAATATCATAGCAAGAATCGAAAAGAGGATTATTGTAGACGACAAAATCATCAAGCACATTAATCATATTCGTTGATTCTCTTCCATTTGATTTGGTTGTGATCTTCCCCATTTTAAAAACTTGTGCATCATTCCCGACTCTTAAGATTAACTCACCTTCGGCAACATCGACTAATGCTTTTCCGGTTCTTAAAAATGGCCGACCAAGTATTAACATAATATGAGGGTCCATTTCATAATCAACAACAACAAAATCGACCGGAAAAGTGAAGGTACCAATTTTAACAAACACATCTTCGGAAATACCAACGTGGTAAGCGAGAGTGCGATTTGCTAGCTCAAGAGTCATCTTTGTTGGAGTAAGATCAGGTAATGAAAACTTTTTCCAAACACTTAAAGGCATCAGATTTATACTTGCCCCGAGATCGGCTAAGGCAGTAAATTCTTCGATTTGGTAAAAAGTACATGGTAGCACAAAACGACCGGGATCTCCGAGTTTCTTCGGAAGTTCTTTAAGAAGGATGGCAGAACAATTTTCATTCAATCGAGTATTAACAAACTCGGCCATCTTCTCCTTCTTATTAAGCAATTCCTTAAACATCTTAACAAATGTCGGCATTTGGGCAAGAGCTTCAACAAGGCTAAGGGTGATGGTCACTCCTGAAATCTTCTTGAAAAATTTTGACACTTGAATGTCATCCTTGGTGAGCAATCTGCCTTTGTCTAAGCGAGAAGGATAAGGGATGTTGGGTTTATAGGTGGGGTTGGTGAAGGGTTTTTCTTAGGTATTTATTCATGCATAGGTGGAGACGGTAATGGAGAACTAATACTAGGCGTGGGAGTAGGAGGGATAAATGGTGGTGGAACAGGTGTAGATGGAGTAACTGGGGGAGGGATAGATGGTCCTACTAAGGTAGCTCCACTGCGTGTAGTAATAGCACTCACATTCGCTCTTGGGTTGGTGACGGTATTTGAAGGTAGAGAGCCCGAAGTAGAGGGTTGAGGAGTTGGTAAGAAACTAGCCAACATATTCTTCAAATCATTTGTTTGAGTGCTAAAAGAGGTTTGTATATAATGTCGAAGCTCGGATCTGATATCATTACATTGCTTAGTATTATCTCCTTTCAAATTGATAATTTGGCTTTGCAGATTCTTAATTTGCTCTCCTTGGGTTCTCATGAAGGCTTCAACATCTTGATTAATAGGTGGGGCTTGTTGAGCAGGTGGGTGATAAGGATTAGAAGCTCGAGGTGGGTTTGGGTTGCTTCTATTGTAGTTGTTGGGGTTGCGGTTTTGAGGAGAAAAACCGGGTGAAAGAAAGTTGTTAGAACGGTAACTTAGCAAGTTACGATTACCTTGAGGTCGGGCTTGATAGCTTTCCGTTGAATCGTTACCATAAGTCGCACACACGTTTTCCGGATTGTCATGAGTAGAAGGACAATCATTGTATGAATGAGGACCGCCGCAAGTCTCACAAGAAGTTGCAATAGATTTAACTTGTTGTTGTTGATTTATAGCCAAGAGTTGCATATTTTTGCTCATTTCGACCATTGCGCGGGTCAATTCGGTGATATCAGGGTTTGAAGAAGTAGAAGAAACATTGACTCTCGGGTTTGATCTTGAAGATGCGGATGAATCTCAATTTTTGTGATGAGTAGTCATGTTCTCTATAAGCTCTCTACACTCCTCGGGTCTTCTTTTCATAAATGTGCAACCGACGGCTGCATTAATTGTATCACGATCACGAAAAGTTAAACCATTGTAGAAAGTATCAATTAAGGTGACGGGGAGCATGTTGTGGTTTGGACATCGATCGATCAAAACATTATATCATTCCCAAGCATCAAAAAGTGATTCATCGGGTTCTTAAGTAAATCCACTAATTTGATTCTGAAGGCTCGTGACCATGGATGGTGGAAAGTAGCGCGACAAAAATCTTTGAGTTATCTCGTCCCAAGTATGAATTGAATTCTTTGGAAGACGATCAAACTATTTTTCGGCATGATGGGATAAGGTGTGTGGAAATAGGTGAATGCGAAGAAAATCCATAGTAACACCGGGAAACTTCATGCTTTGAGTAACGGTAATGAACTTGTCGAGGTGTTTGTTGGCATCATCATCCGGAAATCCGCGAAATGGACAAGTGTTTTGAACTTGTTGGATCATGTGATGCTTCAACGAAAACTCTGGAGCCGTGATTTTCATCAGTGCAATCGGTCCGCCTCGTCCATTCATGGTTGGTTGACAAAGCTCCTCCATCGTTCGAAGGTAGGGTGGGGGAACATTGTTGTTGTTATTCATTTTGGGGTGGGGTGGATTATTGTTGTTGTGCACACCAGCCATATCTAAATCTTCACGAGTCTCGAGCTCTGGATAAGTTGAAGATCTAGTATGCATACACCTGCAAAAGCAAAAGAAGAAGATACCAAAGAAATAGACAATATATATACACTATAAAAATAAAAATAAAAATCTTTTTGGATTTTTGAAAATTTTTAATTTTTATGGATTTTTAACATTTTTTAAGCAAGAAAAATAACGTTCACAAGTGAACGGATCCCAAAATGCAACGCGTCTCTCACAGAAATCCGTTAATCTTTACAAAAAGAGCCGGCAGCGGCGCCATTTAATAACTAGGTTTTAGTTAGAAAAATTATTTGTTGAAATCGGTCTAATTGAATTGACTATTGGTTAAACGTGTGCGACTCAGTCGTCTTTTGGTGGAAACAATTAAGTTGGTCGTTGTAGTATAGTAAATGTGCAAAACGTTAAAGTAATTGGTGCAAAAATTAAAACTAAAACTAATTAAAACGTAAATGGTGCAATATTAAAACTTTTAAAAGTAAATTAATTAAATGACAAAAATTAAAGTCTGACGAAAAATTAATTTGACATTGCAATAAAAATGTAAACTTGAAATTTAAAATAAAGAAAAACAATTAAAATAACACTAAAGTAAAATGGCGGAAAAATAAGCTTTAAAAATTAAACTAAAAATTACTAGAAAAACACTTAAAACAATGAAAAATTTGAAAACTTAAAACAATGCAAACTTAAAAATAAAACTAAGACAAGAAATTAAAACAAAACCAACTCCATCGGAATCCTCCTATCGGAATCCTCCGATCGGAATAACGATCGGAATGTTGCTTACCATCGGAATGTTGTCACGACAAAGCCGTCGGAATAACAACTCACCTATCGGAATGTGATCAGAATCTCCTGTCGGAATGAGCCTATCGGAATGTATGAGGACAGTTCTATCATAATGAATAAAAAACAAAGCTATCGGAATACTATATGAATGTGCAAGCTATCGGAATATCACTTCTATCGGAATGTGGCTATGGAAATTTTGGCAGCACTTCGTCTCAATAAAGCCTTAAGACCCGTCGCAATATACGATTGCAATGAGCGATCACAATCACGATCGGAATAAGGGGGAATTACTCTATCTGAATGTTGATCGCAAAGAGCCGTCGGAATTTCAAAACCCTTTTCCAATTGTCACGATCGGAATAAGTGAAGCCGTCAGAATACCTTAGTTCCCTTTCCGATGGAATGAAATTCGCAATAAGCAAAACTAAATAAGCTAACTCTAATAAGCACAAATCAAAACTTTATCAAACTATAATAAGACGAATAAAATAAGCACAAATTTAAAGACTTTTAAGACACAAAATAAACAAACTTTATAAAATAAACTTTAAAAAGATAAAACTTTTAAGAAAACATTAAAACAAATAAGCTAAATACAAAATAAGCCAATAAGATTGTCAAGCTTATAGCTTAATTAGTATAAAAGCCTAGATAGAAATAAAAAGATAAACGTTTTACTCAAATAAGCAATAAGATCAAGCAAATGAATGCTTAATCCGAATTAATAATCAAAATCAAAAGCAAGAAAAGTAGAATAATATGGATAATAAAAAGCTTGATTAAAGGAAAACAAAGATTCAACAACAAATTTAAAAGACTTACTTGAATTAAATGCAAGAAATTTAAGGTGCAAAACAAGGTAATTAAATTGACAATTAAGTAAATGACATGAAAATAAATGTGCAAGTAATGAAAATGGTGGAAGACTAGTTTGTCAAAATAGCCAACACCTCCTAATGTGATATTAGGAGGGTATTTATAGTGATTAGGGAGGTAAGCCTGTGTTGGAAGCTTCCTTCTTTCTTTCTTTCTCGTCTTTTCTTCTTCTAAATTCTTCGACTTTTTCGACTTTGTCTCGGGATTATTTGAACTCGTCTTATAATGTCTTCATTTATTAGACTTGAGTTCTTCGGCTTTATTAAAACTTCCGTCTTTAGATTTTTCTTCGATAAATCTTCAGAATAGGCCTTGGACTTCTGTTCTTTTTGCACTCTTGATCTTTTGACTTCGTCTTTTGTCTTTTTCTTCGATAAAAGCCCATGAAAGCCCGTGTTTTCTTCCCTTTTCACATATTGGTCCTAAATCACAACAAAAAGACAAACTACGCATAATTGCGACATTTACGACATAAAATACACGTTTTGGCTTGGTTATTATTATAAGTAAGTGGTAAAAGGATAAGTGTTTTCACACTTATTATTAACCTAGCAAAGAAGCTCACTAGTTGGTCAAGGACAACAGCAATCCTCACTCTTTTTCTTTCTGCCTGTCACCACAGTATGGTTATGGGTGATTTCTTTGTTTTTGATGCATGAATTTTGGGTTATAGTTAGTTGATATATTGGTTTAGGGCTGTAGTTGTTAAGTTTTAAGGATGATAAGTTTTGGTGGCTTGTAGAGCACATAGAACTCGCTGTGTTTGCATTTAGACACCATAGCCTCTATCTTTCTGTTTTTTATTGCTGATTGTTATGGATTAGATGTGATTTTATGCTTGATTGCATTTGGTATTGTTTTTTTGTGTGTCTTGACTCCCCATAACTCAACTGATGTGGGGGTGGCGTTTGAGCCCAAGCAAAACCTATCCTATCCGGGCATCCATAGTCCCCCTCAAATAGCAAGTAAGAAACAAAAAACAAGAAAGGTTGAGGTCTGTATTTTGAATACCAAAGTAGTTGACCAGTGAGTAATTTAATATTAAGTTTGTGTTTTTTGTAGTGTATAATCATTGTTCATCCAATAGTATAAAGAGAAAAATATTTTTTTTAGCAAAAATCCCTCCATGGCCTGGACTCGAACCCCCAGACACTTCGCTAGGTGACTAGGATGCTTACCAGTGATCCAAGTGACTTTCTATGTCACCACTTCCCACTAGGATATATTTAAAGGGTATTCTATTTGCTTATTCATTAATCAATCCGAGCTTAATAAGCTGACTTTCAGCTTATTGGTGTTAGTTATATAAGCTTTTTCATTTTTCTTCTTTTAAGTTACAAGTTTAAGATTTTTTAAAATTATTATCAGATTTTTAACTTTGTTAATTAATTTATTATTATTATTTTAGTTTTAAATTTTAGAAATTAGTTTAAGAATAGTAAACAGTAGATTAAAATTTTAGAAAAATAGATTTTAAACTTTATTTTATATAATCTAGGTTTACATTAATTAAAATTTGCATTTTTACTTTTTATTAATTTTATTTATTTTTTGGTTTTTTATAAAATTTAAAAATTAATATAAATTAATTAAAAAACTTTTGCAAATTTTGGTTTTCACTTTTTTGTTAATTAGATTTTTTCTTAACTTAAGTTTAAAATTTGGTGATTTTTAGAGTACTTTCGATTTTCATCGAATTTTACGATTTTACGTTTTTATTGTCGTAGCTTAGTTTTTAGCGTAATTCTTCTTTAATTTTAAATCTCTCTCATCCAAAAACAATCACTAATCTAAACATTGTTTTATACATATTGGCACACAACACACACCTTCTTCGAGAACGAACTCGCATTTATCGGTTTTACGATTTTCCTAAATCGTAATACTTAATACTTGGCATTTTTACTAGCTTTTCCTAAAGTAAGTATAAAAATACATACATCAATCATGCACGAGTATCATAAGTCTAAGTATTCTACACATCCTGGATCCAAAAAGATGCATCAATATATGAAGAAGTTATATTGGTGGCCAAACATGAAAGCCGACATCGCCATCTACGTGAAGAAGTGTTTGACGTGTGCCAGAGTCAAAACTAATCACTAGAGACCATCAGGACTGCTAGTACAACCTGAGATACCAAAATTAAAATTGGATAAAATTACCATGGATTTCATCAACAAACTCCCGACCTCATCCCATGGGTATGACACCATTTGGGTAATTGTCGATCGACTCAAGAAGTCCGCTCATTTCTTCCGATAAGGGAAAATGACTCTTTGAACAAATTGGCAAATTGAACCTAAAAGAAGTTGTGACTAGACATGGAATACCGATCTCAATTATCTATGATCGAGACGGTAGATTCACGTCAAATTTCTGGAAAGCTTTTCAACGAGCTTTGGGTACAAGCCTGGATATGAGCACTGCTTATCAGACACAAATGGACGGACAGAGTGAAAGAACAATCCAGACACTGGAAGACTTGTTGAGGGCATGTGTGATCGACTTTGATAAAGGATAGGTTGAACACATACATACCACTAGGTGAATTCTCTTACAACAACAGCTACCATGCCAGCATCAAGGCTGCAACATTTGAGGCACTCTATGGTCCCAAGTGCAAATCACCCATGTGCTGGGCAGAGGTAGGAGAATTTCAACTTACTTGACCCGAACTGATCCAAGAAACAACTGAGAAGATCACCCTCATCAAGTATAGAATTCAAACTACTCAAGATAGACAAAAGAGCTACACGGACCGAAAGCGGAAACCTATGCAATTTGAGGTAGGTGACTGTGTTATGCTTAAAGTATCACCTTGGAAAGGAGTTGTACGTTTTGGAAAACGTGGAAAGCTAAACCCACGATATGTAGGACCTTTCAAATTGATAGCTAGAATTGGTGAAGTAGCATACCGTTTAGAACTACCCCAACAATTGAGCCGGGTACACTCTACCTTTCCAATCTGAAGAAGTGCTACGTGGATGAACCGCTAGCCATGCCCTTGGAGGGAGTCCATGTTGATGACAAACTCCAATTCATTGAGGAACCGATAGAAGTCATGGAGAGAGTACTCAAGAGTTTAAAACGCAGTCAAATTCCGTTAGTTAAGATACGTTGGAACTCCAAAAGAGGTCCTGAGTTCACTTGGGAACTCTGTAGGTCTAAAGTTCTTAGGATTTAGCAAAGATTTGAATTATCCTATTGAATAAAAAGGAGAAGGAAGAAGTAGAGAGAGAAAGGTAGTTAGAGAAAGGAGAGGAATATGAGAAAGATGGAAATGAGAAATATGATTAAGTGTTCAACCCCTCCTAACATGCTAGGAGGGGGTTTATATAGCCACCCTACATGTGGGCTTTGGTGGACTATATGTTTATATATTGGATCACGAGCCCAATACTTGAATATATCGTTGGAGTGTCCGATCCTTTATAAATACGTAAAAACGTATTTCCAACAATCTCCCCGTAAGGGAGGTCACTCCAAGTTACAATGTCCTAAATAGTCTATAGCTCGTGATCTATGCTAACAATGATGTGACCGAGACTTTCCTTGGAAAAACGTATTTCCAACAATCTCCCCCTAAGGGAGGTCACACCATTTTACAAAATCTTAAACCTAGCATACTATGCTTGAGTCTTCGATCTTGTTCTTGTGAATATACTGAAGAGATCTTTGACTTTAGTCTTGAGCATGTTTTCTTGCCTTGACCTTGTGCATTCATCACTTGTGATATTTGCCTCCTCGTGATTTCATGTTCCACATACTTATACTTTTATAAATTCTTGAAAGCTTCAGAGTTTGATACAGCGGAAGACTTGACTTTTAGTTTTCTTGAATTTGATGAAGTATTAAGTGCATATAGTATAAGCATGTGGTGACGACTTCTTCTGGATTGTACACCGTAATGCCACCTTCTTGTTACGCTGCATAAGACAGTTAGCAACAAAACATATACACGAATGAAATGGCCTTGAACATTTCATTCTAATTCGGTAGCATTTTACCTCCGGTCGGTGAAGACCGTTGGACGATATTAAATATCGTACTTGTGGCAGGTAGTTTCAATTAAGAACCTCCTTGACAAGATTTCGCGGGTAAACCCGTTCTCTTTATTCGACCGTCCAAAGCTGACTGCGAACATAAAGAGTGAATCATTTGGATAGAATTATCCGCGTGATTGAAGTCGTGAATTCATGTTCCTGGAACAAGTGAAATTTAATTAACAACCGCACCATCGTTGCTTTCCAGTTGTCACGAGCTTGATTCGTATAGAATCTTGCAAGTTACCTACCAAGTGCTGTTTGAGGTTAACACTAGAAGGATTTCCACTCATCACTATGAACACTATAGAGTGTCACTCTAAGTGTTCTGGCAAGATCACTAAGATATTGCGTAGAGGCCTGGAACGGGTTTAAGTTCAGTTAAGAATTAAACCACTGTTGCTTTACAGTTATCACAAGCTTGATTCATAAATAATTGCACAAGTCACCTACCATGAGCTTTTTGATATTCGCTCAAGAAGGATTTCCATCTTCATTGTAAATACTTTCGTATTACTCGGATGTTCAGGCAAGATCATTAAGATTTTGCGTAGGACTCTTAAAATCTTTCTTACTTTTCACAGTGTGTGAAGAAGCAAGGAATTATCAAAGTGTGTCCTAATGAGATATTTGATGATCTCAAATGGCTGTAGACTCGATCGTGCATTTTGGATTTTAGTGATCGGAGGCTGGAGAAGAGTGCCACCATTTCAATACCAACTTATTCGGAGTGAATAAATCGATAGAAGACATGTTGATCTCCGTCTGATTAAAACAAATACCTTTTGAGAGATATCTGAGTTAGCTGGGTTGGGTTGTGCATTGCATCACTGGGTCCATGATGTCTATCTTCAATATCGAGCATCATTAAAAATGATCTCAATAGCATATGTATTGACCCGTTTTCTGCCTAAGGTTGTAAGGAGTGCTTCTTTCTTTACACCCTTTATCTTTACAATTCTTTTTCATTCTTCAACCCCTTCAATGCTTAGCAATACATCATAACTAGCACCTTGTTGTGATTGTTCCAGTGCTAACTTAAGTACTTGATCCGCATTCATCTACGTTCACAATCTTTCTCCATCTTTCCTAAGGACTACTATTTCTAGCTATGGAATGTCCTTGGGAAGATTCCTTCGGTTCTAGAAGAATCATTGGACTTTAACCTATCCTACCATCCTTATGTCACCACAATCCTCACCGTAGTGAATAGAGATGTTTGGGGTAAGTGTATGTCATCATGAAATCCATTTTGATATCCAAATCCATTTTGCTCCCCCTTAACATATGCCACGATATTCGAAAACATTTCGCACAAGTCGGGATGAGCTAGTACATTAAGTCAAACCATTGAATTGATTGATCTCATTATTAAATCACATTTTCTCCCCCATATTAAAAATATTAACCCAATCGATGTTTTTAATATCAATTGATTTAATAACATTTTAAGAAAATTTGGGAAGAAAAATGCGAATCCGATTATCTCCATGATTTTCACAAGCTCCCCCTCAAATTAATGAGGGTGTACTTGAAACGTAAATTAAATACCTTTTAAACACAAGTGTAAGATATTTATCACGTGTAAAGATCATATATGATAACGTATTCACAAGATTAGCTCTAACACCCCACCAAATGCTATGCGCAGCGGAACTACAACATTTGCGTGCTAGGCAGTTATCATCGCACACAAGATATATCGAACGACTCCAAAGAGACGTCAAATTTAAACTTAAATTAAAAATTGTTAAAAATGTACTTGTCTACGGTTTTCCAACCCCAAATGATACAACAGAATTTGCGTTTCGGTCCCCATGAATCTCAACCCCAAAAGATACAGTTTTCACAACAACATGACATAAAGTTTAAAGATGTTCAAGTAATAATGGGAGGAAAAACAAGTAGACTCCAAGCCATACACACAACTTCCATCCAATGCATGCTCCATGCTACACTTCAGCGGTTACCTGAAACACATGCTAAATTTGGTCAACGAAAACGTTGAGTGGAATTCATAGGTTTTAAAATTCATTTTGAACATATGTGTAATAAAAACCATTCACGATCATTCATAGACTTGTCGATCAAACAATCTATATTCAAGGTACTGACGATTGTGTTTAAGCTCATGACACTAAACCGTTAACTCAATCACCCAGGTAATAATTACCGGCGTGATTCAGATGAAACCAGTGCCCCTACTAAGGCATCAGTTGCAATTATACCTTATCTCTTATCACAAATTATCCGTCCGCAGGGGGTATCAACGTACTAGCCCTCGTCTCGGATAGAGTAGTCAACCCCATAGTACTATCACTTTGTATAAGCGGCTATTTCTAATCCACGCTAGGACTAAACAATAGTTAATAGTTCATGAAATTAGGGCCTTTTGCAACTAGGTACTCAACACAATTTCAAAGGCAACATTCGGGTCCAACAATCATTCATGACATATGTTCATTTTGAAAACTAGCATGCATTTCCCTCGCGGGTAAAACAATTTGAAATAATAATAAGCGAGGCTATAAATTCACACCTTATATAACAAGTAGTCGATAGTTCGAGTGACGGTCACTGACGACGATGAGGATGCCCGGGAAAATCAACACCTATCAAACCAATAACGCGTAATGAGTAATCTCATTTATAAACCTTAAGGTACTGTATATAATACATACATATTAGTCACTTGTGATAATTACAACTCACGCCAAAACAAAACAACCAAGTGTTACTCGTTTTATACCATTTGTCCATATTATTAATGTTATTCATTTTTACGCATTTTTCGCCGATACTTACCAAAAGTACGGACTGTTCTACTAGACTTAACCCTTTTTATAAAAATTGAGAAAATTCTCAAAAATGCCTTAAGACCTGTAGAAAACACATATTTAATCCCATTAAAAGTTTTCGCTTTTACGGCCCGTTACTCAACACTTAACCAAAACTACGTTTTTCGGACTGAAATTGTACTTTGACCAAGTCGGACTCATTTGACCCGTTTAAAATACTCCATTGACCCATTTGGCACCTAAGCCTTATAATATACTCAAATATGCAGGTTTGAGACCAAAAATCCACCTTTGACCATTTACCAAACTAAACCTATAGTCCCCGGTATTTGACCTAAAACCAAGCATAATTTCGGATTATGACGGTTTTCATCTCCCGGTACACGAATTTCAAAACGTCGTAACTTTTGACTCGTTAGGAGTCGTAAGCTCTATCTTATACCAAATAGAAGCTAAGAAGATGCTCTACAACTACATCCTAACCAAAAGACCTGTTTACAAAATAATTTTTACGAAAACACCTCAAACTTTCTGCCTAAAATTACCTATACCAAAATCATACCAACGCTCGTTTTCAAACCCATTTATCGACATTAGACATCATCCTAAGTACTCCTAATCATACTCAACACCATAATCAGTCCTAAACCCCTATTAATCAATATCATCATAAAACCCAATCACAAAAATAAACATGCAAATGGTTTTACCCATCTAAAAACATGTAAAAACAAACATACATACAATATCCATCATCAAAACAACAACCACCATGATCCCCCAAACACCCCCCTTGTGCCGTGGGGTTTGGGTGATCAAAACCCATCAACCAAATTGATTTTGGTTGATTTGTTTAGTGATTTAACATCATCCATCCATGAATTAAACATGCAAATGGCTAATTAACATCAAAACAAACTTTTGAAAAATCTTTAATTTTTGGAAAAATTCATGTTAATGCATGTTAGATTAAACCATGGATTAGCAGTTACAAAAGGTTTTTAGGAAGTGGTCTTTAATTGGAATTAATCAAAAACCAAGAACAATTGAAGGTGGTGGTGGTTTGGTGTGTTTGGCCGTCGGCCTAAAGAGAGAAAAAGGAAGGGATGGGTTTTTTTTGAAATGTTTAGTGTGTGTGCATTATTTCCATTTTGTGCATTTGGGAGGGACCTTGGTGCAATTTAGGCTTTCTTTTGTCCTTAAGCAAAAACGACCTTATAAGTTTACGGGATTGACTCACTAGTCATTTTAGAAAATTTTACGGGAGTCGGGGATCATCCCGAAAACTACAAAATACTTTTAGGACACTTTAAATGTACCCGGAAAGCAATAAAACTCACCCAACTCGACTTAACACGAACCGAAAGTCAAATTCTCGAAAAATTATAATATCGTTAAAACGACAATAATCATAGAAATTTGGGCATCCATTGGGATCGTAGTCGTCATCGTTCTTCTTAAATCGTCAATCGTCAAAATTACAACCTCGAACATCGGTTTCAACCAAAATAATAAAATATATAGCAAATAAAGTTTATTAAAAATTTCAAAAATAAGCGTAATTTAGGGTAATGTTAGTGACCTTGGTTCTAGGGTATCACATCCACCCCTCCTTAAAGTGAGCGACGTCCCGGCGCTCGCCTCTTCTTATACTCACATTTCGTGCCGCTGGAACAGATGAGGATACCTTTCCTTGAAAAAGTCCTCACGTTCCCAAGTGTATTCCGGTCCACGCCTAGAATTCCATCGAACCTTCACAATGGGAATTCTACTATGCTTCAGTCTCTTGACCTCTAGGTCCATAATTTCCACGGGTTCTTCCACGAAATGTATTTTGTCGTCCAGTTGAATCTCGTCCAAAGGAATCACCAATTCCTTATCAGCCAAACTCTTCTTCAGATTCGATACGTGAAACGTGTCGTGAATAGCACTAAGCTCGCTTGGCAACTCTAACTTATACGCTACTGGTCCAATCCGTTTAACGGTCTTAAATGGTCCAATATACCTCGGACTCAACTTTCCTTTCTTCCCAAAACGAATTACACCCTTCCACGGCGAAACCTTAAGCATAACCATATCTCCGACTTCAAATTCCAACGGTTTTCTTCTGTTATCGGCATAACTCTTTTGTGGGCTTCTCGCAGCAAGTAGTCGGTTCTTGATTTGCACAATCTTCTCTGTCGTCTCTAAAACCATTTCGGGTCCCGTCAATTGACTTTCTCCTACTTCACTCCAACACACAGGTGATCTACACTTCCTTCCATACAACGCTTCGAATGGTGCAGCCTTGATGCTCGCATGATAACTATTATTATACGAAAACTCCACTAAAGGCAAGTGGCGTTCCCAACTTCCTCCAAAATCAATCACGCATGCTCGGAGCATGCCCTCCATCGTCTGAATAGTGCGTTCACTCTGGCCGTCAGTCTCCGGATGATAAGTCGTGCTCAAACTCAATTCAGTGCCCATCGCACGTTGAAGCGATTTCCAAAATTCCGAAGTAAACCTACTGTCGCGATCCGAAATGATTGATAAAGGTACTCCATGTCTGCAAACGATCTCCTTCACGTACACACTGGCCAGCTTCTCCATACTATCCGTCTTCTTCATAGGTAAGAAATGAGCAGATTTCGTCAATCTATCCACTATTACCCAAATCATATCACATCCACTAGGAGTTCTGGGTAAACCCGTCACGAAATCCATAGCGATTTTCTCCCATTTCCATTCTGGGATCTCTGGTTGTACCAACAACCCAGACGGATTCTTATGTTCGGCCTTAACCTTCGCACAAGTCAAACACTTACTAACATAACGAGAAATATCCGCCTTCAAATTCGGCCACCAATAAACTTTCTTCAGGTCATGATACATTTTATCCGATCCAGGATGTATCGAGTATTTCGACTTATGAGACTCGTTCATAACCAAATCTCGTACTCCAGGCTTTCCTTCCTCGGATGGACACAACGGTAACCAAATCCGATTCTCGAAATATCTCAGCCCGTCTGACCTAACCACAAAAAGAGGTTTCAACATTCTTCCCAAGTTCTCAGCATCAACATTCTCTTTCATTAAACCCCTCTCTTGAGCCTTCAGTATTGTTTCGGTTAAATCAACACTCTCAGTCATCACTAAAGCTCTGACTCTCAAAGGTTTCTCTCGATCCTTCCTACTAAGTGCATCTGCTACGACATTCGCCTTACCAGGATGGTAGCGAATTTCACAGTCATAGTCACTCAGTAATTCTACCCATCGTCTCTGTCTCATGTTCAACTCCTTTTGATCTAAAATGTGCTGCAAACTCTTGTGGTCAGTGAATACAACACACTTCGTCCCATACAAATAATGTCTCCACAATTTCAACGCAAAAACCACAGCTCCTAATTCCAAATCATGCATCGTGTAGTTCTCCTCATTCTTCCTCAGTTGTCTCGACGCGTAAGCAATCACCTTCTCACGCTGCATCAACACAGCTCCATATCCCTTACGAGATGCGTCACAATACACTACAAAGTCTTCGGTTCCTTCAGGTAATGACAATATCGGTGCGGAACATAACTTGTCCTTGAGTGTTTTGAAACCGAATTCTTCCTCATCTCCCCATTCATACACTCTATTCTTCTAGGTAAGCTTTGTCACTGGCTTCGCAATAAACGAAAATCCTTCAATGAATCTCCGATAATACCCAGCTAAACCAAGGAATTGTCGAACTTCAGTCGGCGTTGTCGGTGCCGACCATTCCCTGATCGCTTCGACCTTGACAGGATCCACGCGAACTCCTTTACTATCAATTACGTGACCAAGGAATTGCACAGACTCTAACCAAAACTCACACTTCGAGAACTTCGCATATAGCTTCTCACTCTTCAGCAGATCCAATATTTTTTTCAGGTGCTTCTCGTGCTCTTCCTTACTCTTAGAGTAAATAAGAATATCATCAATAAAAACAATGACAAACTTATCTAGATACGGCTTGCATACTCGATTCATAAGGTCCATGAATACAGCAGGCGCGTTTGTCAACCCAAACGGCATCACTCGAAATTCGAAGTGTCCATACGGCGTACGAAAGGCAGTTATAGGAATATCCTCCTCTCTCACACGCAGTTGATGATACCCTGACCTCAAGTCGATCTTTGAGTATACACAGGAACCTTGTAATTGATCAAACAAATCGTCAATCCTCGGCAATGGATACCGATTCTTAACCTTCAGCTTGTTGAGTTCTCTATAGTCAATACACATCCGAAATGACCCATCTTTCTTCTTTACAAACAACACTGGCGCTCCCTATGGTGATGAGCTCGTCTAATAAATCCCTTATCCATCAACTCCTTCAGTTGATCCGATAACTCCTTTAACTCTGATCGTGCTAATCGATAGGGTGCACGCAAAACCGGTGCAGCTCCCGACACCAAATCGATTCGAAACTCGACCTCACTGGTGGGTGGTAAACCTGGCAACTCGTCTGGAAAAACTTCCGGATATTCGCAGATTACAGGTACTTCTTCAATCCTCGCCTCTAAGTCACCATCACTAGAAACTTGTGCCAAAAACACATCGCATCCATCTTCTACATACTTCATCATTTTCAAACAAGAAATCACTTTCAAACGAGAAGTGCATTCATCTCCCTTCACAGTCAAGACTTTATTCTTCAACAGAATCCGAACTAACCTCTCTCTACAGACGATCACGGCACTATGCGCCATCAGCCAATCCATTCCCACGATCACATCAGACGATCCTAGCTCTATGGGCATTAAGTCGATTTCAAAAGCGTAATTTCCTAACTTCAAGGTACACCCTTTCAGTATAGAATTTGTACTAACGATTTTTCCCATCGGCTAATTCCACGTTATAACTAGTCGTTAACAATACTGGTTTTCTATCGATATGACGACTAAATTTAAAATCTATGAAACTCTTGTCGGAACCAGAATCAAACAAAATACTAGCATAACAAGCGTCTAGCAAAAACGTACCGGTAACCACGTTAGGACCTTGTGGTTTATCAACCGTCCCTACTTGATACACGGCAGCAGCATTGTTACCTCCTTGCTTGTTCCCAACCTTCGGGCAATTTCCTTGCTTGTGTCATCTTTCTCAACATCCATAACAACCCATCACTCTCGTAGCATTCGCCCCAGTGGCTACTCCCTTTGTTCGGCAATCAGACATCCTATGGCCAGCTTTTCCACATTTGCCGCACGCAGGCGGGCAACTCCCTACATGGTACAAGTTGCATCGACCACAGTGGGGATTCACCTTCGCTCCTCTGGGGTTTGTAACAGCTCTCATTCCGTCATTCCTTCGCTGGTTGAACTGCTGATTGCGGTTATGACCCTGATTATTTCGGTTTCCACCTCGGCTTTGACCCTGGGATTGATTGCTCTGTGCTGCCTCCCACTTCCTCTTATTTCCTTCAGCAATGAAGTTCTTCTTGTCTTGGAGTTTGACATCCATCAACGCGTGAGCCATCTGGACCGCTTCGTCAAACGACCCAGGTCTAGATGAAGTCGTTTCACCCTTGATCTTACTAGACAGACCTTTGATGTACTGTTTCATCTTCTTGTTATCATCGGCAAAGGTATCGGGACACAAAAGGCTTAATTCATTAAACCTCCTGGTGTAAGCAGTGATATCATTGTTTCTCAAAGTCAGGTGCCTCAACTCATCTTCCAATTGACCCAGCTCCTCTTCAGGATAGAACTTCTTGGTCAAAAGAGCTTTAGTCGCAGTCCAGGTTCTTGCATTCGCTACTGCTAACCCAACAGTGGCTACATGGGTGTTCCACCAACTCAATGCGTCGTCAAGAAAAGTAGCAGCCGCAAACTTGACCTTGTTCGCCTCTGACCATTCACCATAAAATTTAAGTCCTCAAGTTTTTCGTCACAATGCCATCATACAAAAGTCTAAAATAGTTCTATTACAACGATCAAAGATAAAATACAAGACAAGCAACTAGTCATGTGGTGATCCACACGACCTCTTGGGTGGCGGTTCATCATCATCTTCCTTGGGTTCTTCGTCGCTATCTTCCTCGTCCACTTCATCCATCTTCCTCTTTCCTTTGTCGTTCGGCCCACATTCAGTCGCCTTCTTCGTCCCTGACGTAGACCCACACTCAACCGCTACGTGATTTCCTACAGTGATACAAACACCTCTGGCAGGTGGCTGGATCATGAAGTCATTAGCTTCCATTTCCAAGTCGTCCACAAATCTCCAATCTGGGGCTAGGATGCTCTCACTCGATGCTCCCAACTCTGCATCCTAGTCAATCTCGCTTGATCTTCCCTAACTCGATCAAGACTGGCGCTCAAGTTCGCTATCATCGATCTTAGACTGTCGATATCACTCTTGTTTGCATTTCCATCATACTCAATCCTTGAAGTTCTTGCCAATAACCTTTGGTGTTCCCTCTCATTCTTATCAAACCTCTTAATTACCCTGGTCTCCACCACAAACCGCTCATACCTCAACCTATCCATCCTCCTCAAACAACCCTCGGGGTCCTAATAGTGTCTTGGTCTCGGAAAATAGACCCTCGCGATATTCTCATGAATAGATTGTGATTTAGATGAATTGCTGGATTCTGCACCGCTCCCATTACTTACACGAACAAACCCTGGCATTGTCCTCAGGTAGTCCTTACAATTGTCCATCGGGTGACGAAAGGGTTGCTGATCATATCGGTCGGTCGGAGGCACTTCATAACCCTTTGGCGAATTTGGAGATTGAAATAATTCAGGTTCGGTCTGACCGACAGCGTTCTCGGGAATTCCATCATCCACCGGTTCCTCGGGCTCTTCCTCAGAATCCTCACTACCATCGCTACTGATACTGAAGTTGTCCACGTCACTTTTGTCACTGTCATTTCCCGGCTCTACCGCTTCTTCTGGAGCGATCCATCCATTGTCATTATTAGGCGAGTTCGGAGGAAACGGTCCCCCTTCGTGTCCTACGACATAATCGTCTCCATTTCCGTTAGGCGGTACCTCGGCCATTCCTGCAATAACAGAGAATTTTGGAGGGTACGTAAGATTACTATTCAATATTTATAAATACATGCATGCAAATGCAATGCAAAGGTGGTACACATGCCCCATAATGCGATAACATGATGCTCATGCATAAGTAATACAAGAATTACGGTATCGGGTACTCCACGTATAATTTCAACGTTTACATATAGTAGTTCCATATCTACGTAATAAATACCCACATATATACTTCAACTCAAAAGTATACGTCAAATGCCATGAATACAAAAATAAACCTTACCGGAGCCATGCAGGATAGTTGTGTGCGCTTGGATAATTTCTTACGACACCAAAAGTTATAGTTTAGGAATTTTCAAAACGACCTAGTTCTCTATAACTCATGGCTCTGATTACCAATCTCTGACACCCCACCAAATGCTATGCGCAGCGGAACTACAACATTTGGGTGCTAGGCAGTTATCATCGCACACAAGATATATCGAACGACTCCAAAGAGACGTCAAATTTAAACTTAAATTAAAAATTGTTAAAAATGTACTTGTCTACGGTTTTCCAACCCCAAATGATACAACAGAGTTTGCGTTTCGGTCCCCATGAATCTCAACCCCAAAAGATATAGTTTTCACAACAACATGACATAAAGTTTAAAGATGTTCAAGCAATAATGGGAGGAAAAACAAGTAGACTCCAAGCCATACACACAACTTCCATCCAATGCATGCTCCATGCTACACTTCAGCGGTTACCTGAAACACATGCTAAATTTGGTCAACGAAAACGTTGAGTGGAATTCATAGGTTTTACAATTCATTTTGAACATATGTGTAATAAAAACCATTCACGATCATTCATAGACTTGTCGATAAAACAATCTATATTCAAGGTACTGACAATTGTGTTTAAGCTCATGACACTAAACCGTTAACTCAATCACCCGCGTAATAATTACCGGCGTGATTCAGATGAAACCAGTGCCCCTACTAAGGCATCAGTTGCAATTATACCTTATCTCTTATCACAAATTATCCGTCCGCAGGGGGTATCAACGTACTAGCCCTCGTCTTGGATAGGGTAGTCAACCCCATATTACTATCACTTTGTATAAGCGGCTATTTCTAATCCACGCTAGGACTAAACAATAGTTAATAGTTCATGAAATTAGGGCCTTTTGCAACTAGGTACTCAACACAATTTCAAAGGCAACATTCGGGTCCAACAATCATTCATGACATATGTTCATTTTGAAAACTAGCATGCATTTCCCTCGCGGATAAAACAATTTGAAATAATAATAAGCGAGGCTATAAATTCACACCTTATATAACAAGTAGTCGATAGTTCGAGTGACGGTCACTGACGACGATGAGGATGCCCGGGAAAATCAACACCTATCAAACCAATAACGCGTAATGAGTAATCTCATTTATAAACCTTAAGGTACTGTATATAATACAAACATATTAGTCACTTGTGATAATTACAACTCACGCCAAAACAAAACAACCAAGTGTTACTCGTTTTATACCATTTGTCCATATTATTAACGTTATTCATTTTTACGCATTTTTCGCCGATACTTACCAAAAGTACGGACTGTTTTACTAGACTTAACCATTTTTATAAAAATAGAGAAAATTCTCAAAAATGCCTTAAGACCTGTAGAAAACACATATTTAATCCCATTAAAAGTTTTCGCTTTTACGGCCCGTTACTCAACACTTAACCAAAACTACGTTTTTCGGACTGAAATTATACTTTGACCAAGTCGGACTCATTTGACCCGTTTAAAATACTCCATTGACCCATTTGGCACCTAAGCCTTATAATATACTCAAATATGCAGGTTTGAGACCAAATATCCACCTTTGACCATTTACCAAACTAAACCTATAGTCCCCGGGATTTGACCTAAAACCAAGCATAATTTCGGATTATGACGGTTTTCATCTCCCGGTACACGAATTTCAAAACGTCGTAACTTTTGACTCGTTAGGAGTCGTAAGCTCTATCTTATACCAAATCGAAGCTAAGAAGATTCTCTACAACTACATCCTAACCACAAGACCTGTTTACAAAATAATTTTTACGAAAACACCTCAAACGTTTTGCCTAAAATTACCTATACCAAAATCATACCAACGCTCGTTTTCAAACCCATTTATCGACATTAGACATCATCCTAAGTACTACTAATCATACTCAAACACCATAATCAGTCCTA
The DNA here is from genome assembly GCA_025667525.1 of Glebionis coronaria. Classification (NCBI taxonomy): domain Eukaryota; kingdom Viridiplantae; phylum Streptophyta; class Magnoliopsida; order Asterales; family Asteraceae; genus Glebionis; species Glebionis coronaria. The sequence goes on from JANFOE010001658.1 coordinate 250,991, forward strand.
AACCCCTATTAATCAATATCATCATAAAACCCAATCACAAAAATAAACATGCAAATGGTTTTACCCATCTAAAAGCATGTAAAAACAAACATACATACAATATCCATCATCAAAACAACAACCACCATGATCCCCCAAACACCCCCCTTGTGTCGTGGGGTTTGGGTGATCAAAACCCATCAACCAAATTGATTTTGGTTGATTTGTTTAGTGATTTAACATCATCCATCCATGAATTAAACATGCAAATGGCTAATTAATATCAAAACAAACTTTTGAAAAATCTTTAATTTTTGGAAAAATTCATGTTAATGCATGTTAGATTAAACCATGGATTAACACTTACAAAAGGTTTTTAGGAAGTGGTCTTTAATTGGAATTAATCAAAAACCAAGAAAAATTGAAGGTGGTGGTGGTTTGGTGTGTTTGGCCGTCGGCCTAAAGAGAGAAAAAGGAAGGGATGGTTTTTTTTTTTGAAATGTTTAGTGTGTGTGCATTATTTCCATTTTGTGCATTTGGGAGGGACCTTGGTGCAATTTAGGCTTTCTTTTGTCCTTAAGCAAAAACGACCTTATAAGTTTACGGGATTGACTCACTAGTCATTTTAGAAAATTTTGCGGGAGTCGGGGATCATCCCGAACACTCCAAAATACTTTTAGGACACTTTAAATGTACCCGGAAAGCAATAAAACTCACCCGACTCGACTTAACATGAACCGAAAGTAAAATTCTCGAAAAATTATAATATCGCTAAAACGACAATAATCATAGAAATTTGGGCATCCATCGGGATCGTAGTCGTCATCGTTCTTCTTAAATCATCAATCGTCAAAATTACAACCTCGAACATCGGTTTCAACCAAAATAATAAAATATATAGCAAATAAAGTTTATTAAAAATTTCAAAAATAAGCGTAATTTAGGGTAATGTTAGTGACCTCGGTTCTAGGGTATCACATTAGCGATTTATGAGGTTGGACTTGAATGATGGAGAACATCATATGAAAGAAGCACATGGTTCTTGTTCACGAATGTTGGTCGCCTCATCACGCCAGAAGTTATCTCTTGACTCCATGTGTATGATTGATATCGTTTTCTTGACACCAACATGTGAACTTGGCACTTTCGGCGTCAAAGATTCTGAATGCTGGAAAATTGCTCCCCCTTAATTGTTGACCCGTGTTTTATTGAAAGAGTTGTAGTCGCCGTTTGAGTAGTCGCATCGTCGAGTATGTAGATATCAATTGTAAATTGCTACGGTTGGTGGAGATGATAACTTCATAAAAACAAGATTTCTCTTGTTTTAACAAATAAATGCACTGACACGTACATATATTCGTGTTAGATTGTGTTATTAAGTAAACACAATCCCATACATGGTTATAAAGTAAACCATGCCCGAGAAAATTAATTCCCGTTGTTGAGTCAAAGCTTTCTGGTGAAATGCTTGACTTGAGTATGAAAAGGGGGTTACTTATGAAATAATAGCAAGCCATTTGAGCATGTTTTAAATCATTTAAACTTTTGCTCAGACTTTATTTACAACCCCGTGTCATTATTGAACGACATTTCTAGGTTCGTAAATATTATCGATTGCAGAAGACATGTTCCAACCATTTTTAGCAAAACATTTTTGAACACACAATTTTGAAAGATTTAGAAAAACCTTTTGAGAAATTCTCGAAAAATTGTGTTCAAAGTTTTCAAAAACCAATTACTTGAGCTTAAGATGTTGAATATCTTACAAAACGAGCTCAAGTCCGAGAAGTTGTAAACTTCCTGTTGTGAGGATAAGTTTATCATCGGCGATAAATTTTCCTTTTTACTTAAGAACGAGTCCTAAGTTGACATTTACTTAGAAGTCGTTTTCATGAGCTTGAAAAACTTTTGAATGTTTTAACATAATGATGTTGAAGTATTTTACAACCTTGTTTAGGAAAACAAAGCGTAATTAGGGTAAGTACACAAGTAATTTAGGAAAACCACAAGTTATGACCCAAAGTGGGGATCGTTCTCAAGGAGGCTTGGTGTGTGTGCTAAGAGATGATTAATGATGTGACTATGATTATGAGAAAAGAAAATAGAAATGAGATTATTAGAGAATGACAGTTACGATGACGAATTAAACTAAGACGAAAAAGTCGTACACGTAAAACCGTATAAAAAGTGACAAAATTAAAAATTTATCCTAAAAATTCCTAGAAAATTGCAATAAATCCTAAATAATGTAATTAGAGTTTACAAAAAATAAAAAATCACCCAAACCTTTTATTTAATTAAATAATTTTTAATGCTAATTAAAGCTCAAAAAATCAATTTATTTAACAAAAAGCCCAAAATGAGTTTTTTTCATTTGTAAACCTCTAAAATGACTTAACTAAATTTAAAACTATTTTTGAAAATTTTAAAATTAATAAAAACTATTTAAAAACAATTAAAAACTATTTAAACTTAAAATAATTATAAAAATTAATCTAAGGACAATAAAAATATTCTAAACATTGTAAAATTCCTAAACTAATGTATTTAACCTAAGATAAATATAAAAACTTGAAAAAACTAAATTTTAATTTTCAATAATAAAATAATAATAAAATAATATTACAAATCCAAAATTTATAAAAAATTCTAAAAAGTTGCAAACTAGCTTATTTTAACCTAATAAACACAAAAATGAAGTTGGAATTACCTAAATACCCCTAATGGGCCTAGAATGGGCCAAAAGTCCAAACAGTTAGCTTAATGGGCTTATTAAGGCCCAATAAGAAAAATGTTGTCCAAATAAACCCAAAAACTCCTATCTGACTCAAAATTTGATTTTAAAGACAAAACTCTGAAGGCCCAAAAGCTGAAAATGAGTATAAGCTAGCTTATTTCAAAGCAGCTTATTCTTAATGGGCTTTTTGGCCCATTAAGCTATAAGCTGATGCCTGATACAAAAGATTTTGTATGGTTTCAATTAAAGTTCTCGGTATCTTCTCGAATCGATCACGGTTCAAAGTGGAATAGTTGTTCTTGGTTACTAAAAAGGGGTTGGGTTTTCTATTCTACTAAAAGGTAAATGCGTGAAGTAAATAAAGATAAACTAAAAGCAATTAATTAAAAGCAATTAATAAAAATAAAACTTGAATTAAAATAAAACAGTTAAATACCTAAACTCAGAAAAAGTCACTGATTCGGAATGCTTATGCTTGATCCGGAATATACTAAACAGAAACCTTTATTCGGAACATATGCTTCATTCGGAATACAAACCTTCATTCGGAATATTTTGACAAAAGCTTCATTCGGAAGATTTCCTTTATTCGGAATATATGTTCATCCGGAACATTTTGCTTGATCCGGAATATTTCCTCTGATTCGAAAGAAATTGGCTCATCCGGAATAACTAATGAAATTACTTGATTCGGAATAAATAAACACTGACTCGGAATAATTAACTAAAGAGCTTGATTCGGAATATATATAAAAAAACTGATTCGGAATATATTTTTAAAAACCTTGATTCGGAATGTTACTACTCATCCGGAATATATGGTGATTCGGAATACTCGCTCACTCGGAATAATAAAATTGACTCGGAATAACTTAAACGAAAAGCTTCATTCGGAATAACTAAAAACTGATTCGGAACATTTTTGGAAAAGCCTTGATTCGGAATTTAGCTACTCATCCGGAATATTGATTATTCCGGATGAACACTTTGATTCGGAATACCTGAATGAAAAATGCTTTACACGGAATGTTTAAAACAAAAGCTTCATCCGGAATGTTTGTAGCTCATTCGGAATCTGGGAAACTTAAGAACACGAATAACAGGGAAATAAAAGAACACGATTTTTAGCCAAAATCAACCAAGTTTTTAACCAAAACTTAAACCAATTTAACCACTAATCATCTACGAATCATAATCATCAAATCAAAACAATAAAAACACAAAACCCACTTACTTTTAAAGATTAAAATCAACCAAATAAGAACTTAAGACTTCGAATCAAAAAGAGAAAGAAAGATGAAGATTGAATGCAAGATGATATTGAATGATTAAGGTTAAGTGAACAAAAGGAAAGATTAAAAACTTACAAGATCTTTGATTCAACAAAAATTAAAAATCACCAACACCTTAATGGTGTTGGTTACCTACGAAACAAGAAAAAGAAAGAAACTGGAAATGAAAAACTAGCTAATGTGTAGGAAAGGACTCCTATTTATAGGCCTTCAAGTTGGTTGGTGAGTGGGCTTTCTCCCTATCTTCTTGTCTTCTCGTCTTTTCAGAAAAGTTGACGTTATCGATTTCTATTTGGGATTTGTCGACGAATAAATTCAACTCGTCTTTTAATTTCTTCGTTTAATAGACTTGAGTTCTTTCGACATATGTAAATCTTCCATCTTTGGTCCTTTTCTTAGATAAATCTTCAAATAGGCCCATTGAATTCAAATATTTTGCATCTCTTGGACAATAGACTTCGGCTTTTCGTCGTTTTATTCTATAAAACCCGTGCAATCCCATGTTTTCTTCAATATTTATCCGGTTGGCTCTGAAAACACAACAAACACACAAACCACGCATAATTCCAAACAAATGATATTAAATACGCGTTTTGGTCTTGTTTTAGCAAGAAATAAGTGGTAAAAGGATGGGTGTTTTCACACCTATCAAATCCCCTACACTTAACCATTGCCATGCCCTCATGCAATGCTTAGTGATAAAGCAAATTTACCTTTTTCTCATAATCAATCATCCTTGGCCTTATTAATAATAACCACTACTACTAAAGAGATATATAAAAACTTGAATGAAACAAAAGGGATAGAAAACCATTTTCACTTGAAAATAGCTATATGAAAATAACTCACAAAGAGATCTAAGACTTACATTAGGGCTTCGGTGCTGCGAAGATTTATCACCCTCAAGTTTCACGTTCCCCAAACTAAGCTTAAAAACGAGATCATTGTTATTATAAGTTAGCAAAACAAACACTTACATACATGGCTTAATTATATGCTTAAACTCCCTTATTCCTAGGTGTATCTCTTATATTTTATTTTTGTCTTAGAATGATCATGAAGATGCATTTTTGGACTTATTTCGATAGTTTATTTAGGCTGAAAGCAAAGTAGGACGATTTGATTAATAGTTAGCTAAAGGACAAAATCTCTTAAAACTGCTTCTCGGGATATCAAAAAGTTCATATCTTGGCATAACTCGCTTCACGATTTGAGACCTTTCTCGGGCCGATATTTGGCATGTACTTCATACTTCATATCTTTGAGAGACGTTCTTGAGATAATGGTCTTCTCTTCGTTAATAGAGTTTCTTCACTTGGAGACTTTTGAGAGATACTCCAACTTTGTTGACCACGACTTCATCATTATTTCTTCAATCGTTAATTGGGATTTTGAGATACAACGATCCGCCTCCTTTTCGGACTTGGATCTATTTATCCTCATACCTTGTTAGGGTCTTTTCGGATAGACTTCTCCATGATCTTTATGGGAATTGATTGCTTTTCGTCGTGAGTCTTGATCCTTTCATATTGATTTTGGGAATAATGCTTTTCACATCACCTTGGATCTTTATCAATAAAATGGAATCCTCATGCCTTGTTAGGGCCTTTTCGGACTCGCCAATCTTCGCGCCCCGCTTCATTAGTTATGCTTTGGCTATGAACTCTTATCATTACCGAGCAACTTTTAAACGATCTCGGGCTAGAAGCTAAGTTATTCAATAAAATCGTACGACCTTACTTATTGCAGATAAATTATTAGCAAGCGATGGGAGAATAGGCTTATAATCACACCAAGTGTGCTTGTGCAAGAATACCGACTTATAATTGACTCTATCATTTCTCGTACTCCACAATTTAAAATCTCAAGTAATGAGACTCGTGGACGCTTAGCCTAATAAACCAATTAAGGTCTACATGGTTAAGGATACTTGCTAGAATAAACTTGGATAAGTCTATTCGGGTTGAGTCAAAATAATCGCAACGGGCCTAATATGTCAAAGACTTCTAAACTAGATACACCACTTTATTAATATTATTGACTTTATTGTGGGATATATACACATGAAAGCAACGATAAAAATTTAAAAATTACGACTATTTGGCCAAAGTTAATTAAAAAGATGATTTTCTGGTTAAATGAAGGCATTTTAATGGAAAAGTCCACTTAAAACTTCGATAGAAGTCTCCCCTACACTTAATATAAACATTGTCCTTAATGTTTAAGCATGTGGGAAAAGTCTCCCCTACACTTATGACATTGTGCACGTTGGTTAAATCAAATTAAGGAAGAGACGACTAAAGTGATTATTTTCAAAAGTGAGTATGAAGAAAATTGAATCACGATAGTTGAGAGATAGAACTAGATTGGGGATAACACGGGAGCACAGTTCTTCAAAGGTTCCAAAAGTGCATTCATCCCTGTAATCACATCACCACACAAACACAAACAACCTATACAGGTCCCCCTACACTTAGAAGGTAAAACAGAAAGGGATAGAGACTCGGGTTGCCTCCCGAGGAGCGCTTGTTTTTGATAACCGAGTCACGAGCCTAACTCGACCCGAAACTAGTTCATGGGAAACGTGGTGAGGGATGGAATCATCTCATGAGAGATGTCCTCACCAAAGTACAACTTCACTCGTTGGCCATTCACCTTGAAATTGGGTCCATTAGGTTGAGCGAGCTCGAGAGTACCATATGGAAAAATTTGGGCAATGGTGAATGGGCCGGACCAACGAGATTTCAGCTTGCCCGAAAAGATTTTCATCCGAGAGTTAAAGAGTAAAACTTTGTCTCCAACTTAGAACTCTCGGTTTTTAATCTTAGAGTCATGAATAAGCTTAGTCTTTTCCTTATAGATCAAAGAATTTTCATAAGCCTCATTGCGGAGTTCATTGAGTTCATTGAGTTGGATTTTGCGTAGGTCACCGGCTTTGTTGATATCGAAGTTAGCCCACTTCAAGGCCCAGTAAGCCTTGTGCTCCAACTTAATGGGGAGGTGGCATGCTTTCCCGTACACGAGACGATATGGTGTACAACCAATCAGAGTCTTGTATGCGGTACGGAAAGCCCACAGAGCATCAGCAAGTTTATCGGCCCATGAGGCACGATGCTCTCCCACGGTTCGTTCAAGAATTCGCTTTAACCCTCGGTTAGATATTTCAGCCTGGCCATTAGTTTGTGGGTGGTATGCGGTGGAAAGACGATGATTGACACCATACTTAGCCATGACTCTTGTGAATTGATCATTGCAAAAATGAGTCCCGCGATCACTAATAACGGCACGAGGCACATCGAATCTAGCGAATAACGACTTCAAAAAGTTACAAACCACCCTTGCGTCGTTAGTGGGTAAATATTTGGCTTCAACCCATTTAGAAACGTAGTCAACGTCAACAAGGATGTATTTGTTTCCTTTAGATGAAGGGAATGGCCCCATAAAGTCGATGCCCCATACATCAAAGATTTCACATTCTTGTATGAAATTTTGAGGCATCTCATCTTTATGTGTGATCTTGCCTTGTCTTTGGCAAGCATCACAATTTTTCACCATTTCGTGAGCGTCACGATAAATGGAGGGCCAATAGAATGGCGAGTCAAACACTTTCTTTGCGGTGAAGTTAGGACCAAAGTGACCACCGGTGGGTCCTTTGTGGCAAGCTTCGAGAATGTCTAAAGCTGCCGGTCCATCAACACATCAGTGAATAATCAAATCAGCGCATTGTTTGAAGAGATACGGGTCATCCCAAAAGTAAGTCTTAATATCTTTAAAGAACTTTTTCTTTTGTTGGGATGTTAACCAGTCGATGAGAATTCCACCCGCCAAGTAGTTTGCAATGTCCGCAAACCACGGGGTTTCATCATAATTAGAGTTGATAGACATTAAGGTCTCAAGGGGAAAAGAGTCATTGATCTCTTTGTTCGGATGATCCCCTTGATAAGGATCCTCACATCTACTGAGATGGTTCGCGGCTAGGTTTTCAGCTCCCTTCTTATCACGAATTTCGATTTAAAATTTTTGAAGTAGCAAAACCCAGCGAAGAAGTCTTGGTTTAGAATCTTGTTTAGTTAACAAGTACTTCAACGCGGAATGATCGGTATACACGATGGTGGTGGAAAGGACAAGATAGGGGCGAAATTTTTCAAAAGCATAGACAACAGCTAAAGGCTCTTTTTCGGTTGTCGTGTAATGTAATTGAGCCCCCGTCATTGTCTTGCTAGCATAATGGATCGGTTGGAAGTGTTTATTCACTCTTTGGCCCAAAACCGCTCCAATAGCAAAGTCGCTAGCATCGCACACAATTCGAAAGGTAGCTCCCAATTAGGTGTAACCAAGACCGGTGCCTTAGTTAGCTTATCCTTAAGAAAGTTGAAGGCTTCAATACACTCTTTGGAAAAGATAAAAGGAGTATCTTTTTCCAAGAGGTGGGTCATCGGGCGAGCGATTTTAGAAAAATCTTTGATGAATCGACGGTAGAAGCCCGCATGACCTAGGAAACTTCTCACACCCTTCACGGTTGATGGTGGAGGCAATTTTGCAATAACATCGACTTTAGCACGGTCTACTTCAAGACCGGCTTTGGAGATTTTGTGTCCTAGCACGATGCCCTCTTTTACCATGAAATGGCATTTTTCCCAGTTAAGAATAAGGCGAGTGTCTTCACACCGCTTAAGCATACGTTCTAAATTGGCAAGGCAAGCAGAGAAAGAATCGCCATAAACCGAGAAATCATCCATGAATACTTCCATAGTTTCTTCAACCATGTCATGGAAGATAGCCAGCATACACCTTTGGAACGTCCCAAGTGCATTGCATAAACCGAAAGGCATGCGTTTGTAAGCAAATGTTCCGTAGGGACAAGTGAATATGGTTTTCTCTTGGTCTTTGGGATCGATGGGAATTTGAAAATACCCGGAGAAACCGTCTAAGAAGCAGTAATAGTCGTTACCCGCTAGACGCTCGAGCATTTGATCCATGAAAGGAAGAGGAAAGTGATCTTTTCTCGTGGCATCATTGAGTTTGCGGTATTCGATACAAACTCTCCACCCAGTAACGAGACGAGTAGGAATCAACTCGTTATGTTCATTGGGAACAACGGTTATTCCGCCTTTCTTTGGCACACAATGGACGGGACTTACCCATGGCGAATCCGAAATAGGGTAAATCATGCCGGCATCAAGAAGTTTGATAACCTCTTGTTTGATGATGTCATGAATTCAAGGATTAACCCTTCTTTGGCTTAGGATTGCGGGTTTAAAGTCATCTTCCATGAGAATTTTGTGAGTACAAAAGTTTGGATCAATTCCGCGGATATCGGAAATTTTCCAAGCAATTGCCTTCTTATGATCTTTAAGCACGGCGATAAGGCGAGATTTTTCTTCTTCTTTCAAGTCCTTAGCGATGATGATGGGTGACTTCTTCTTGTCTTCAAGGAACATGTACTCGAGATGGGACGGTAACTCTTTAAGCTCTAAATCCGGAGGATATTCGATGGGAGGTGTATTCAAATTCCGTTCATCGATAGCAATATCCTTGGGAGATGGTGGAGAAATATGGTCCTCATTGAGAAGTTTCTCAATGGTACGAATGTCTTCATCCCAATCGGTGGGAGAATCGTCATATTGTAAGTTCAAATCTCCCAAAGTTGCTTCAAATTCAGTCAGAAGAAAATCACTTTCTCCAAATGGAGTTAGTGATGGAGCAAGGGAGGCAACGGTCTCAACATTGGGAAGAGGGGTGCGATTACTTTTACAAGCATCTTTAAAGTGTTCTTCACAAGCCTCATCAAGAACGTCGATACAATTAACACTCTCGTATGAATAAGGCTGTTTAGAAATCTTACCCATGTTGAAGACAATTTGATCGTCACCAACTCTCATGATAAGCTCACCCGCTTCTACATCGATGAGAGTGCGACCGGTCCTCAAGAATGGACGTCCAACGATTAATGGAACACGAGGGTCCATCTTATAGTCGACTACGACGAAATCGGCGGGAAAAGTAAATTTGTCGACTCCTACAAAAACGTCTTCGGCTATCCCCACTGGATAAGCAACCGTACGGTTAGCTAATTCTAAAGTCATTTTGGTGGGGACTAGCTCAGGGAGAGATAATTGCTTCCAAACACTTAATGGCATTAAGTTTATACTAGCACCTAGATCAGCTAGGGCCATGCAAATCTCTACTCCCGGGAAGTTGCAAGGGATTAAGAAGCGACCCGGATCACCAAGTTTGGTCGGCAATTTCCTTAAGAGCACTGCAGAGCAATTCTCATTAAGTTGGGTATTAGCAATATCAAGAAGCTTTTCCATGTCACTAAGAAGATCTTTAAACATCTTCGCATATTTAGGCATGTGAGCGAGAGCCTCAGCGAAGGAGATGTTGAAATTCAATTGTTTAAACATTTTGAGAAAGTTCGAAACTCGAATATCGTCCTTGCTTTTGAGCTTCTCTTTCCTCAACCTTGAGGGATAAGGTATATCGGAAGAAGAGGAAGGCTTTGGAATAGTAGGATCACTCACATCCTTGGGTGGTGGAGGGGTAGAAGTAAAAGGTGGAGGAATTGGGGAAGTAGAAGGTTGAGGAATAGGAGTAGGTGACTCGTTTTCCTTTGTCACAATCACTGGTGTAGGTATAGGAAGCTCGGGTTCCTTGGTACCTTTTCCACTGCGAGTGGTGATTGCTTTCATCTCCCCTCTTGGATTAGCCACGGTGTTACTCGGAAGAGTACCCGAAGAAGAGGTTTGATTACCTTGGAAGAAACCAGCCATCATGTCCCTTAGATCATTCATTTGACTACTAAAAGAGTTTCGCATATCGGCTCTAAGATCATTCCCTTGTTTCACCATGTCGCCCTTCAAATTAATAATCTGGTTCTGCAGATTCTTCACCAACACATCATTCGTCCACATGTACGTTTCGACCTCGTGGTTGAAAACGGTGGGTTGAGTAGGAGGAGGTGCCTGATAAGCAGGTGGTTGGTAAGGAGCGGGTTGGTAAACTTGAGTAGGATTTAGAGGTGGATATGGTTGTCTTTGAGGTGGTTGGTAAGGTGCTCGAGGTTGGTTTTGATTGGTTCGGTTAAGGTTTTGTTGTTCGTTTTGATTGGTTGGAGGAAAACCGGGCGGGGAAAGAAAGTTGTTGGAACGATAGCTTAGCAAGTTACGGTCTTGATAGGTGTGAAAACACTCATCTTTTCTACCACTTAATTACAATAATAACCGGACCAAAACGTGTATTTTATGTCTTTTATGTCGGAATTATGCGTGGTTTGTGTTTTTGTTGTGATTTAGGACGAAAAGGTGAAAATTGGAGAAAACACGGGAATTCACGGGCATTTACGGACTTTTATTGAAGAAAAAGATGAAAGACGAAGTCAAGAAGTCAAGAGTGCAAAAAGAACGGAAGTGCAAGACCAATTATGAAGATTTATCGAAGAAAAAGTCAAAAGACGGAAGTTTACTTAAAGCCGAGGAACTCAAGTCTTATTTATCGAAGAATTAAAAGACGAGTCCAAAGAAATCCCGAGCCAAAAGTCATCAAATTCCAAGATTAACAAAAAGATCAAGAAGGAAGGACTTAAGGGCGCAATTAAGAAGAAAGGGAGGAGAGGAGGAAGCTTCCTCTAACCATCCTCCTAATCACCTATAAATACTTCTCATTTTCATCTCATTTAGTTTTGTTGGATAGATTGACAAACTATCTCTTCCACCTTTATTTTATTGCACCTTTAATTACTTGCACATTTAAATACATGTCTTGCACCTTAATTACCTTTTAATTTCAAGTAAGTGTTTCTTTTAATTACTCGCACCTTTACTTTATCTTGTTGATCTCATTCTACATTTCTCTAATCTTTGATTTATATGCTTTTGATCTTGTTTATTTGTTTAAAGATTTCATTTTTATGCTTTTGATTGTTTTAAACCATTTATTTTCATAGCTTATTTTGTTTATTTTCAAGTTTATATAGTTTTTTATAAAAGTTATTTTTATATAAAGTTGTTTTTCTTAAAGCTTTTTCTTTTCGTGTCTTAAAAGTTGTTAAATTTCAGTCTCGTAGCTTATTTTCATTTGGTTCACCTTAGGATTTTAGTCTTGTGCTTCTTAGAATCATAGCTTATTTTTCTAGCTTATTTTGTACTTTTTCTACCGTATTCCGATTGGGGTAAATCGGAAAAGGGTTTATCTTTCTGATTGACGTGATCAGAAAAGGGTTTTGACATTCCTATCTGTATTCCGATTGGGGGGATTTGCATACATTCCGATTGGTGGAGTGGCCTGGTATTCCGATCTGAGGTATTTGAGGTATTCCGATCGAGGTAAGGTGACATATTCCGATTGGTACCACATTGTACATTCCGATTGAGGTGTTAGTTTGGTATTCCGATTGGGACTAGTGACAGTATTCCGATCAAGGGGTTCCGATCTACATTCAGACCAGCATCTTTTTCATATTCCGATCAAGGTGAGTTTGCATTCCGACAGGGTAGGTTTGTGGTATTCCGATTGGATTAGTGACAGCATTCCGATTTGGTTCCGACCAACATTCCGATCTAAGGTAATTGTGGACTGATCGGAATATATTCCGATTGGAGTGGTTTTTACGTTTTGTCTTGTTTAATTTTTACATTATCATTTTAATACTTGTCTAATTTTAATTTCCGTCACGCCTTTTAATTTTAAGTCATTTAATTAATTTAATTTTCGAAGTTTTTAAATATCACACCTTTCTTTTAATTAGACTTAGATTTAATTTGAAACACTATTTACTTTTATGTCATTTATATTTACGTCTTTGCAAATTTAAATTTAAAAACAACCAAAAATATTTGTTTTACCAAAGAACAATAGAGTCACACATTAAACACAAGTTTTTCAATTCGAAGAGATTGGTACAACGAATCTTTTTAACCTGAGTAAAATCGAGTTATCAAATGGCGCCGCTGCCGGCTCTTTTCGTAAAGATTAACGGTTTTCTGTGAGAGACGCGTTGCTTTTGGGGATCCGTTCACTTGTGAGCGTTATTTTCTTGCAATCAAAATTCAAAAAATCATAAAAATTAAAAATTGACTAAAATCCATAAAAATTAAAAATTTCAAAAATCCAAAAAGATTTTATCTTTATTGTGTATATATATTGTCTTTGTGTTTGGTTTCTTTTTCTTTTGCATTTTAAGGTGTATGCGTACTAGATCTTCTAATTATCAAGAGCCCGAGACTCAAGAAGATTTAGCTATGTCAGGTGTTAACAACAATAATATTCCACCGCACCTCAATAATAACAACAATGTTCTTCCACAGCCCGATCTTCGGACCATGGAGGAACTTTGTCAACCTACCATGTTTGGACGAGGAGGACCGATTGCGCCGATGCAAATCAACGCTCCTGAGTTTTCGTTGAAGCACCACATGATTCAGCAAGTGCAAACAAACCCATTCCGTGGATTGCCTGATGATGATGCCAACAAACACCTCGACAAGTTCATTACAATCACCCAAAGCATAAAGTTGGCTGGTGCCACAATGGATGAACTTCGCCTACAACTCTTTCCGCATACTCTATTACATCATGCCGAGAAATGGTTTGATCGTCTCCCGGAGAATTCTATTCACACTTGGGATGACATGACTCAACGCTTTTTGTCGCGCTACTTTCCACCATCCATGGTCACGAGCCTTCGCAATCAAATCAGCGGTTTCATGCAAGACCCTGATGAATCTCTTTTTGATGCTTGGGAGAGATATAATGTCTTGATCGATCGATGTCCAAACCACAAAATGCTCCCTGTGACCTTAATTGATACTTTCTACAACGGTTTGACTTTTCAAGATCGTGATACGATCAATGCAGCCGCCGGTGGCACATTCATGAAAAGGAGACCCGAGGAGTGTAGAGAGTTAATTGAGAACATGACTACTCACCACAAAAACTAGGATTTCTCTGCTTCTTCAAGGAACAACCCGAGAGTCAATGTTTCTTCCACCTCAGCAAACCCTGATATGACCGAACTCACCCGTGTGCTGACTGAAATGAGCAGAAGTATGCAACTCTTGGCTTCAAACCAACAACAACAACAAGTTAAAGCTGTTGCACCTTCTTGTGAAACATGCGGCGGTCAACACCCATACACCGATTGTCCTTCGACACAAGGAAATCCGGAAAATGTGTATGCAGCTTATGGTAATTATTCACCGGAAAATTACCAAGCTCGACAACAAGGGGATAGAAATCTGCTGAGTTACCGCTCAAACAACTACCTTTCACCCAGTTTTTCTCCTCAAAACCAAAACCCCGCCAACAACTACAATAGAAGAAACCAAATCCCACCAAGAGCTTCTAACCCTTATCACCCACCCGCCCAACAAACCCCACCCAGTAATCCGGATGTTGAGGCCATCATGAGAACCCAAGGTGAGCAAATCAAGAATCTGCAGAGCCAAATTATCAATCTTAAAGGAGATATTACCAAGCAAGGAAATGAGATAAGATCCGAGCTTCGAGATAATATTCAATCCTCCTTCAGCAATCAAACCAATGATTTGAAGAATATGCTTGCTAGTTTCTTGCCTGCCGCTCAACCTTCTTCTTCGAGTTCTCTACCTTCAAACACCGTCACTAATCCGCGAGCCAATGTGAGTGCTATTACTACCCGTAGTGGAGTCACCATCGTAGGACCAACAATCCCACCCCCATCTTCTACACCTCCTCCACCACCATTTATCCCTACTCCTCCTACACCTAGTATTAGTGCACCATTACCGTCTCCGCCTCGACGTGATGAAGTTCCCACGAATGACCCTTCAACATCTCAACCCTTACCGACTACACCTTCACCTTCCCCAAAATCCCATACCCTTCTCGCTTAGGTAAGACCAACGATCTAACAAAGGAGGACTCTCAAGTGACAAAATATATCAATATGATTTCTCAAATGGGCTTCAGCATTAGTTTTCTTGAAGCACTTGTCCACATGCCCAAATTTGTTAAAGCATTTAAGGAATTGCTTAACAAGAAGGAGAAGCTGATTGAACTCGCCAACACACGCTTAAATGAAAACTGCTCTGCAGTTATTCTTAAAGAACTTCCGGAAAAGCTAGGAGATCCCGGTCGTTTTGTGTTGCCTTGCGTGTTCAACAAAACTGAAGACTTTACTTCCCTTGCTGATCTCGGGGCCAGTATTAATTTGATGCCATTGAGTGTTTGGAAAACACTATCATTGCCCGACCTCACTCCAACAAAGATGACTCTTGAACTTGCAAATCGCACTCTCGCTTACCCTGTTGGTATAGCCGAAGACGTGTTCATTATAGTTGGCGCATTTACTTTCCCGGTCGATTTTGTCGTAGTTGATTATGAAATGGACCCTCGTATTCCTTTAATACTTGGTCGGCCATTCTTGAGAACCGGACGTGCTTTAGTGGATGTTGCCTAAGGAGAGTTAATCTTAAGAGTCTGGAATGACTCACAAATTTTCAAAATGGGGAAGCTTACAGGCAAATACTATGGACGAGAATCAGTGAATATGATTAATGTGCTCGATGATTTTGTCATCTACAACAATCCTCTATTCGACTCTTCCATCGATAACCCACTCTTTGACGATGATGTGGATGATTCTCGATCCACTTTGGAACCTTCTCCCATTTATGATTCTCCACAGGTCTTTGATGCTTATGATGATGATGATTCTAGCTCAGATTCGGATGATTTTGATGATTGTACTTCTGAGTATCCCGAGCTGCCCATATATGATGATTTTGATGAGGCTGATACTCTTTCGAGCGATTCTTCCCATGATGAAGATCCTCCGCCATCACTCGATCCTACTTTGGACAATTACTCATTTGAGGAAGACTTCTCTGAATTTCTCAACACTTACTTCCCGCATGAGAGTGATGCTCCTCCTTTGGACTTTGAAGATTATCGTCTTGATCCTACTTTGGATTTGAAGCACATTCTATCAAAGGAGAAGAAACCAGTTGACACCAATATCCGTTGCACATATGATTTGACACCTCTTTGTCCCCCTTCTGAGGACGAGGTTGTGCTTCTTTGCGGATCTTCTTCACACTCGGCTGAGCCTGAGTGCTATTTTCCCTTAAAGGAAAAGGTGTTCGACCCCGGTATTAAAATCTTTAAGCCATCTCAGTATCCACCTGATGAAATAAAAGGAAAAATCTTTGGAACTTTTGAGGACATGCTTGCACCACTTCAACCTTACTTCCACCGTGCTCCATCACTGCTTAAGGGAACCTTGCCTACTCTTCTTTGGCTTGCCTTGTTCGCCTTAAGCTTGTGCTTATTGATGGACGAAAACTATGTCTTTGATCCTGGTGGATATGTTTCATGCTTCTTCCGTTGATAATCAAGGTCGAGTCAGGCTAACGACTCGGTAAACAAAAACCAAGCGCTTCTTGGGAGGCAACCCATGCATCTATCTTTTCGCTTTCTTTATCCTAAGTGTAGGGGGACCCTTTTGTTTGCTATTTCCTCTCCTCGCTTCTTAATCAGGGATTTGAGCTTCAATGATCCACTCTTGATGATTTTTGACGACCCGTGATTCCGTGTTCCATTATCCCGGTTCTATCCTAAACTCTTTTCGATTCACTATTTTATATTTTCTCAATATTAAAATAGGAATCTCTTTAGTTGTCCTTTCCTTAGCGAGATTTAAACAAAGTGCACAATGTCCTAAGTGTAGGAGAGTTTAGTCCCACATGCTTAAACATTGAGGACAATGTTTATCTTAAGTGTAGGGGGACTTCTATCGAAGTTAAGTGGTCTTTTCCTTGTATTTGTCCTCATTTTAACCAAAAAATCAATTTTTCGACATTTTTCAAAAATTTTGATCTATTTTGGCCTATTTGTTTTTTTCCTTTGTATAGTTATTTTCTTTCCTTATTAGAATAAATGTTTAATAAAGTGGTTTTAATTTTCAAACATTGTGAATCTTTTGACTCAACCCGAGTTACTTATCTAAGTTACTCTAGCTAGTATCCTTAACATGTTTAAGTCAAGTTTTGCTAGGCTTTTATATAGGGAGCTATAAAACGCGAAAGTCTTAACTCTCACGGGTTAAGAACAAGAACTTTTCGCAAGTTCCTATAATTGATCCTAGAGAGTCGTTTATCAAGGGAACTTTAAAATGCGATTTCTAAACTTGAAAAAGTCTAAGAATTTGCAAGATCCTATAGGCGACTCGAAAACCCAAAACTTTGATTTAATAGGCTAAGCATCCACGAGTCTCATTACTTGGGATTTTAAACTGTGGAGAACGAGAGATGATAGAGCCAATTATAAGTCTGGTATTCTTTCGTGAATTTATGTGAGTTAATTATGAGCCTATTCTCCCATCGCTTGCTAAATAATTTATCTGCTAATAAATAAAGTTGTACGATTTGAAAAGTTACTTAGCTTCTAGCCCAAGATCGTTTAAAAGTTGCTCGGTATGGATTAGAGTTCATAGCCAAGGCATAACTTATTGAAGCGGGATGCGAAGATTGGCGAGTCCAAAAAGTCCCTAACAAGGCATGAGGGCTATATTTTGTTGCTAAAGATCCGAAGTGATGTGAAGAATCATTTATCGAAAATCAATATGAAGGATCGAGACACACGACGTAAAGCAAAAACTCCCCAAAAGTCATGGAGAAGTATATCCGAAAAGACCCTAACAAGGTATGAGGATAAATAGATCCAAGTAAAATAAAGGAGGCGGATCGTTGTATATCAAAGTCCAAAATAAAGATTGGAGAAAAATGAAGAAGTCGTGGTCCAAGTATGAATCTCTCAAAACTTCAAGTGAAGAAATTCCATTATGAAGAGAAGACCATAATTTCATGAACGTCTCTCAAGGTTTGAAGTATGAAGTCGCTGCCAAATATCGGTCCGAGAAAGGTCTCAAATCGCGAAGCGAGTTATGCCAAGATATGAACTTTGAGGTCCCGAGAAGCAGTTTTAAAAGATTTTGTCCTTTAGCTAACTATTGATTAAATCGTTCACTTTGTTTTCAGACTTAATAACTATCGAAATAAGTAAAAAATGCATCCTCGTGATCATTCAAGACAATAATAAAATATAAGAGATACACCTAGGGATAAGGGAGTCTAAGTGAGTAATTCGCCCACATGAGTTCGTGATAGTCTACTAACTTATAATAACAATGATCTCGTTTTAAAGCTTGGTTTAGAGAAAGTGAAAACTTGAGGATAATGATTATTCATAACACTTCCAAAACCCAAGGTATGCTTTTTGATTTCTTTACTTTGACTATTTATAGTTTCTATCTCTTTAATAAAGGCCAACGTGGATTGATTATGATAAAAAATGTAAACGTGCTTTGTAACTAATGCATTGCATAAGGACATTGCAATGGTCAAGTGTAGGGGATTTGATAGGTGTGAAAACACTCATCTTTTCTACCACTTAAGTACAATAATAACCGGAGCAATACGTGTATTTTATGTCTTTTATGTCGGAATTATGCGTGGTTTGTGTTTTTGTTGTGATTTAGGACGAAAAGGTGAAAAGTGGAGAAAACACGGGAATTCACGGGCATTTACGGACTTTTATTGAAGAAAATAATGAAAGACGAAGTCAAGAAGTCAAGAGTGCAAAAAGAACGGAAGTCCAAGACCAATTCTGAAGATTTATCGAAGAAAAAGTCAAAAGACGGAAGTTTACTTAAAGCCGAGGAACTCAAGTCTTATTTATCGAAGAATTAAAAGACGAGTCCAAAGAAATCCCGAGCCAAAAGTCATCAAATTCCAAGATTAACAAAAAGATTAAGAAGGAAGGACTTAAGGGCGCAATTAAGAAGAAAGGGAGGAGGGGAGGAAGCTTCCTCTAACCATCCTCCTAATCACCTATAAATACTTCTCATTTTCATCTCATTTAGTTTTGTTGGATAGATTGACAAACTATCTCTTCCACCTTTATTTTATTGCACCTTTAATTACTTGCACAATTAAATACATGTCTTGCACCTTAATTACCTTTTAATTTCAAGTAAGTGTTTCTTTTAATTACTCGCACCTTTACTTTATCTTGTTGATCTCATTCTACCTTTCTCTAATCTTTAATTTATATGCTTTTGATCTTGTTTATTTGTTTAAAGATTTCATTTTTATGCTTTTGATTGTTTTAAACCATTTGTTTTCATAGCTTATTTTGTTTATTTTCAAGTTTATATAGTTTTTTATAAAAGTTATTTTTATATAAAGTTGTTTTTCTTAAAGCTTTTTCTTTTCGTGTCTTCAAAGTTGTTAAATTTCAGTCTCGTAGCTTATTTTCATTCGGTTAACCTTAGGATTTTAGTCTTGTGCTTATTAGAATCATAGCTTATTTTTCTAGCTTATTTTGTACTTTTTTCTGCCGTATTCCGATTGGGGTAAATCGGAAAAGGGTTTATCTTTCCGATTGGCGTGATCAGAAAAGGGTTTTGACATTCCTATCTGTATTCCGATTGGGGGGATTTGCATACATTCCGATTGGTGGAGTGGCCTGGTATTTCGATCTGAGGTATTTGAGGTATTTCGATCGAGGTAAGGTGACATATTACGATTGGTACGACATTGTACATTCCGATTGAGGTGTTAGTTTGGTATTCCGATTGGGACTAGTGACAGTATTCCGATCAAGGGGTTCCGATCTACATTCCGACCAGCATCTTTTCCATATTCCGATCAAGGTGAGTTTGCATTCCGACAGGGTAGGTTTGTGGTATTCCGATTGGATTAGTGACAGCATTCCGATTTCGTTCCGACCAACATTCCGATCTAAGTTAATTGTGGACTGATCGGAATATATTCCAATTGGAGTGGTTTTTACGTTTTGTCTTGTTTAATTTTTACATTATCATTTTAATACCTGTCTAATTTTAATTTCCGTCACGCCTTTTAATTTTAAGTCATTTAATTAATTTAATTTTCAAAGTTTTTAAATATCGCACCTTTCCTTTAATTAGACTTAGATTTAATTTGAAACACTATTTACTTTTATGTCATTTATATTTACGTCTTTGCAAATTTAAATTTAAAAACAACCAAAAATATTTGTTTTACCAAAGAACAATAGAGTCACACATTAAACACAAGTTTTTCAATTCGAAGAGATTGGTACAACGAATCTTTTTAACCTGAGTAAAATCGAGTGTATTAGGTCTCCTTGCGGACGAGCTTGATAACCGGCCGGAGGATAAGTACCGTATGCTGCGTTAACATTCTCACAAGGATAGTCTTGGGTGGAGGTACAAGTAGTGTAAGAGTGAGGACCCCCGCATATTTCACATGGTTGGCTTACAGCATTAACTTGAGCGTTTTGAGCGTTGATGCTTTTGGTGTTGTTAGCGGTGTGGGCAGCAAGTGATTCAAGAAGCGAAGTAATTTTGTGAAGTCTCTTGTCGTTGTCACTAGTGCTAGCACTAGCGGCATTGGTCCGAACACTCTTGGTTTGCACTCTAGACTTATTCTCAATAATATCCCAAGCGGCATTAGAAGACTTAACCAAAATATTACCCCCCGAGGCACTATTTAGTGAATCTTGGTCATTCATGCTTAAACCATTGTAAAAAGTATTAATTTGGTGCACTTTGGTAAAACCACGTTGTGGGCACTTTCTTAAAAGGTCTTTAAAACGGTCCCAAGATTCACTAAAAGACTCATCGTACTTTTGTTCAAAATTAATAATTTCATTCCGCAAAGCGGTAGTACGAGAGGGTGGGAAAAAGTAGTTTATGAATTTGGTCTCTAAGTCCGTCCACGTCAGAATACTTTGTGGCGGTTCCTTTGCAAGCCAATGTCGGGCTTGTCCTTCTAAGGAGAAAGGAAAGTTGTAAGCGGATTACCTCTTGTGGAACACCATTGAATTTGACCGTATTTGTGAGTTGCAGGAACCTTTTGATGTGGTCATGAGGATCATCAATGGTACGCCCCAAGAATGGTTGAGGAGAGACCATTTGAATAAAGCCGGATTTGAGCTCAAAGTTGTTGGCTGCAATCGCGGGTATGACAATTGGATCGTTGTTGCCCTCTACATGTGCGTGCAAAAGTTCGATCATAGGACGATTGTCCGGTAGAGGTTCATTGTTGTTATTATTCATGTTGTTTTGAGGTGGATTGTTATTGTTGTTGTGTACACCGGCCATGTCTAAGTTATCGAGAGTCTCGGGCTCTTGATAAGACGTTGATCGAGTGCGCATACACCTGCAAAAGAACTAACAAAGCAAGAAATATTTTTGGTTTTTTATGTTATTTAGTTTTTTTTTTGTATTTTTTAAAATTTTATATTTTTTAGGATTTTTGAAAATTTTTAAGAAAAAGTAACGTTCACGGTGAACGGATCCCAAAATCCATTTTCTCACAAAGTTCCGTTAATCTCTACGAAAAGAGCCGGCAGCGGCGCCATTTGATACAAAAGATTTTGTATGGGTTCAATTAAATTTATCGGTATCTTCTCGAATCGATCACGGTTCAAAGTGGAATAGTTGTTCTTGGTTACTAAAAAGGGGTTGGGTTTTCTATTCTACTAAAAAGGTAAATGTGTGAAGTAAATAAAGATAAACTAAAAGCAATTAATAAAAATAAAACTTGAATTAAAATAAAACAATTAAATACATAAACTCAGAAAAAGTCACTGATTCGGAATGCTTATGCTTGATCCGGAATATACTAAACAGAAACCTTTATTCGGAACATATGCTTCATTCGGAATACAAACCTTCATTCGGAATATTTGGACAAAAGCTTCATTCGGAAGATTTCCTTCATTAGGAATATATGTTCATCCGGAACATTTTGCTTCATCCGGAATATTTCCTCTGATTCGGAAAAAATTGGCTCATCCGAAATAACTAATGAAATTACTTGATTCGGAATAAATAAACACTGACTCGGAATAATTAACTAAAGAGCTTGATTCGGAATATATATAAAAAAACTGATTCGGAATATATATTTAAAAACCTTGATTCAGAATGTTACTACTCATCCGGAATATATGGTGATTCGGAATACTCGCTCACTCGGAATAATAAAATTGACTCGGAATAACTTAAACGAAAAGCTTCATTCGGAATAACTAAAAACTGATTCGGAACATTTTTGGAAAAACCTTGATTCGGAATTTAGCTACTCAACCGGAATATTGATTATTCCGGATGAACACTTTGATTCGGAATACCTAAATGAAAAATGCTTTACTCGGAATGTTTAAAACAAAAGCTTCATCCGGAATGTTTGTGCTCATTCGGAATCTGGGAAACTTAAGAACACGAATAACAGGGAAATAAAATAACACGATTTTTAGCCAAAATCAACCAAGTTTTTAACCAAAACTTAAACCAATTTAACCACTAATCATAATCATCAAACCAAAACAATAAAAACACAAAACCCACTTACTTTTAAAGATTAAAATCAACCAAATAAGAACTTAAGACTTTGAATCAAAAAGAGAAAGAAAGATGAAGATTGAATGCAAGATGATATTGAATGGTTAAGGTTAAGTGAACAAAAGGAAAGATTAAAAGCTTACAAGATCTTTGATTCAACAAAAATTAAAAATCACCAACACCTTAATGGTGTTGGTTACCTACGAAACAAGAAAAAGAAAGAAACTGGAAATGAAAAACTAGCTAATGTGTGTGAAGGGACTCCTATTTATAGGCCTTCAAGTTGGTTGGTGAGTGGGCTTTTTCCCTTTCTTCTTGTCTTGTCGTCTTTTCAGAAAAGTTGACGTTTTCGATTTTGATTCGGGATTTGTCGACGAATAAATTCAACTCGTCTTTTAATTTCTTCGTTTAATAGACTTGAGTTCTTTCGACATATGTAAATCTTCCATCTTTGGTCCTTTTCTTCGATAAATCTTCAAATAGGCCCATTGACTTCAAATCTTTTGCATCTCTTGGACAATAGACTTCGGCTTTTCGTCGTTTTCTTCGATAAAACCCGTGCAATCCCATGTTTTCTTCAATATTTATCCGGTTGGCTCTGAAAACACAACAAACACACAAACCACGCATAATTCCAAACAAATGATATTAAATACGCGTTTTGGTCTCGTTTTAGCAAGAAATAAGTGGTAAAAGGATGGGTGTTTTCACACCTATCAATGCCATAAGCTCAAATTAGACACACAAGCTTCTTTTGAGTTACTTAAGAGTTCTGTAAAAAGAAATTTGAAATAAGCACAAGGAATAAGCCTAAAAAGCAATAAGCTATCTTCACAAAATGACAAAATAGTCGTTTTTGAGTTCTAGGCCACCCCAAGAGCTGATTCAAGTTTCAAAAGCTTTTAAATGACTTAACTAAGCTTAATCAACAAAAAGTTTTTCAATAAGCACACTCAATAAGTTGGAATAAGCAAATAAGCACTTAATTAAAAGTCAACTTTATAAGTTTTCTAGCAAAATGTCAAAGTTAAGGTCTGATAAGCTCCAGTTCAAACAAATGGGTCAAATGAGGAAGATTGATCACAAAAAGTAAGTTGTTGCAGGTCTGGATAAGCCAATATGGCTTATTAATAAGCTGAATGCAAAATTACACTAGCAGGGGCTAGTTTTGGATGTTGAGCAGTGGAAACTTTTTCCACTACTTGACTTAATTGACTTTTTGTCTTATATAACTTTTTTGTAGATTCAAGTTTCACAAAGGCACCCAAATGATCTGTTAATCATAAGGAGTCAATAACAATCACAAAAACACAATCACAATCAGCCAATTAGTACAGTTAATTTAGAACATCACCAGATCTAGCCCAGACATGAACAAATAAGCAGTTATGGTTCAATAAGCACTTATAGCACAATTCAGCCAGCCAAACTTCACCAAATGCACACACAAGCTATAATAAACTTAAATGAACAAGTTTAAACAGGTTTCATGCAATGGTTCAAAGCCTAGATCAAGATTCAAGCACAAAAAGTTACTGATGAACTATGAAAATGCAGATTTTTACTTTTGTTGATGTACTTGACCAACAAGCCAAATTCAAAAACTCAAATCTTCAAACCAGGTTATATTAGCAATGATTTAACAACTTTTAGCCCTAAGCATGCATATACTCTAAGTATTACCAAAATCTTAGGTCAAAATCCAATGAGATATAGCACAATGTTTTATTCAAGGGTTTAAGACCAATAACTTGCAGGTTTTAGTTCTCAACCAAGTCAATAACAGATAACAAGCATAAACAACAACTTTCAACAACACAATAGCAACTTATGATCTATAACAGATAATCCCAAACACCCCTTATCTTTTTCAAATCAATTTAAAACAAGTATAAGTGTATTTCAAGACCACCCAAGCCCAATCAAACACATTAACAAGTATAATATGCAGTATTGAACAAGATTAGACCACAAATTCAGCAAGAACATAAGTAGCACACAAAATCACCGAAAATCCAAATTTTTAACAGATTTTAAGTAGAAAGTTTCAAACCTCATGGATGTACATCCACACCCACGAATTTTGAGCTTATGTGTTAGCAAGAACAAGCACAAGCTTCCACACAAACTCCTGCTAAGATTCAACAAGGTAAGAAGCAGTTATATAAAAACAGTAAAGTGACAAAGCCTTGACTAATGCAACTCTTGTACCCCATACTTGATTATCCCCAAGTTATAAGCTTCACAACACCTTGATATCACAATATCAGGATGCTATGATCAGCTTTATAGCCCAAGAATTCCAAGGTGTACCAAGAAACTTAGCAAAATATCAAGATTATCGGAAAATGTGCTAACTTTTGCACACTCCTTGTGAAAACGTTTTGAGATTCAGGTTTTAGCAAACAATAAACATAAACAAGCAGGAAATAACAATGGCACTTGACTTTTCTTCAAAGATTCAAACACATTTCATTACTTTGAATATGGATTTACAGAACTTTGAACAAAGGAAAATTCAAGAGCAAAGATAAATGTAAAGGGTCCTATGCCTTATATAGGCTACAAGTGATGTCTAAGAAAGCTAAAAACGTGAACCCTAATGCAGTAGAAGTCCCAAAATGCCCCTTGTGGGTTTTGAAGTTATCTTGATCATGTGACTTGTTCTTGTTTTGTTGTGGAGTTAGCAAGGTGAAAAGTGCATCCAATGGTCTTGGTTAAGCTTAACTTCCAAGCAATGATATGGGATGTTGGATGACTGGCCAACTTTGGCATTTTGCTCAAAGGTGAAAGAGCAGGGGAATCTTGTGAGCTGGGTGTTGATGTGGCAAGCTTTTTGTAAGTTGGGTTATGATTAAGACATGCTTAATCATAAATCTGGAAAGATTTAGGGGATAATATCAAGTATTTAGCAAAAGCCCAAATCTGCTTATGAACATGAAGAACACTGGTTTGATCTTTATTTGCGTTTAAAAATGCTGTTTAGCACGTAATTTAACTAATTAAATAATTAGTTAGTTAAGCTGGTGAGTGGGATGGTGATGTGGAGCCAGAGTGAGCTCCCATTGGCTAGTTTTTGATAGTGGGGAACGTGTCCTCCCATGGTTGGTTAAGGTGTCTTAGGTTGTCTGCCAAGAATAACCCTCCATCTTTATAATTCTTTCCATTTGCAAATAATCTGACCAAAACTTGTATTCCTTTGTAAATGAAGTTTCCAACTTCACACTTTTGCCCCAAAAAGTTTTGTAAAGTGATTTTAGGGGTATTTCTTGTCATTTATTGATTCTTGAAGAACTGATTTGGCATTTTCTTCATAGATAATGGTCTTGACTTGTCTTGTTGACCTCTTGGAGGACTGATTTTGACAAATCATGATTAATGAGGGACCATTTTTGCCATTTCTTCAAAGTCAAGGGTCCTTTTGTTAATTTTGACGATTTTAAAGGACCAAACTTGTAATTTCTTGTAACTTGGAGTTCTTCATGGTCTGTTTGACTTTGAGGAGGATAATTATTGACAATTTAGTTTTGTTGAGGGACTAAATTTGCCAATTTTTCAAAGTGGAGGGCCCGTTTTGCAATATTAACAAACTTTAGGGACCAATCTTGTAATTATGAAGATACAAGGGTTTAAAGTGTCAATTCTTTAATATTGGAGGACCCTTCTTGCATAATCTTCAAATCTTCAAGGGTATTTCTTGGAAAATTCTTCATTAGGGCTTGGTTCAATGTGCGGCTTCGTTTCCCGTGTTCGTTTTTGCATGATTCTTGTGATCTTTTGTCATTTTCTCAATATATGTACCTAAAATACACAAGCAACAAACACAAGCATATATTTGGCCAATTTCATGATATTTAATGCATTTAAAGCCCTTTTTGGACGATGAGACTATGTATAAAAGCAGTCTCATCACTCCCCCATACTAAACCATTGTCGTGCCCTCACGCGATGCTAGAATAAAGTATCGTAGCACCTCTAAAATTCATTTTTATTCACTTTTATTGAATGATAAACTAGCTAAACTACTACTATTGCTACTACTTGTGTTTTAGACATAATGTATGATTTTCATCGCAAAATGGGACGTTTAGGTTCATAGAATAAGAACACGTGAATGCTTCGTTAGAAATATTTCATCGTCCTCGATTTTCACTCTAATTCCATGCCAAGCGTGCAACGAGATCATTGTAATTATAAGTTAGTAATGTTAACACTACTCATATGCCCTAATCACGTACTTATCCTCCCATTTTCCTAAGTTGTATCTCTTATATTTTATTTTGTCTTGAATGTTTCACGAGGATACATTGTTCGACTTATGCGATAATAGAGACTTAGGTCTAAAAATAGAGTCCCAATGGTGTAACCAAGACCATCAAATCAATAACCCCTCCTAATAGACAACGATGTCAATAAATTAAGTCAACGAGAAGGATCGATAAACACGGTTTTATAATGGTTTTGAACATGAGACTTATTACCAAGACTTTTATACGCCCCCTAATGGAAGGGCCTTATTATCATACGTTTACCTCCATCTTTTATTCAACTTCGCCATGAAGCTTTTATTATGACTTCGGTCTTGCCTTACCTTTTATTATCCACCTCATCGGTGGTTTTATTAGCCAAAGACGTATATCCTCACGCTAAGGCGAATTTTGGATCTTTAAAGCTTCAAAGATTAAGGCTTGAGTCACTTTCAATTTTGCATAGATTTTTTGGCCTTGTGAGCTTCAAATTGTTTTGCTTGATTTAGGTGAGCACTTGAAATCTTATTATTGGGTGAAGCTTTCGATTATTCGGGTTGCCAATACTTCAAAACCGTGACGCTGGCGATACCTTAATGTCTTCCCAATTTAATTACATGGAAACTACTAGAAAAGACTAGAAACCAACAATCAAGACTAAACCGCTAAGTCAATATTTATTAAGCAAAAAGTATTTACAAGCGAAGGGATGTTAGAAATACATTTTTACGTATATTAGAAGTATCGGTCACTCCACAATATTATTAATGTTGTAATAGCTCGTAGTTAGTGTTACTTATTAAGTTAAGTAAGAAACCGACCCATGGGCTTGTCATGGGTCGGCCCAAGCCCAAATAAAGGCCTTGGATATAAATACCCCTTTCCACCATGGAAAGGGGTTGGTTGTTGTTCATTCCATACTTTCATTTGAATAAAATACACATAGTTTCTCTCTCACTTTCTCTCTCTAGTTTCTCCCTCTAGGAATCTTCAACCCACTTCATAGATTCATAGTTTATCAAGATTCTACATTTGGTATCAAGAGCTATGGGGTGATTTAAGGTAATGATTTGTGTTGTTTTTTAGTTTTTGATTGTATTAGTGTTCTTTAAGAAGATCCATCTTGATTCTTGGAGTTTTTGGTGATTTTGTGATTGAGATTAGTAGATAAGTATTAGTTTTCACTTATTTTAGTTGAAATCACAAAACTTTTTGGGTAACTTGGTAAAAATCTGGGTTTTTTATTCATATTTTTGATCGACTGTACTCGAACAAGGTTTCTGATTCCCAGTAAAAGTTCCGAACCAAAAGTTCCGGATCAACCAAAGTTCCGGATCAAAAAGTTCCGAACCAAAAGTTCCGGATCAAGGAAAGTTCCGGATCAAAAAGTTCCGAACCAAAAGTTCCGGATCAAGGAAAGTTCCGGATCAAGGAAAGTTCCGGATCAAGGAAAGTTCCGGATCAAAAGTTCCGAACCAAAAGTTCCGGATCAAGGAAAGTTCCGGATCAAGACAAAGTTCCGAATCAAGAAGTTCCGAACCAAAAGTTCCGGATCAAGGAGTTCCGAGTCAAAATCTTCCGAATCAACACTTCCGAATCAACAAAAGTTCCGGATCAAGGGATATTTTACTTGTTTTTTCGACGATTTTTTAGAGGATTTAATCTTGGTTTCTTACAACAAAAACTCAACACAATTCACAAGCTTTACTTCACTGCTCGATCAACCGATAATCTTTGTCTCTTTGAAGTGAACAAAATGAATCCGAATTCATTAATGCCTCAGATGACATCACTTACGGACATTTCTGTCATTACAGGAACGGATAATCGCCCTCCAATGCTCATTAAAGAAGTCTTTGAAGCATGGCAAGGCCGTATGATGTCATACCTTAAGGGAAAACCAATATATGGGAGGCTTATGGTTAAGTCAATTCTAAATGGTCCACTTGACTATGGTACCATCGTGGTTAACAATGTGACTCGACCAAGAGAGTTTGAAGAACTTACACCAGCTCAACAACTTGTTGCCGATGCAGACGAAAAGGCTCTTCAAACCATTCTCCAAGCTCTTCCACATGACATCTATCGAATGGTAAGTCAATATACGATGGCAAAGGATTTATGGGAACGTCTAAAGGTGTTGCTACAAGGTACGTCTCTTACCAAACAAGAAAGGGAATGTCAGTTGTATGATCTGTTTGATAGATTCACGTACAGCCCAGGGGAAACGCTTCACGACTATTACTTCAGATTCACTACTCTCATGAATGATCTGAATGTATACAATCTCGTGATTGCTCCATTCCAGGTTAACACCAAATTTTTGAATACTTTACCTCAAGCTGAATGGGGTGAGTATATTACCGATGTTAAGTTAACCAGGGATTTGCATAAGTGCAATTTGGATCAACTATATGCTTTTCTTCAGCAGCATGAGAAACATGTGATCATGCACCGTTCGCCTCGAGGTATGTACCCTGATTCCTTAGCTTTGATGGCGAATCAACCAAGCTTGTCACACAACAACACTCCTTATATCTTGGACATCAAGCCTATCATACATAACCTTACATGACACCAACCTTCCCCCAATACTCGATTCTACCGCAACCACCCACCTCACATCAGCAACAATATCGGTTTAATGCACCTTCATCACAATATGCTTCACAACCACACCCAGCAAGCATTGCACCTTATGCTCAGTCTTCATATTATTCTTATCAAGAGAATGCAGCATATCCATCAAGCTACTCTGACCACATGAGTGTTCCTTCTAGTGCTTACGCAGCTCAACAAGACCAAGCACTGTATTGTGATGATGATGAAGTCCCCATTCCTGAATTCAAACAAGGAACTGACCCAGTTGAAGTGTTAGCCACTATGTCTGCTTATCTCGCAAGGACATTAAGCAAACGAGGATTTAGAGGACCAGCTCCTACTAACAATCAGCTGAGGAATTCATCCAATTCTCGCCAACAAGCTACTATTGAGAATGGCAGGGTAATGGTTCAACCTATTCAACCTTATCAGGGGAGACCTACTACATCAACCACCAATGCACGCACGGTCAATCCTGCTCCAATGGTCAACACTCCTCCACGGGCTAATTCCACAGGTAAGTTGAGAATGATTACATGCTACAACTGCAAGGAAGAAGGTCACATGTCCAGGGATTGCAAGAAACCCAAGAGGAGAAGGGATGGTCAATGGTTTGTAGAGAAGATTTATCTGGTGAATGCTCAGGCACAAGGAAGGGAACTTGATGAAAAGGAGCTTGCATTTCTTGCTGATCCAGGGATTGCTGAACAAGACGTTGTCACTACACAGAATGCAGCATACCAAGCAGATGATCTTGATGCTTATGATTCAGACTGCGATGAACTTCAATCTGCACAGGCAGCTCTTATGGCAACTATCTCTAGCCTAGGGCCAGAAAAGAGATCCGAGGTACTTATTAATACCACTGATAATACCACTGAAGCTAGTATTCAACCACATCAAGTTGTGCAAGAGAGTGCTGATTCGAATGAGTCTTCGGTGGTGAGTCTTTCAAATGAGGAGACAATCAATGATAGAAATATCAATGTGAGTCCCCAGACTTTGAGTGAATCACAACCGGGAGCCATTTCGCATACGCATGCTCCTGCTCAACAAGATTTGGTCATGGTTCCTGCTACATTACTTAGCCAAATGAATGCTGCACCCTTAGAAACTCTAGCTAAGAATAAGAATTTGTCTGATGAGCTTGCCTTATGCAACGAGAAAGTTCAAACTTTGGAATTAGTTCCTTCGTCTAGTGTTCTAACAAATCCCGAATATGATCATTTTCGAAACAAACAAATGGGTCATTTGCAAGAAATTGAAACCTTAAGAGCAGATCTTTCTAACGAACTTAAAGAAAAAGAGTTAGTAGTCACTAATTTTCAAAAACTTCAAACGGATTTTGAATTACTCGAGTCTAAGAAGAATGAAATGGAAATTAATGCGGCTAATAAGATTAGAAGTCTAGATTATTTGCTTTTAAGACAATACGCTGCCTCTCAACTAGTGCACTTATTTGATGCTTCGTTTAGAGAATTTAACTTATCATGTCAAAAAGGCCTTCCCCCTAACCCATGGTATGCAAAACAAGCTTTTAACCATAGTCCAAGACTTTATAATGCAACCCAATTAGGATTGGTCTTAGACCCGATTGTTATTTTCGATGACCGCACCAATAAGGATCTAGTTGATGAGAATCGGTCATATAATTTTGCAAAATATCCCGATTGTGATTATTTTAAAATGAATCAGGAGCTTGCTAAAACGGATTTTAGAATTCGCTTCCATATGGACAAAGATCTCATTACAGCACCAACCTACATGTTAAATGAAGAAAACCCTAGTACACTTCCTACACTTGTCAAAATGGAAGGACCTAAGGAAATTCCAAAGGATCTTCCACCTGTTAGCACTGTATGGTTAAACTTGCAAGAGATTAATCAATACTTTGTTAGTTTTGACAATGTCATTTTGGAATGTACGACTTCAAATGGCTTAAACGCCGGAGAATGGGCTTTCGAACACATGAACGAGGTGTTTAAAAATGAGATCAATCCGTTTGTCGAAAGTCTAAAAAGAAGTTTTGCATCTCTTTCGGAAAATCTTGAGTTTGAAATTGCAGAAGTTCAAAAAGTGTTTTATGAAATGGACACCACTTACGAACTACAATTAGTTGAAAAGGAAAAGATTTTATCCGAATATGACCGATTCGTCCCAAGTAATTTCGTGTGATGTGCTTACTACTGTAAATGTTAATTATTCGAATGAGCTTACATCCGCTATGATTAAATATAATGCTGTGAATATATGTGATGATGTGTGTGATCTCTCTGTAAATGTTGCTGATACTGTAAATGAGGTAGATAATCATTCTTGTCACGAATCTAACGCTGAGTTTGTAAAGCTACAAGATTCTTACAATTTACTTTCAAAACGCTTTAATCAACTAGAACAACACTGTATATCTTTAGAATTAAAACAACAAACTCAAAATGAGGATCCTTTGATAACAAATAGTTGTGAAAACAGTGTTGAGACGAGTGACAAGATGATTGCAATAGTTAAGGCATTAGAGGAAGAGATTATGAGATTGAAGAGACATGTGTCATCAAATGAAACACTAAAATTGGAACTAGAGGCTGCAGAGTCTAAAAACCAGGACTTAGAAATTAGACTTTTGTCTATTCTAGGGGAGATGGATCGTGCAAGACAGGGAATGTCCAAACTTTATGGTTCACTAGAAGAACGCTTCGCTTTTAATGCGGCACAGCAACAATCTTATGTTGAACAATTGAACCAAAAATGTGAGGAAATCTCTGACTTAAACATCCTGCTCATTGACAAAAATATGGTTTTGGCCGAGTTAAAGGAGACACTTCTTCTCACCCGACAAGAAGCTGTTAATAACTTAGCTACTAACTCTGCACCGTCCTCTAGTGCTCCAACAACCAAGTCAGTAGTGCTTTATAAGAACCCGCTCCATAAGAGAAACCCGGTTACCTACGATGATTATATGAGGAATGCCATTAAGCATGTAGATCTTGTTAGGGATATTTTAGACGATCTTTATGCCTTAGATCCCTCAAGTAGCTACTATTATTCAGCTCATGAATATATTAAGCGAGTTCAATATTGCTTAGCATATTTGCAATACATAGGTAAACCAGGTTCTGCACTACTCACTAATCGACCCATTGCTGTAACTCCATTCAATAAGACCCTAGGAGCAAAACCGTCATTGGCACCATCAAGTAAGGCACCTTTAAAATCTGTTGCTAATGTTCCCACTTTGCCTTCTACAGGAGTAAAAGAGTCTACTAAGGCTAAAGGATCGCCACTCAAGAAAGATAAGATCAAGCCCTCCACTAGTAGTACCAACAAGAAGAAAGTAGAAGCTCACCATAAGAATGTTAGTTCAGATTTAAATAAAAAGAATCATGTTAAGACTAAAAGCTCTGCGCCTGTGCAGAAGCCTAAACCATTTGTGAATTCTAATTTGAAATGTTGGAATTGTAATGAATGTATGTTTTCCCAACGTCATGATTTGTGTCTTATTGATCATGTGAATGAAATGAATGCCATTAGGAATGATCTTGAATGGAAGCCAACTGGTAGAATTCGTGCCCAAGTTGGCTGGCAATGGCGTCCCACTGGTAGGACCTTTACATTAGATGGAAAAATGTGCCCTTTAACTAGGAATGCATCCATTGAGGTTAGGTCTGAGCGTCCTTTAGTTAGGCACACTAGCACTAAAGTATGGAAACAGCGCCCTTTAATTAGGTCAGCCCCCACTATAGTGCCTATCAGTGAAGAAATACCTCAGGATTTAAGCCAACTAGAATCTACACCACTAACTAGGAAGAAGAAGGCTAGGAAATCTAAGAAACCTAAAGTTAGCAAATTTAAGATTATTAAATCTGTACCTGCTAATAACAAGGAACATTCAGATTCCGATACCTCTACATTGTCCTCGTCTGGTGATATTTTCAGGTGGTCCAAATCATCCTCTGGTATTTGGACTCCGGTTGTTCAAAGCATATGACCGGAGATCACTCGATGCTCCGAAATTTCGTCAGCAAGTTTCTTGGTACGGTTAAATTCGGTAATGATCATATTGCAAAGATAATGGGGTATGGTGAATATCAGATTGGAAACGTTACGATTTCAAGGGTATACTATGTAGAAGGTCTTGGTCATAATTTATTCTCGGTAGGACAGTTTTGTGATTCCAACCTAGAGGTTGCTTTTCGACAACATACTTGTTTCATCCGCAACTTGGAAGGAAAAGACTTGTTGAAGGGATCTCGTGGTGCAAATCTTTATACGTTGTCCCTACAAGACATGATGGCCGCCTCTCCAGTATGTCTTCTCTCTAAAGCATCTAAGACCAAGTCATGGTTATGGCATCGCAGATTATCTCATCTCAACTTTGATGCTATTAATCATCTGGCTAAAAACGAATTAGTTCGTGGTCTTCCAAAGCTCAAATTTCACAAGGACCATTTATGTTCCGCGTGTTCAAGGGGGAAAAGCACCAAGAAATCATACAAGCCCAAAGCTGACGACACCAATCAAGAAAAACTTCATCTTTTGCATATGCACCTTTGTGGGCCAATGAGAACTGAAAGTGTGAGCGGTAAGAAATTCATTCTTGTTATTGTGGATGATTTCTCCAGGTTTACATGGGTTAGATTTCTACGTACAAAGGATGAAGCACCGAAGGCTATCATCACTTTTCTGAAATTCATTCAGGTACGTTTAAATACTACTGTCCGCCGTATTCGTACAGACAATGGAACAGAGTTCGTCAACCAGACTCTTCGTGATTACTATGAAGAAGTTGGTATCTCACATGAAACATCCGTTGCACGTACTCCACAACAAAACGGTGTCGTTGAAAGACGGAATCGTACGCTTATGGAAGCTGCTAGGACTAAGCTGATTTATGCGAACGCTCCATTGTTCTTGTGGGCAGAAGCTATATCTACTGCATGTTTCACCCAAAACCGTTCTATCATTCGGAAACGCCATGGAAAAACACCTTACGAGCTTCTACATGACCGTAAACCCGATGTTTCATTTTTTCATGTGTTTGGGGCTCTTTGTTATCCAAACATTAATAGTGAGAACTTGGGCAAACTTCAACCAAAAGCCGATATAGGTATTTTCATTGGTTACTCACCCTCCAAGAAAGCATACCGAATTTACAACCGTCGTCTTGGTAAGATTGTAGAAACTATGGACGCAGATTTCGATGAGCTGACAGCGATGGCTTCTGAGCAACGCAGCTCTGAACCCGCGCTTCATGAGATGGGAATCGGTGTTATTAGTTCCGGATTAGTTCCCAATAATCCTACTTCTACATCATTTTTACCACCTACAAGGCCCGAGTGGGATAAACTGTTTCAACCGTTGTTTGATGAATTCTTTGATCCCCCAAATGATGAAGTTCCAACACCTGTAGTGATAGCTCCAATTCCTGAAGTTGTTGCTCAAGCAAATGAAGCTTTATCTAATGCCTCTTCAATTAACATTGAACCGGATGCACCTTTACCAAGTGATTCTCAAACTACACCTGAATCGTCACCCTTACTTGTGCCTAATGATGTTGAAGAGGATTCTATTGATCACGATTTGGAATATGCACACCTACAAGAGCTTCCTTTCTTTGGTGTACCGATACCTGAAAACCCTTCAGCCGCGTCCACCTCAGAAGAAGCTCCTTCTATTGTTCACTCCAGACCACCTAGGATTGAAAAACACAGCACCAAATGGACAAAAGATCACCCAATTAGGAATGTCATTGGTAATCTAGATCGACCAGTCTCTACACGCCATCAATTACAAGAGAATGCACTCTATTGCTACTTTGATGCATTTCTCTCTGAAGTTGAACCTAAAAATTGGCAACAGGCTATGACTCAATCATCTTGGATTAAAGCCATGCAGGAGGAACTAAATGAATTCCAAAGACTTAAAGTATGGGAATTAGTTCCTCTCCCTGACAAGGTTAACATCCTTACTTTGTTGTGGGTTTATAAGGTTAAACTCGATGAGATGGGTGTAGTCTTGAAGAATAAGGCTATATTGGTTACTAGAGGATACAAATAAGCCTTGGGTATAGACTTTGAAGAATCTTTTGCTCCTGTTGCAAGATTGGAGGCTATTAGACTATTCCTTGCGTATGCTGCTCATATGAACATGATCGTCTATCAAATGGATGTGAAGACGGAATTTTTGAACGGTGAACTAAGGGAAGAAGTCTATGTTAGTCAGCCGGATGGGTTCGTTAGCACGGAGTTTCCTAATCATGTGTACAAGCTTAAGAAGGCTCTCTATGGGTTGAAACAAGCTCCACGTGCGTGGTACGATCTCCTTTCAACATATCTCATCTCGGAAGGCTTCTCCAAAGGCAAGGTGGACCCCACTCTATTCACTCTCAAGGAGGACAACGACATGATTCTGGTACAAATTTATGTTGATGATATAATATTTGCTGCCTCTAACATAGAATTGTCCAAACGCTTTGAGAAGATAATGTCCACACGCTTTCAGATGTCAATGATGGGAAAATTTTCATTTTTCTTAGGATTACAAATTTCTCAGAATCCCAGAGGCATCTTTATTAATCAATCCAAATATGCTCTAGAATCTTTAAAGAAATATAACTTTGAATATTGTGACCCCGTGGACACTCCAATGGTGGAGAAATCCAAGTTAGATGAAGATAGGAATGGGATTATTGTCGATCCAAAACTTTACCGTGGGATGATCGGCACCCTTCTCTATCTGACTGCTAGCAGGCCTGATTTGCAATTTGCCGTATGCATGTGTGCCCGGTATCAAGCTCGGCCTACCGAAAAGCACCTACATGTTGTTAAAAGGATCTTTCGGTATCTCAAAGGAACACTTCATCGTGGTCTATGGTATCCGAAAGATTCCTCTATTGCTTTAATATCATACGCAGATGCCGATCATGCTGG
Source organism: Glebionis coronaria (assembly GCA_025667525.1). Lineage (NCBI taxonomy): Eukaryota > Viridiplantae > Streptophyta > Magnoliopsida > Asterales > Asteraceae > Glebionis > Glebionis coronaria. The sequence continues at coordinate 287,164 of JANFOE010001658.1, forward strand.
GTGTCAAGACACGAGGCGTAGCACTTCTGGATCTGTGCAACTCCTTGGAGACAGATTGATCAGTTGGTCTTCAAAAAGGCAGAAAAGCGCTGCAATTTCTAGCACGGAGGCTGAATACATCGCCATGTCCGGTTGTTGTGCTCAAGTCCTTTGGATGAGATCACAATTAACTGACTACGGTTTGGGATTCAACAAAATCCTGATGTATTGTGACAACAAGAGCGCCATTGCCCTTTGCTGCAACTATGTTCAACACTCCCGGGCCAAGCACATAGACATTCGCTACCATTTCATTAAAGAGCAGATGGAGAACGGAGTGATCGAGCTGTATTTTGTCACTACTGAGTATCAGCTGGAAGATATGTTCACCAAAGCCTTAGATCGAGGACGAATCGAGTTTTTGATCGACAAGCTTGGCATGAAATCATTCACTCCAGCGACTCTCAAAGAATTGGCAGAAGAATCAGCTGAATAGTGGTGGTAAACTATTCAGGCGTATCCTTGTTCGTGATCATGTATATTATCGTAAATATATAAACCACAAAAAGAAAAATACAAAAATATAAAACCAAGAAAAACCATAAAAATATAAAACCTAGAAAAACCATAAAAATTATAAAATCAAGAAAAACCAAAAATATGTTTTGTTTTTAAATCGGGCATGTCTTTTAGTACGGTAATATTTACGGCTTTAGAAATGTCGATCAATATTGACACGGCGCCATAAATAGAGTCCGTATAAAAGTTGTATATTTTTAAAACATGCCCATAATGGCTTGTAGTTATTTCAGACTGCAACCCGGTTTTCATATTAAAGTCACGTATTTCCTTGGAAAACGGGTTGGCTCACAACGGGAATTAATTTTCTCGGGCATGATTTACAAGCCAAATCATGCAAAGGGATCAAGTTTACTTTATAACTTGGTCTAACACGAATTTGTGTACGTCTCAGTGCATAAATTTGTCAAAATAAGAGAAATCTTATTGCCACCACGAATCAATCTTTTTCAAGATACTAATTGGAAATGTTTTCATCAATATTTGACTCTTTAAAAATGACTACAACTCTTTAAATAGAAAACGGGTCATCGTTTAAGGGGGAGAAAATATTAAATCATCTTCGTCATCAAAACGATTTTCAAAAGTGTTTGTGGAAAATTAATTGGTTAAATGGTTTATGAGTGGTCTTGCTTTAGAATATGACTTGTGCTCGCTCAATGTGATTGGAATTGCTTTAAGATCTTAGAGATTTACTAATAGGTTGCGATGCTTAAGTTATGTGAAAGTTAAGTTGGCGAAATTTAAACAATGGTTAGGGAGACTAGAAAAGACAAGGAATAAAAAGTAAAAGTGAAAAGTGTAGGGAGTTAAAATGACTAAGGGAGAAAAGTTGAATTTTGACCTAAGTCAAACCAAACCACCCCCCCCCCCCCCCCCCCCCCCCCCCCGTTTTTTGTCATCTTCACTGTTTTCTATTTCATCTTTTCTCCTGCCGCCATTAACACACACATACAAACACTTAAGCTTTCAAAAATCGCGTTCTAATCAACTCAATCCATTTCATTCGATCTAAAAGGTATTAACATTGAATCTTTAACTTATAATTCGCCTAAATTCATCATTTAATCTGTTAATTGATTCGGGTACTCAACTTTATTAAATTAGGGTTCGTTTGCCTAATTAAGGATTAATTGATTAGGGTTTTTGATGGGTTTTGCTCGGAATATCATTAGAATGTGTTAAGTTTCCTTAGATTGCCTTAAAACTCACTATAGCACTTAGAATAATCATTAACAGGGTACGTTTGTGATCTTCCGAATGAACATGGCTATCAAACTTTCGAATGAAGGAAGTTCTGAACAAACTTCCGAATGAAGGAAGTTCTGAACAAACTTCCGAATGAAGGAAGTTCTGAACAAACTTCCGAATGAAGGAAGTTCTGAACAAACTTCCGAATGAAGGAAGTTCCGAACGAACTTCCGAATGAAAGAAGTTCCGAATGAACTTCCGAATGAAAGAAGTTCCGGATGAACTTCCGAATGAAGAAGTTCTGGATGAACTTCCGAATGAAGAAGTTCCGAGTGAACTTCCGAATGAAGAAGTTCCGACTGAACTTCCGAATGAAGAAGTTCCGGATGAACTTCCGAATGAAGAAGTTCCGGATGAACTTCCGAATGAAGAAGTTCCGGATGAACTTCCGAATGAAGAAGTTCCGGATGAACTTCCGAATGAAGAAGTTCCGGATGATCTTCCGAATGAATAAGTTCCGGACGAACTTCCGAATGAAGAAGTTCCGGACGAACTTCCGAATGAATAGTTCCGAATGAAGGACTTCCGAATGAAGAGTTCCGAATGAAGGACTTCCGAATGAAGAGTTCCGAATGAAGGACTTCCGAATGAAGAGTTCCGGATGAGAAGTTCCGGATGAAAAGTTCCGGATGAAGGGTTGTTTGATTGATAGTTGTTTGCTTGTTATATTTACATGATGAAATGTGTTATGCTTAGAAGTAATAATGATACATGTCTATATATTTTTGTGCATCAACCTTTCATGTCTTATCTTAAGAAGATACGATGGCTAATCCAACAGTACAAGCAATCCAAGACTCTAGAGCAGCCGCAATTGCCGAAGCACGAACCCTCAAGTTCATACCAAACAATTACCGGCTGAAGCAAGTTTCAAATTCCACTCACCATGGATTTAAAGTCGCCATAGCAATTCTTGATCACTCTCATTTCAAGAATGCTTTAAGGAGTACTGCCTCGGTGCCTTATGATTACATGTATGAGTTCTGGGCTACCAAGGAAAGCACTTCAAACAAGATCACCTTCACTCTCGACAACAAGCAGCAGACACTTACTGTTTCAGACTTCCGTAAGATATTTGGCATTCGGGATACACCCAAAGGTATGTCATTTTCCAGGGATCCTACCAAAGACGAACTTATGGAGATGTTCGAAGCTCTTGGATGTCCAGACATATGAGTTGTGTCTGAGTTTACCACCGCTAAAGTAGGTCAACCTTGGAGAGCAATCTTGGGTATTCTCAGTAGATGTCTTACACCTAAAACAATTGGGCATGATGCTTTGCGTGGTCCAATTATGAACATCTTCCATGGAATGTACAAAGGCGCAAATGTAGATTATGCATTATTGTTGTGGGAAGAATTTAACTTCCAACTCTTCCAAAACAAGAAGCTGAAGACTAATTTCTTTCCTTACCCTCGGTTTATCAAGCTTATCATTAATTATTTTATGAAGAATGATCTTACTATTGATAAGCGTGCAGCAAGTCGTCATCACACTGAAGAGGCTGATCACACTGTGGATCTAAGTCATGAAGGACCATCTGGTGGTGTTATTCCTGGTCCTATTCCCGATTATCTTCTGACGGATAAAATTAAAGCTTCTGCTGATTACAAACTACTGCTAGTAGAAATCAAGAAGCTAAAAGCAAGCCTTCAGACAGGAGAAGACTCGTCTACTACGGTCAAGAGTAAAGGTAAACGCAAGCAACCAGCTGCTTTACCTGAACCTGAAACCAAGAAGAAGAAGACTGAGGTTAAGAAGGGAAAGGGTACGGTTGATGAGTTAGTTCTCCGCGACGAAGAAGATGTTGATGATCCTACTCTTGACAAGGCTGAGAGAAAATTAATGAAGATAGCTATTGAAATGAGTAGGAAAGATACGGGCGGTAGTGGTTCGGGTGCACCGATGAATATTGAAGAAGAGTACGAGGAGCCAGAGGATGTTTATGAGTTTGGATCACCTGAACGGTAATCTACTTCGAAGGAGATATCCATCCCTGTTTCAGCAAGTGTTGAAAAGGAGTCCGGTGCTCCTACAATCATGGTACCTACTTAGCCTTTAGTAACTCAACCTCCACCAATACAGCCCTTACCAACTCGACCGGTTTCAACACCATTCTTTCCACCACCAATAACTCCCATCCTTAGTACTGTAGTAACAACCGAGCCTCTTCAACCAACCCAGAGTAGCTCTACATCGTCTTCAATGGCTGCATTTGTAATGGCAGAGATGTTGGATAAACACACGGATAATCAAAGAAAGAGGTGAATGAACTTCGCCAAGAGCTACTTAGCCGAGTTCAAAGTGAAGAAGCATCTAAGAAAGCCCAAGAAGAGATGCTTGCTAAGTTCGCTGCAGAGATGGAGTTGACACGTAAAGCTCATGCAGAAGAACTAGCTCAGGTTAAGCAGGCTGAAGCTGATAAGTATGTTGCACGAATCACGATACTTCAAGCCATGAGGGATAAGTACAAGGAGCAGAAAGAAACACTTGAAGCTTCTGTTGAAGAAAGAGTGAAAGAATCCGTTGAGTCCATTATGCCAAAACTGCGTGATGAGTTGAAGACACTCGCGGCTGATAACTTGATGATCAAGTCATCCAATCCTTCTGAATCCGACTATAAAATTGCCTATGAGTTAACGGATTTTGAATTAAAGAAGATCCTCAAAGCTCGCATGAGGGAACTTGGATCTTTTGATAAATCTAAGATTCAACGGACTCTCTACAAGTCACTCAATGACGCTATTATGGAGGATGATCGGCTTTTTAAGATATTTGGAAGTGTGGTACCTTACCACATTCTGCCTGAGGAAGAAAGGGAAGAAAGTGAACAAGAAGAGGGTGACGGGGAAGAAGAAGAAGAAGAAGAAGAAGAAGAAGAAGAAGAAGAAGAAGGCGATGATGATGATGGTGGTGATGATGATGAGGATGATGATGATGATGATGGTGATGATGGTGGTGATGGTAATGAGGAGAGTGCTAAGGGAAGCAACGAGGATAGCGATGAGGATGATGATGGTAAACAGCCTGAAACGGGGGATAAGGTAGCCAGGACAAAGAAACCATCTAAGTCTGGTACCAAGTCTAAGAAAGATGCTGCGGAAAAAGAAAAATCTACCTCAACGGAATCAAGACGATCCAAGTGGAGCCATGATGTGAATGCTACTACGGCATCATCGATTCCCGATACATCTATTGTTGTGTCTATACCTGTAACCACTAACCCTGTTAGTTCTGTTGTTGCTCATGTGATTGCAGAGTCAGTAACTGAACCTGAAGCAGCACAACACTCGCCTGTTCATGACACCGCCGAGATGCCTGAATCAGAACCAGCACGTGTTCATGTCTCTACTCCTCTACAACAAGAACCACAATCTACTGTTCCTGAGTCAAGCACACGGGACTGGGCAGACACATTGGAGATTGACGAGACTGCACCGCCACAAGCTTGGATCACGGCAGCGGCTCAATATGATCCAATCACAGACGCTGACAGAGATGTTCTATATCTCCGCATCCGTAGTCCGATTGACTTGTGCGCATTTCTGGCTCATGAGTATAAATCTTTGGTCACTCCTTCGTTGGTAAAGAGAGCGCTAAAGGATAAGAGAATTCGCGCCAAAACCAGGTTAACACGAATGGAGTTCGAGTATTATGCTGACGAGGTCCTGAAAGCTCTTAACACCGTTCAAAGGCCAGGCCTCCATGAATCAGAAAGAGCTCTACCTCCACTTGATCCTTCTCAAGATAATCAAATTGCTCTCGACTTCTTCGTCACCGATGATCTTGATTATCTCCTCAAGGGTTCATCAAAGTACGCAACCTACCTGAACTTGCTGAAAGCTGCCAACTGGGGGACAATACCCTGGATTGAGGAAAAGGTAAACCGACTCTGGGTCCCAAAGGTAACTCGTAATTATGATATGTATGCTGTTATAGGTGCATCTCATTGGGACGAACGAGTCCGAAGGGCGTACAGAGGTTGCTGCTTAGCCAATTCAGGAAGCAACGTTAGATCCGATATTCGCATCTCCAGCATTTTGGGACTGAAAACTGAAGCCAAGAATGGCTATTATCATGTGACGAAGATTCGTCTAAAAAGGGAGGATGGCAGAGAATACAAAATCCAGCAGGGAGATTTTTCTATCATTCGCCTTGAGGATATCGAAGACATGTTTCTTATGATGACCCGGATCAACTCACCCATATTGCTCGTAAAAACATCATTGCCTTGAATACAGCACTTCGTATGTTCACACGAAGCGTTGTTATCAAGAAACGAGTTGAAGATCTTCAATTGGGAGTCGAAAGCTACCAAAGGAAGCTTAACCTAACCCGTCCAGTGAATCAAGTGTTACCTCAACATGTCAACAGATGTCCCTATACCGGCATTTCTGTTCCGAGTTACGGGATTTTCTACTTGAACAGTCGAGGGTTAATGAAGTTTATGAGGGTGGGTGAGCTTTATAAGTACAGTGATGGGACTCTCATCTACGTCAGAGGAAAGTTGGAGCATCTTAATTCGGGTGGGTCTTTACCAGAGATGACTGAGGATTGGCATCAGGGTTATCGGCAAATGGCGAAGTATGTGATCAAGAAGATTGATCAAAAGCTCCGTGAACGTAGATTGATGAGGAGCTTAGAAAGGTTCGTTGGTGGTAGACCATATGGAGTGCACCACAAGTTACTGCAACGATCCATCTAATGGGTCGTACATTTCAGGTCCACTTTATATTGGTTTTTTAATTGTGAATATGTAAATTTGTGAATATTGTGCTTCAACGGCTTGATGTAGTGTTATGGTATGATAATTTTTCAAGAATTTCTCACGAGATTCTAAATCTTTCAAAATATATCATACTAAAGCACTACAACTATCCCTTATTAATTTAAGGGGGAGCGTTAACATGTTCTATGGCCAAACTTCGATTTCATTTTTACCCAAAGACCGGTTAATCCATTCAATATCCCAAATATTAATGGTTAACATTTTGGATAAGGGGAGAAAATGGGATTAAGGAGACTTAAATGATACTTGGCTAAAAGATGAAAAAGACTTAACGATTATCCAACTTAATATGTGTAAAGCACGTGTTAAGGGGGAGCGTTTTTGATGAACAAAACACCTAAGGTACAAAACTTTTGATTTCAATATCACAAGTACCTTAGGTGATTTTCAAGGATTTTTCATGGTGGCTATACTTTCCCAAAACACGCTTAATTCACGACGAATGTGGTGACAAAAGGGTGGTAGGAATAGGTTTAGTCCAATGATTCATCAGAGCCGATGGAATCTTCCCAAGGACAATTCCCTAGATAGAATTAGAAGTCCTAGGAAAGTTGGAGAAAGATTGTGAACGTAGCTGAATGCCGACCAAGTACTTAAGCTAGCACTGGAACAATCACAACAAGGTGCTAGTTATGACGTATTGGTAAGCATTGAAGGGGTTGAAGAATGAAAAAGAATTGTAAAGATAAAGGGTGTAAAGAAAGAAGTCCTCCTTACAACTTTAGGCAGAAACCGGGTCAATACATATGCTATTGAGATCATTTTTGTTAATGATTCTTGATATTGAAGAAAGACATCATGGACCCAGTGATGCAATGCACAACCCTTCCCAGCTAACTCAAATATCTCTCAAAAGGTATTTGTTTTAATCACACGGAGATCAACACGTTATCTATTGGTTTATTTACTCCGAATAGACTGATATTGAAAAGGTGGCACTCCTCTCCAGCCATCGCTCACTAAATCAAAACACACTATCGAGTCTAGAGCCACGAGATCATCAAAAGTCTCATTAGGACACTTTCCATTTATTCCTTGCTTTCTCACACACTGTGAAAAGTAAGAGATTTTTATGAGTCCTACGTAGTATTCTTGCAATATTGCCAGAACATCCGAGTAATACGCAAGTATTATAATGAAGATGGAAATCCTGCTTGAGCCAACATCAAACAAGCTCATGGTAGGTTACACGTGCGGTTCTTTTAGAACCAATCTTGTGAAAAACTGGAAAGAAACAGTGGTTTAATTCTTAATTGAACTTAAACTCGTTCCAGGCCTCTACGCATTATCATATGATCTTGCCAGAACACTCAGAGTGACTCTTTATTGATCACAGTGACGAGTGGAAATCCTTCTAGTGTTAACATCAAACAGCACTTGGTAGGTGACGTGCAAGATTCTTTATGAATTGAGCTCGTGATAACTGGAAAGCAACGATGGTGAAAATCTTAATTGAAATTCACTTGTTCCAGGTTTCATGAATTGACGGCTTCAAATCACAAGGATAATTTATCCAAGTGATTCACTCTCTATGTTCGCAGTCAGCTTTGGACGGTCGAATAAAGAGAACGGGTTTACCCGCGAAATCCTGTCAGGAAGTTACTTAATTGAAACTATCCGTCACGGGTACGATAACTAATATCCTCCAACGGTCTTCACCGACCGGAGGTAAAATGCTACCGAATTAGAATAAAATGTCAAAGCCATTTTATTCGTGTCGTTGCTGTGTACCTGTTGAAGACGGTGGCGTTGTTGTGTACCAGTTGAAGACGGTGGCGTTGCTGTGTACCAGTTGAAGACGGTGGTGTTGCGGTGTACCTGTAGAAGTCGTTCCCACATGCTTATGTTTTTCTGCATCAAAGTTCAGCAAAATTCAAGAAAGTGCAAAATGAAGTCTTCCGCTGTACCAAACTCTGAAGCTTTCGAGAATTCAACAAAAAGACATAAGTGTGTGGAACATGGAGTCACGAGGAGGCAAGTTTCACAAGAAGGCAAAGATCGCACGTGATTGGTCAAAAGAACAATGCTCTCAAGCCAAAGCCTAAAAGATAAAATCAAAATATTCATAACAAAAAGAAAGAAGAAAAGACTACGAGCTGAAGAACGAAGACTTAGTATAGTATGCTAGGTTTAGAACTTTGTAAACGTGGAGTGATCTCGCTTAGGGGGAGATTGTTAGAAATACGTTTTTACGTATATTAGAAGTATCGGTCACTCCACAATATTATTAATGTTGTAATAGCTCGTAGTTAGTGTTACTTATTAAGTTATGTAAGAAACCGACCCATGAGCTTGTCATGGGTCGGCCCAAGCCCAAATAAAGGCCTTGGATATAAATACCCCTTTCCACCATGGAAAGGGGTTGGTTGTTGTTCATTCCATACTTTCATTTGAATAAAATACACATAGTTTCTCTCTCACTTTCTCTCTCTAGTTTCTCTCTCTAGGAATCTTCAACCCACTTCATAGATTCATAGTTTATCAAGATTCTACAAGGGAGAATAAGCAAACAACGAGAACACATGAGTTTTTGAAAGAATACGAGTACTCTACGTTTAGCATAGTAACTTATAATTAACTCTATCATTTCTCATCCTCATTTAAGAGACTTAACCTAATGTGAAGTTAAGGAATGAAAGCTAAGTGCTCAACACGCACGGTCGAGTCAAAAATTACTCTTATTCTCGCCATCGGAAAACCTACATTCGTGTCTTCAAACACTTATAAAACATGAGAAAAATTTTAAAATTTGGCCATTTTTAGCCTTATTTTGCAACAAACGATAAACAAAAAGATAAACTTTGGAAAGCGTGAAGGTTTGGCTAGGCAAGTATCTATTCACCCCCCCCCCCCCCATACTAAAGTTAGACATTGTCCTCAATGTTTCGAGACTAGGGGTGCAAACACCCCCATACTAGAGACGTAGTCGAATGCCTAATCTAGCATGGAAAGGGTGTAACCATTAAATTTAAAGCCGTTTATGAAGTGTGTTAAAAACCTAAGGTTAGAACATCAAAGGATATATCATGGATATTGAGAAAGTCTTCAAAGCAAACGATTGAGTGCTCCCATAAAACGAACACGAGAGGCTCCAATCATGAAGATAATGATCATCTAAAATCCACAATTCACACACAATCACGGAACAAAGGTTGGAAGGGCACAAATCCCCACACGTTACTACATTAGAAAGCGATAATATGTACATAGGATAAGCATGGGACTCCCCCACGAGGCACCTCGTTTTTTATTACCGAGTCATGAGCTCGACTCGATCCCCCAAATACTAATTATCATTGGGGAAGGTGATTTGGTCGAGGTAGTTCAAGGATGGAACTTCCCCACCAAAGTAGTGCTTCAACCTATGTCCATTCACCTTGAAATTGGGGCCATCATTTTGAGCTAGCTCGATGGTCCCATATGGAAAAATTTGAGTCACGGTGAATGGACCAGACCAACGGGATTTCAACTTACCAGAAAAGATTTTCAAACGAGAATTAAAAAGCAAAACTTGATCCCCAATGTTAAAAACCCCGTTTTTAATTTTTGAATCATGAAACTTTTTAGTCTTTTCTTTATAAATCAATGAATTTTCATAAGCAATATCCCTTAATTCATCCAATTCATTTAATTGCATTTTCTGGTGTTTCCCCGCGGTCTCCATATCATCGTTACAATGCTTTAGGGGCCAATAAGCCTTGTGTTCGAGTTCAATTGGCAAGTGACAATTCTTCCCATACACTAGCTTATAAGGAGTGCACCCGATGGGCGTCTTATGAGCGGTCCTAAAGGCCCATAAAGCATCGTCCAACTTATACGACCAAGATTGTCGGTTTTCCCCAATCGATCTCTCCAAGATCCTCTTCAAAGCTCGGTCTGAAACCTCGACTTGCACTCGTTTGTGGGTGATAAGCCGTAGAAAGCCGATGTGTAACCCCATATTTCATTAGGACCCTTTCAAATTGGTCGTTACATAAATGGGTTCCACGATCGCTTATGATCGCATGAGGGGTTCCAAACCGAGAAAACGCTTTTCAAAAACTTGACTACCACACGAGCATCATTGGTGGGCAAAGCCTTAGCTTCCACCCACTTAGATAGGTAGTCAACGGCGACAAGGATGTACTTATTACCACGAGATGATGGGAACGGCCCCATAAAGTCAATGCCCCAAACATCAAAAATCTCACACACTTGGATGATATTTTGTGGCATTTCATCTTTTTGTGAGGCTTTTCCTTGTCGTTGGCATGAGTCACATGACTTCACAAGCTCATGTGCATCTCGGTAAATAGTAGGCCAAAAGAAGTCGGCATCAAAAACCTTCTTAGCCGTGAGATTAGCACCGTGGTGACCACCCGTGGGTCCCTCGTGACAAGCTCTAAGGATGTTAGAATCTTCGGTACCAAAGACACAACGTCGAATGATTTGATCCGCACAAGTTCGAAACAAGTAAGGTTCGTTCCAAAAATAGAACTTGACGTCACGAAAGAATTTTCGTTTTTCTTGAGTCGTCATACCCTTTATAATGAAGTTACCCGCATGGTAATTTGTGATGTCCGCAAACCATGGGGTGGAAGAATCAAGCTTAGAATTCACTACACCAACTGTCTCGAGCGGAAATGTTTCGGTGATTTCCTTGGGCTCATAACACTTTGGTGAGGATCTTCCAAACGAGAAAGATGATCGGTCGCTAGATTCTCGGCTCCTTTTTTGTCAACAATTTTGTGATCAAATTCTTGAAGGAGGAGAATCCAACGAAGTAATCTCGGCTTTGCATCTTGTTTAGCCATAAGATACTTGATAGCCGAATGATCCGTATACACAATGCATTTCGTTAAGACGAGATAAGGTCGGAATTTCTCAAATGCATATACCACGGTAAGGAATTCCTTCTCCGTTTTAGTGTATTTTAGTTGAGCCTCGGTCATCGTCTTGCTAGTATAGTGAATAGGCAAGAAGTGCTTTTCATGACGTTGCCCCAATACGGCCCCAATAGCGTAGTCACTAGCATCACACATGAGCTCAAAGGGGAGGTTCCAATTGGGAGCAACAAGAATGGGAGCTTTGGTAAGTTTCCTCTTAAGGATTTCAAAGGCTCGTACACAATCTTCGTCAAAGACAAAACGTACATCTTTTTCAAGGAGATGTGTAATAGGTCGAGATATCTTTGAAAAATCCTTGATGAATCGACGATAAAATCCCGCGTGGCCTAGGAAACTCCTAACTCCCTTAACGGTTTTGGGATGAGGTAATTTGGCGATTACGTCTACCTTAGCTTGATCTACCTCAATCCCCGCTTTTGAAACCTTGTGCCCTAAGACGATTCAACTTTTAACCATAAAATGACATTTTTCCCAATTAAGCACAAGGTTGGTTTCCTCACAACGCTTCAACATTCTCTCAAGATTCGACAAACACGAAGTGAACGAACTACCAAACACGGAAAAGTCATCCATGAAGACTTCCATCGTCTTCTCGATCATGTCATGAAAAATAGCCATCATGCACCTTTGAAAGGTTCCCGGTGCATTGCAAAGTCCGAATGGCATTCTACGATAGGCAAACGTTCCATATGGGAAACGTAGTTTTTTCTTGACCACGAGGATCGATGGGAATTTGGAAGTAACCGAAAAAACCATCTAAAAAGCAAAAGAAATCATTTCCCGCAAGACGCTCCAACAATTGGTCCATGAAGGGCAAGGGAAAATGGTCTTTTCGAGTGGCTTCATTCAACTTACGATAGTCAATGCACACTCTCCATCCGGTTACGAGTCTAGTGGGAATTAACTCCTTGGCATCGTTTGTCACAACGGTCATTCCTCCCTTCTTAGGGACACAATGAATAGGACTCACCCAAGGGCTATCGGAAATAGGGTAAATCATTCCCGCGTCAAGGAGTTTTAGGACTTCCTTTTTGATGACGTCGTGAATTTTGGGGTTCACCCTCCTTTGACATTGGATTGCGGGCTTGTAATCCTCCTCCATTAAGATTTTGTGGGTACAAAATTTGGGATTGATTCCCTTAATGTCGGATAACTTCCACGCAGTTGCCCCTTTGTGATCCTTTACAACATCGACAAGTGCGGTTTTTTCATCATCCGGACGTTCTTTCGAAATAATAACCGGCAACTTGTCGTCCTCCTCCAAAAAGAAATATTCGAGATGAGGAGGTAATCTTTCAACTCGAGGATAGTTGGTTCCTCAATTGAAGATTTGGGCTCGATACTCATAACCTCCTCGGGTGGAGGAAATGGGAAATCGTTAAGAAAATCCTTGATAATCGAGAAGTCCTCATCATTGTCGAGGTCTTCGTCACAAGTACGTGGAACATTGACTTCTTCCAACGTAAAACCACCACCTTCAAATGGAGTGAAGGTTGGTGTCGAGTTATCAAGAATGGGATCTAACATAGTGGGATTGCCACTATTTTGATCATCACCGAAACCTAGAACTTCTTGTGAAAATTCCTCGCAAACAACGTCAATCATATCAACGAGGTTTATGGTTGCAATGGAATAAACATGAGAAATTTGAGAATTTTGAGTTGCGTTTATAACAAGTTCCTCGTCGTTGAAACGTAAGGTGATCTTTCTAGCATGAACATCAATCAAAGCCATAGACGTATCTAAAAACGAACGACCTAAAATGAGAGGAACTTGAGGATCCGTGGGAATATCGACAACGATAAAGTCTACCCGATAATATAACTTTCCCACTTTCACAAAAACGTCTTCCGCCAATCCACATGCGAGAATCGTGGAATGGTCGGCCAACTCGATAGACATTAGTGAAGGAGTAAGATTAGGAAGACAGAGCGAATTGAAGATTGCAAGTGGCATCAAGTTAATACTAGCACCAAGATCGGCCAAGGCATAACATTCTTCCATATCTTCGATTGCACAAGGGATCAAGAATTTACCGGGATCACCGACTTTTTGAGGTATGCGGTTAAGATAAACCGATGAACAACTAGACAATTGTTGCAATTTCTCCTTGTTGTTCAACATACTTTTAAAGTTAGCGGCAAATCGAGGCATCATGACCAAAGCTCGGCGAAACTCACATTAAAGTGCAAATCACGAAACATTTTCATAAAAAGCTCAAATTGGTAATTATCGCGCTCTTGACGTTTCTCCTTTCTAAGTCTCGATGGATAGGGAAAAGGTGGTGTAGGTTGAGGCATAGGCATAGCCTTTGGAATCTCGGGTTCCAAATGTGCTAATGGGTCAACCGTAGGTGTGGCAGGAGCGGTACTTCGTGGGATTTGGACATGCTCCTTTTCGACCACCACCTCGGGTTCTTCCTCAATTGCATCCTCCGTAGGAGAAATTTGTTGAGGAGTCGGTTCCTTAAGTGTCTTACCACTACGTGTGGTAATCACTTTCACCTCTCCCTTAGGGTTCGATATGGTGTTACTAGGAAGACTACTCGAAGACGGTTTGCACATAATTGCCTCAAACATAGATGAAATTTTGTCCTCAAACATGGATTGCCTCTTCTCGGCCTTAATCATTTCTTGATTAATCTCATGTTGCCCTTGTTCCATTTTTTTTGTTTTGTTGTAACCTAGTTACATTCCCTTCCATTTTGTTTGTATGGATTTTAAGCTCATTTGCTAACTCATTTTTCAACTCTTTCTTCAAGTCGTTCTTAAACTCGGATCTTAGGCTAATGATTTCTCTTTGAATGTTGTCAAACCTAGCATCGTTTCCATTAGCGTATTCAGCAAATTCATTTGGAAGATCTTTCAAAGTTTGCAAACCCTTGTTGTTGTTTTGAAAATCACTTTGATTTTTATTTGAAACTTGATTATTAGCCCCTTGATTCCCATAGTTTCCTTTGTAATTGTTTTTGAAACCAACTTGATTGTTTCGATGGTTGTTGTTAGCATTTTGATTTGAAGCAAAACCCGGTGGAGTCAATTGATTAGAGTGGGTAACTTGACCCTTTTGGTTGTAAGTTCCCGTGGCCGCGTAGGCACTCGAAGTGTTACCACCGTTGGTAATGCACTCGGAGAAATCATGACCTCCACCACAATACATACATGAAGCCTCAAACGCTTTAGCCGTAGCGGGAGCACTTTGTTCTCCAACTTTGACTCAATTAGAAGACCTTTAATCTTATCAAAGATTTTGTTTTCCAAGTTCGCCTCAATTTGGCAAGCATCGATGGTATTAGACAAAGAAGGTGAAGCCGAAGACAAAGCCTTACGAACACTCGACGTGCTACGAGGACTATACACCTTGGATCTATTCTCAATTATCACCAAAGCTTCCTCAACCGTTTTACACAAAAAATTACCACCCGCGACGGCATTTAGATAATCCCTTTCATGATCATTAAATCCATTGTAAAACGTGTCAAATTGATGCAAGTCGGAAAAACCGTGATGAGGACACTCATGTAACATTTCCTTAAACCTATTCCAAGCCGTTGAAAAACTCTCATTAAATTCTTGTAAAAATTTTGAAATCTCATTTTTCAAATGCGTAGTCTTAGAAGGTGGGAATAATTGGTTCACAAATTTTGAAATGAGATCCTTCCATGTCAATATAGAATTGGGTGCCTCTTTCTCTAACCAAATTTTAGCGGGCCCCGCTAAGGAATACGGAAAAAGCATCATCTTAATCGAGTCAATAGCAACATCCTTAAATTTGCAAGTGGCGGTAAGACGATTGAACTGGCGGATATGGTTGTGCGGGTTGTCCTTTTCATCACCACGGAATTTGTTATTTTGGATCATCGACAACAAACCCGTTTTCACTTCAAAATTCTCTGCAAGGATAGCGGGAATTACAATAGCCTCTCCATAACCCTCGGTGGGTGCTTGAAGTAACTCCATCATAGTTCGATTCTCCATGGTTGGTTCCTCTCTTACGATAGGTTCGTCAATAGGAGACTCCTCACTAGAAAGATTAGGAGTAGGTGTTGACTCCTTTCGATTTCTTCGTTTACGTGCATGTCTTGCTTGGTTGCGGGTTTGCATAAACGTCACGTACAATGAGGGGATGAGCAAAGAAGATTCTTTTTGGTGTTTTGTATTTTTCCAATTTTTTTTGTGGTTTTTGATTGTTTTTACTTTTTTTTGGATTTTTGTGATTGTATTAAGTAGACCAAAATCTACAAATATCCTCCTTAACCAAATCTCTTGATTAAAGAAGCCTCAAGGAATGAAAACGATCACGTGAAGTGAACGCCTTCGATGACTTTAGAACGTTGGTGGAACACCAAAACGTTCAAGAGGGTTTAATCAAATGAAACCAAGAAAGTATATATGATACTTAATAATACTTTGGGCGGCAAAACCCTCGATTAGATTTCAATATCAAAATACTCACAAGCGAGCGGGGAACCGAGGCAGCGCGAAGCACTTAAGAGCCTTTTTCCTTAGGGTATATTTTATAATACCCGCCTTATACCCACCTTATAGTTTGTATTTTTCAAAATCGAGCTTCACGAAAGTATTTATCTATTTTTGCCTTTTTCTTTTGGTTTGAGGTTCGAATACAATGATTGGGTAATGACCTCCCAAGTCAAGGTTTTGTTTTCACACTTTTGGAGTACTTGTGAATTTATTGTTCTACGTATACAATATATTAATAATATTCACACAAAAAACGAAAAACCGATAATACGTATTAGTAGAGTGCTACTCATACAAATAATATTATGGCTATATACATAAACAACAATTTCCAAATCAAAACACAACACGCCTCCCCGGCAGCGGCGCCAAAATGATGTTGAAGTATTTTACAACCTTGTTTAGGAAAACAAAGCGTAATTAGGGTAAGTACACAAGTGATTTAGGAAAACCACAAGTTATGACCCAAAGTGGGGATCGTTCTCAAGGAGGCTTGGTGTGTGTGTTAAGAGATGATTAATGATGTGATTATGATTATGAGAAAAGAAAATAGAAATGAGATTAGCAGAGAATGACGGTTACGATGGCGAATTAAACTAAGACGAAAAAGTCGTACACGTAAAACCGTAAAAAGTGACAAAATTAAAAATTTATCCTAAAAATTCCTAGAAAATTGAAATAAATCCTAAATAATGTAATTAGAGTTTACAAAAAATCAAAAATCACCCAAACCTTTTATTTAATTAAATAATAATTTTTTAATGCTAATTAAAGCTCAAAAAATCAATTTAGTTAACAAAAAGCTCAGAATGAGATTTTTTCAGTTGTAAACCTCTAAAATGACTTACATAAATTTAAAACTATTTTTGAAAATTTTAAAATTAATAAAAACAATTTAAAAACAATTAAAAACTATTTAAACTTAAAATAATTATAAAAATTAATCTAAGGAAGATAAAAATATTCTAAAAATTGTAAAATTCCTAACTTAATGTATTTAACCTAAGAAAAATATAAAAACTTGAAAAATCTAAATTTTAATTTATATTAATAAAATAATAACAAAATAATATTATAAATCCAAAATTTATAAAAAAATTCTAAAAAGTTGCAAACTAGCTTATTTTAACCTAATAAACACAGAAATGAAGTTGAAATTACCTAAATACCCCTAATGGGCCTAGAATGGGCCAAAAGTCCAAACAGTTAGCTTAATGGGCTTATTAAGGCCCAATAAGAAAAATGTTGTCCAAATAAACCCAAAAACTCCTATCTGACTCAAAATTTGATTTTAAAGATAAAAATCTAAAGGCCCAAAAGCTGAAAATGAGTATAAGCTAGCTTATTTCAATGCAGCTTATTCTTAATGGGCTTTTTGGCCCATTAAGCTATAAGCTGATGCCATAAGCTCAAATTAGACACACAAGCTTCTTTTGAGTTACTTAAGAGTTCTGTAAAAAGAAATTTGAAATAAGCACAAGGAATAAGCCTGAAAAAGTAATAATCTATCTTCATAAAACAACAAAATAGTCGTTTTCGAGTTCTAGGCCACCCCAAGAGCTGATTCAAGTTTCAAAAGCTTTTAAATGACTTAACTAAGCTTAATCAACAAAACGTTTTTCAATAATCACACTCAATAAGCTGGAATAAGCAAATAAGCACTTAATTAAAAGTCAACTTTATGAGTTTTCTAGCAAAAAGTCAAAGTCAAGGTCTGATAAGCTCCAGTTCAAACAAATGGGTCAAATGAGGAAGATTGGTCACAAAAAGTAAGTTGTTGCAGGTCCGGATAAGCCAATATGGCTTATTAATAAGCTGAATGCAAATTTACACTAGCAGGGGCTAGTTTTGGATGTTGAGTAGTGGAAACTTTTTCCACTGCTTGACTTAATTGACTTTTTGTCTTATATGACTTTTTTGTGGATTCAAGTTTCACAAAGGCACCCAAATGATCAGTTAATCATAAGGAGTCAATAACAATCACAAAAACACAATCACAATCAGCCAATTAGTACAGTTAATTCAGAACATCACCAGATCTAGCCCAGACATGAACAAATAAGCAGTTATGGTTCAATAAGCACTTATAGCACAATTCAGCCAGCCAAACTTCACCAAATGCACACACAAGCTATAATAAACTTAAATGAACAAGTTTAAACAGGTTTCATGCCATGGTTCAAAGCCTAGATCAAGATTCAAGCACAAAAAGTTACTGATGAACTATGAACATGCAGATTTTTACTTTTGCTGATGTACTTGACCAACAAGCCAAATTCAAACACTCAAATCTTCAAACCAGGTTATATTAACAATGGATTAACAACTTTTAGCCCTAAGCATGCATATACTCAAAGTATTACCAAAATCTTAGGTCAAAATCAGTCAAATCCAATGAGATATAGCACAATGTTTGATTCAAGGGTTTAAGACCAATAACTTGCAGGTTTTAGTTCTCAACCAAGTCAATAACAGATAACAAGCATAAACAACAACTTTCAACAACACAACAGCAACTTATGATCTATAACAGATAATCCCAAACACCCCTTATCTTTTTCAAATCAATTTAAAACAAGTATAAGTGTATTTCAAGACCACCCAAGCCCAATCAAACACATTAACAAGTATAATATGCAGTATTGAACAAGATTAGACCACAAATTCAGCAAGAACACAAGTAGCACACAAAATCACCAAAACTCCAAATTTTTAACAAATTTTGAGTAGAAAGGTTCAAACCTCATGGATGTACATCCACACCCACAAATTTTGAGCTTATTTGCTAGCAAGAACAAGCACAAGCTTCCACACAAACTCCTGGTAAGATTCAACAAGGTTAGAAGCATTTATATAAAAACAATAAAGTGACAAAGCCTTGATTAATGCAACTCTTGTACCCCACACTTGATTATCCCCAAGTTATAAGCTTCACAACACCTTGATATCACAATATCAGGATGCTATGATCAGCTTTATAGCCCAAGAATTCCAAGGTGTACCAAGAGACTTAGCAAAATATCAAGATTATAGGAAAATGCGCAAACTTTTGCACACTCCTTGTGAAAACGTTTTGAGATTTAGGTTTTAGCAAACAATAAACATAAACAAGCAAGAAATAACAATGGCACTTGACTTTTCTTCAAAGATTCAAACACATTTCATTACTTTGAATATGGATTTACAGAACTTTGAACAAAGGAAAATTCAAGAGCAAAGATAAATGTAAAGGGTCTTATGCCTTATATAGGCTACAAGTGATGTCTAAGAAAGCTAAAAACGTGAACCCTAATGCAGTAGAAGTCCCAAAATGCCCCTTGTGGGTTTTGAAGTTCTCTTGATCATGTGACTTGTTCTTGTTTTGTTGTGGAGATGGCAAGGTGAAAAGTGCATCCAATGGTCTTGGTTAAGCTTAACTTCCAAGCAATGATATGGGACGTGGGATGACTGGCCAACTTTGGCATTTTGCTCAAAGGTGAAAAAGCAGGGGAATCTTGTGAGCTGGGTGGTGATGTGGCAAGCTTTTTGAAAGTTGGGTTATGATTAAGACATGCTTAATCATAAATCTAGAAAGATTTAGGGGATAATATCAAGTATTTAGCAAAAGCCCAAATCTACTTATGAACATGAAGAACACTGGTTTGATCTTTATTTGCGTTTAAAAATGTTGTTTAGCGCGTAATTTAACTAATTAAATAATTAGTTAGTTAAGCTGGTGAGTGGGTTGGTGATGTGGAGCCAGGGTGAGCTCCCATTGGCTAGTTTTTTATAGTGGGGCACATGTCCTACCATGGTTGGTTAAGGTGTCTTAGGTTGTCTGCCAAGAATAACCCTCCATCTTTATAATTCTTTCCAATTGTAAATAATCTGACCAAAACTTATATTCCTTTGTAAATGAAGTTTCCAACTTCACACTTTTGCCCCAAAAAGTTTTGTAAAGTGATTTTAGGGGTATTTCTTGCCATTTCTTGATTCTTGAAGGACTGATTTGGCATTTTCTTCATAGATAATGGTCTTTACTTGTCTTGTTGACTTCTTGGAGGACTGATTTTGACAAATCATGATTAATGAGGGACCATTTTTACCATTTCTTCAAAGTCAAGGGTCCTTCTGGTAATTTTGACATTTTTAAAGGACCAAACTTGTAATTTCTTGTAACTTGGAGTTCTTCATGGAATGTTTGACTTTGAGGAGGATAATTATTGACAATTTAGTTTTGTTGAGGGACTAAATTTGCCAATTCTTCAAAGTGGAGGGCCCTTTTTGCAATATTGACAAACTTTAGGGACCAATCTTGTAATTATGAAGATACAAGGGTTTAAAGTGTCAATTCTTAAATATTGGAGGACCCTTCTTGCATAATCTTCAAATCTTCAAGGGTATTTCTTGGAAAATTCTTCATTAGGGCTTGGTTCAATGTGCGGCTTCGTTTCCCGTGTTCGTTTTTGCATGATTCTTGTGATCTTTTGTCATTTTCTCAATATCCGTACCTAAAATACATAAGAAACAAACACAAGCATATATTTGGCCAATTTCATGATATTTAATGCATTTAAAGCCCTTTTTGGACGATGAGACTATGTATAAAAGCAGTCTCATCACATAAAGCTCATGACCGAGAATTATGAATTTCTCGTTATGAGGAAAAGTTCTCTTATTTAAAAGATACACTTTCCTTTCTGAGCTTAAAACTTGGAATATTTTAATACAAGCTCATGACCGAGAAAAATAAATTTCCCGTTACGAGGATAACTTATCATTAAAGATAAGCTTTCCTAAAATGAAGTCCGAGTTACAGTCTGATATTTAACTGTAAGTCATAGTGCATGAGCTTAAAAACTTTGAATGTTTTTAATATAAGCTCATGCTCGAGAAAAATTAATTTCTCGTTATAAGGATAAGTTTATCATCGGTGATAAACTTTCCTTTATTTGAAGAATGGGTCATTGACTGACGTTTAACAATGAACCATTATACACGAGCTTAAAACCTTTTAATGGTCTTAGTGTAAGCTCGTGTCCGAGAAAACTTAATTTCTCGTTTAGATGGTAAGTTATCATTGACGAGATAAACTTCCCTTCCTTTGAAATTCGGGTCACAGACTGTAATTTGAATGTGAGCCATAGTGCATGAGCTTAAAAACTTGGAATGTTTTTTATATAAACTCATACCCGAGAAAAATTAATTTCTCGTTGTAAGGATAAGTTTATCATCGGCGATAAACTTTCCTTTCTTTAATGAACAAGTTACAGTCTCTGATGTGACTATAAGTCATGTACACTGTAAGCTTAACTGCAAATCCCCTGAGACACTTGTTCCTTAGATATCAACTTCTTCAGAAACAAAACTCTGAGAGTGCCCTTAATTGAATGATATACAATGATTGGACCGCTTCGTTCTTTTGGAACATCCTCTTTGGTACCTGCATTCTTATTAGGAATTCGCATGCTTTGATATGGGTTAGCGATATATATCTTAGAAGCAAGTGGGGGTTCACAGTTTTCTTTTCTTGTGCTAGAGGTGACCTGAGGAGATGATTCACTTGTCTTAGCTGGTAAACGTTTCCTTTTATAGAAAACCTTAAGTTTAGGCTTAAGTGATGTATCCTCCTTTTCAGTTTCCTCCCTAGTAGTCTTAGTAGAATCAGAGACTATCCTAGTTAAAGGGCACTCATTTCCTACAAGAGTGAAAGTTATACCAGTGGGGCGCCACTTTTTACCAATGGGTTTGATTTTAGCTACCCACAGGGATTTAAGTCTAGCACGGGAGTTCACCTCATTAAGTAATTTTTTGATACAGGAATCATGATTGGCTTTAAAGACACATTTCCTACATGTTTTACAAGTAGCATATTTAATGTCCGAGTAAGATCTAGAATTCCTAGATGACTGATTGATGCTCCTAGGATGTGACATGCTACGGTTATCAATGTTGGGTAAACTTGAAGGCATCTGACTAGGTTGAAATTCCTATCTCTTACTTGTGTCTTTTGCTTAGTTTCCCTTAGACCAAATATATAGCAAACATCATTTGAACTAGTTCGAGACGTGTTCTTTGGACTATGTCTAGGGAGACTAGAGGGAATCATGTGATTAGGTCTTCAAAAAGCTATTTTAGTCACATTAGACCTAGATGGTGGAGTGACTGGTCTAGAAAGATGAGCCATATCAACTTCGGAGGCAAACTGCGATCTCGAGGATTGTGGTCGCTCGGATCTAAATGCAGTCGGTTGTCTAACGAACTGATTTGTAGGCGGTTTCTCCAAGATTGATGGTTTTTCAAGCTTAGTGTCCACACTAGTTCCTTTAGTTTTCCTCAACTCGTTTTTCAGATCCGCTATTGCAAAAACCTTTTCTTGAACTTGAGCTTTTAACGTCTCATTTTCTTTGAGCAATTCATCTTGGGATGCCAACTTAGATTCAGGCAACTTAATTTGTTTCAAAAGATTATGCTTTTCAGCTTTAGAATCTAGAACTGTTTGATCCAATTTTCGTTCAGGAACAACGTTTGATTTTTCAAGTTTTTCAAAATATGTTTCAAATTTCTCCGTTTTCTTCGAAAATTCAATTTTGGCATCCTCAAGCTCTTTTGATTGCTGAGCTAAAATCATTTCAAGCTCTTCAATCCTAGAAGCAGAATTGGTTAAAGTAGCAGACATAAAGCACATATCATGATCTTTAGCATTTTGATCATTTTCTCCCTCATTATGACTCACATCGGATGAATCAGTAGTGGTATTGCTATCACTCTTTTCCATCCCATGTTCGGCATAGATAAGGTCGGAATGCTCAACATGCTGTAAATCATTGTTAGATACAGTATTCAATTTTACCCCTACTATTGGCTCTTCGTCATGCATGCTTGAATCATGTTGTCGTGATGCAATGACGATGCTATCATTGTTAACCGAGGTGGTCTCCTTTGAGTTATCCGTAAGACCATTTGTTTTCTCTGGCATCTGCATTGGATTTTCTTGTATTCCACAATCATGCTCTTGTTGAAGTTGTGAAATTTCATTAATCAAAAGTGCAATAGATTTCATGAAATCGAGCAATCTATCACTGAAGTCTTTAACCTTGATTTGTGTGTCTTCAAGGAATGACTGGTAGATCGTTGAAGCTTCAACCTTGGCATGATCAAATTGAAAGAAACTCGAAAAATGTTGCTCTAGAACTTGAAGTGAATGTGAGGATTAAATTTGATTAATGTCTTCTTTGTTGATCTGCTCTAGTAGTTGGTTAAATTTGAAGAGCATTTGGTGGACGAAAATGGTACGATCTTGACCAAAGAGTATCACAAATCTACTTCCTTCTTTAAGTAGAGAAATGTTCGACAGATGGGGCCGAAGTAGTCGAAATAAATTCGTTCTACTTTCTCTAGCTTTAACTTTCATTTGATGCGATTCTCCCTCTTGAAAAGTCGAATTCAAAGACTCCATTGAATTTTGATGAAAGATAAGTGTGGTTGTTTTCGGAATTTAACAATTCGTGAAGAAACTTAGAAACTGAAATTCACGGGATATGATAACAACCAAAGAAAGATCCGTAAATAACTCTTAAAAATCCTCGATTGATGATATAACTCTTTTCTCGGCTAAATATTTTTTTGTCGGCTCAAACGATGATAAAATAAACCAGAGACCAAGTAAAATTCGGTTCATTCTAAATACAAAGCCCGTTAACAAATAAATCCAACCTTCGGTTAATATAATAATCGGCCCGACAATTTATATCCAAAACAGAACATACCATAAAGCTCGACCCCGTAAAATATGTTCTATCCGAACCCAATAACTAATAATTTAAACCTAGATTACACGTGGCTTTGAAGTTTGGAGAACCAACAAAAAAACTGTGAATAATACGTGGTCAAAAATTCTCCTACCAAACGTTAATTATGTCACAATTGGTATATTAATCACTTTCAAATTTTATTGTAACCAAAGAAAATTAATTACCAAACGTTGAATATAAAGAATTTTATAAAACTCCTACACGTTTCTTGTATCCTCCGCCCCACTCACGTTTAATCACCAAACACCTAAACCAAACCAGATACCAACAATACTCTCACTTTTACTCTCTCTTTTTGTTTTGGTTATCAAAACCAGATACCAAAAATACTCTCTTTTAACTGTTTCACCTAGTAACCTCCGTCCCTCTCTCTTGAAACAAATCTCACAACCACCTCCCTGACCACTCTAATAAACCCTTTTAATCTTCAAGTGCAGCAAGTGAATCTTCAAGATCTCTCTATTGAGGTCTCGGGTAGGTTTTTATGCAATGTTTTAATTTTTTTTATTGCAACAGATGGTTTTAATCACTCACAGATCTGTGATGATTTAAATTCGTGGGTTTAGATCTTTATTGATCTAGTCATGCATGTGAAAAACCACAACATTAATCTGAGATCTTAAGTGAAATAGGCAGGTTTTTCGAGTCTGTTGAGAGGTTTTGAGTCAGTCTTTTTGGTGAGTCTTGAAACTTGGTGTGAGTGTTGTGATAGTCGATTGGTGAGATTGAGTGATGTGAGTCGAGTCTACATTGCTTAGACGAGAGGTTGTTTGAAACGAGTCGAGAGTTTTTGTTTGAGTGGGATTTGAGGTCGAGTCTGTTAGGGTTGAGAGACTGTTTTGAGTCTTAGGATTTGAGTTCGAGAGTTTTTGTTTGAGTGGATTTAAGTTCCGAGGGTGTGTCGAGTCTTGTGAATTAATCGAGAGTCTGTTTTGGTTTGGTCGAGAATGGGTTTGTTGAGTTCGAGTCTAGGTTTGTGAGTCTGAGTCTAGCCGATTCTGGATTTGAGTGTGAGTCTGAGGTTGTTGTTTGGTTTTGTGTCTTTTTGAGTGGTGTCGAGGGTCTTGATTCCAGAGGGTGTGTCTTGGTAAAGGTACGCGAATCACAGTTTGATTTGGTAAAGGTTCGAGAGTCAAAAGTCTGTGTGAAAGAGTCTAGGGATGTTGGTTATTATGGGTTCGAGTCTGTCTGGTTTGTTTTTGTTTGTTTTGATGTTTAGAGAGTCAAGTCATCACAGTATTTAATCGCAACTAGTCATCGTAGCCAGATGTGATCGCGCTTGATGATCGCACTTGGGATCGCACTCGTGATCGCACTCGTGATCGCAGTCGTGATCGCAGACTATGACCGTGACTTTGGATCGTAACAAACGATCTTAGGATGTGATCGTGATCTTGGATCACAAGTAGAAACCCCAAGGGTTTATGCGATCGCAAAAATCTGATCGTAACGTACAAAACTGTTTCTTGATGGAGACAATAAAAAGTTGATGACTGTATCAATTTTTAAAACTGAAAATCCAAAAGTTGATGAAGTTATGACTGTATCACTTTTACCAACAAGGACAAAAGTTGTGATAAAACTGGTATGAGACAAAAAAATGATAAAGAGTTATATTGATAGAAAAAAACTGATGCTTTTAAAAGTTGTGATACTTTTAAAGAACTTTTGAGACAAAGAAACACAAATCGACACAAATCGACACAAATCGACACAAATCGACACAAATCGACACAAATCGAGACAATGAAACACAAACTGATACTTTTAAAACTGATACCAAATATTGATAGAAAAAAAACTGAAACTTTTGTGATTTTAACAAGAAAGATTATCGAGACAAGATTAAAGTGACATATTTAACCAAGACCAAAAAACAATAAATAGATTGAGACAAAGAAAAAAATAGTTGTGAAAGAAGAAAAGGTTTACCAACAAAACAATAGATAAAAACACGTTAATCCAAAGAATCAACCAAAGCTCTTGATACCAATTGTAGGTCTAAAGTTTCTTAGGATTTAGAAATGTTTGAATTATCTATTGAATGGAAGGGAGAAGGAAGAACTAGAGAGAGAAAGGTAGAGAGAGAAATGAGAGGAATATGCGAAAGATGGAAATGAGAAATATGATTAAGTGTTCAACCCGTCCTAACATGCTAGGAGGGGGTTTATATAGCCACCCTACATGTGGGCTTTGGTGGGCTATATGTTTATATATTGGATCACGAGCCCAATACTTGAGTATATCGTTGGAGTGACCGATCCTTTCTAAATACGTAAAAACGTATTTCCAACAAACACGAAGACTCGTTTAGAGCTAAGTACCCACATTTGTTCACCTAGGCAGTGACGTCATCTTAAGCTTTGAGGACAAAGCTAAAATAATGAGATCGGACTGTAAAACCCCTAATTTTCATTTTAAGGATGACATCACTGTACACGTCACATCATGATTTTATTATATATCATCACCTTTGCCTTAGATATTTTATCTATCATTTACATTATGTTTTACGTAAGTGTCATTTTGTATATTTGATCACGAGAACTCTTCATATTATTTTATATAATTATGAACATACAACCATTTAATTGATCACTTTGGCGACTTTTAAGCCTCATGGAACTCATGAACATTTACATTACATTATTTTAGATTTTTATATCTAAAAACCATGATCACATTTATTTGAATTTACCAAGTGTCTAAATTCACATATATATATATATATATATATATATATATATATATATATATATATATATATATATATATATATATATATATATATATATATATATATATATATATATATATATATATATATATATATATATAT
>JANFOE010001659.1:0-85000 GCA_025667525.1 Glebionis coronaria
TATATATATATATATATATGTATATATATATAGTATATATATATATATATATATATATATACATATATATATATATATTATATATATATATATATATATATATATATATATATATATATATATATTATATATATATATATATATATATACTATATATATATATATATTATATATATATATATATATATATATATTATATATATGGGGCTAAGTTTAACTAGGAAAATAAATAGGTGCCATGTCATATCCTACATAGCATTTTGTCATTGGCTACAATATATTCTAAAATATTAAGGCCTCTCATTGGCTACAAATTATATCTAAATATAAGCCGATTGATTTTGTTTCTAAAAATATATAATATATAAAAAATGGATAATGACTCTAAATTTTAAATTGGTCATACGATTTATTTTGCCATAAAACATGCATATATATGATATACATGATAATATCTAAATATAATACTAGAGAAATATAAAAAATAAATTACACTAATTTAAATTGGAAGATTTTCTTTCTAG
Source organism: Glebionis coronaria (assembly GCA_025667525.1). Lineage (NCBI taxonomy): Eukaryota > Viridiplantae > Streptophyta > Magnoliopsida > Asterales > Asteraceae > Glebionis > Glebionis coronaria. Next base: position 525 of record JANFOE010001659.1, read on the forward strand.
ATTTAGTCTAGATTTAAATATAGCGTTAAAAAAATCGGATAATGAGTAATATAAAATCAAATCAAGCATATTTCATTCCTTCATTAAGTTGATCGTCTTTTTATTTTACAGGTTTTCTTTATCATTCATTCATTGTATTTTTTATAGGTTTTATTTTTCTCAATACCCTAATAGACATAAACAAAAAATGACCATACATGTAGTTATGTAATTTTTTCTTTGAAGGGTTTTTTTGCGACTCTTGTGTTCTCAAAACCCTAATGATGAAACGATGCATGTATTTATGTAATCTTTTTTCTTTGTAGCTTTTTGCTGGAATTATAAGGTATGTATCTTTTTTAGACTCCTTTCTCTATATACACGTGATCCTCATAAAAACAGACTCGCAACAAACAGATCAACAACGAGTTTTTTTTGTATTAACCATGGAAAACAAGTCATATATGTATGGCTCATGGTTGTTTTGTCTTAAAAACAAAGACAACTAGAAAGATCTACAGATAAATTACATGATATGGAGTCCTTACTGAAAGAATTAGAGGTAGTTCATGTTGGTGATTTTAGTGTCATCAACTATTTTAGGTAATCGGGATTTACTAGAGACCAATGAGATTTCATATTCGGTTCTGACACGAGTTAGGGGAAGTGCGGAGTGCACACTCGTTGAGCTAATATGATATCTTCCACGACGAAAATGTAGGGGTCAAGGGGCATCACCCCTTGCGGGGTCATATTAGCTTAAGGAGTTGCCTTATTTTCCCACTAAAACCCAACAGTTGTGACCCTATGGGATTTACTGTTTTCCAACTGTTCCAACTGTCTGTAACCGTCATTTTGTGTCTGTTTTTATCAACATGCATATTGTTCTCAAGAACATAACGAAAAAAAACAATTCCTATCAGTTCCTGCTTTGATTTCTTGTGCCTAGAAACAAAGTGTTTTCTGCTTAAATTATCCCGATAAGGATTTCGTGTAACCCAGGCACCATAGGGTCGAAATACTTTATACGGAAAGTGAACTTAACACGATTCAAGTAGATATCCAAGATTATCACATCATCGTACAGACACCCTATTTTCTTATAGTTCACCTATATATCTATTATCCCAATTTGATTTAGTTGCATAGTAGAATTAACATGAAGTGGAATGAATTTTTGGACGTGATAAGCTTCTTAAGACAACTAGAACTTAAGCAGTTAGATGATGTAAGACTGGAAATATAAACAAATTTATCCAACTTGCAGGATGGCCTTTGTTTTTTAAACGTATTACAATGCTTGAACATTATCACACCTGTGTTCTTAATTATTCACATATAGCTATGCACCATGTTTGAATAAATGATTATATTCAGTAAATAATATCTAAGCAATAACCCACCAGCACTTGGTATCCAGTTATAACTTAGGTTAAAAGAAATCAGTCAACTATTAAAGTTTTCTTTAACGGCAGCGAGTTAACTGTACAAGTTAGCTATACGTAAATGTGTCGTCTCACTTGCACCACACTCTTGCTAATGTGTTTATAATTTTTTTTTCAATGTAGAAAGCTTGATGCAACATGATTGATAGAGAAAGCAACATGTCTGGTAGATAAAGCGAAGAAACTAAAAAGGCATTGACTTGGGAAAAGACCTTAGTTTTGTTAGTGCAGGTATATGCGTGTATGATTTGTGCAATTTTCATCATATTCATACGCATCCATGCGAGTTCTAATCAATATCTGTTGAAGTTAGACGTATGCTATTTTTCTCATATGTGTCTAGTGATGCATCATCAATATAAGATGTTAAAATCACATTGATGAGTTTATTCATGCTTCCATGGAGTAATACTTTATCCAGATAATAGCAATGTGTTTTCATTGGCTGCTCGTGGCTACCCTTAAAGCATACTTTGTTGTTTCAAGTAATCAAGTTTAATTATATTGTTTTGGCTAAAAGTCTTCAAAATGTTTCAGCTTTTAAGGTTAGTATTACTGGATCGTACAAATAGCGCTGTCATGATTCGATATGTATGCTCATTAGACAACATGAGAGTTCTCATGAATCCTCTTGGGGTATTTATTATTTCTATTATAACATTTTTGAGCAAATTATTTCTATTGTGTTTCATTCGCTTTAAGTTATGTATCTGTACAAAGTACAATGCTAATCAACAATTTTTTTCATTATTTGAGTTTCAAGTATTCAAACAAGAGCATACAGGCATAAACTTTTCATGTGCTGAAAGTAATTATGGAATCTATTTTAATACTATGCCTAATTCTTTAACTCAATTTCTTGTCTAAAGTTAACAATTATGTAATTTGTTTTCCTTCTTTTTTCTATAGCTTTTGTAGCTAATCAGAACATATGACTTGATTTTCGTATGCTTCCTGTGTCTATTTGATCAGGTTTGACATGGTCAACCAATGCTATATCATTGAGCTATAAATAACCTCAATAGAAAAAAAATCATGATCTACACGGGAGATTTGTTAGTACAGAAGGAGAACAAATGCGAACGAACATGGTTTAATTTTTACACTAAAGGATCTTTGATAGGTATACATCTATTGATATTCTCTTATTAATGTCAGTAGATTAATCAGAATGTTTAGTTATCAAATGTAAAAACATTGATTGTGTAATGAAGATCTGATCAAGCACATGCTCGAATGAGGGACAAGAGGAGACTTTACTTTAAAATCCTAATTTCTTCTGATCAAGAAACACTACTTTGTTTCCTAGCGTAATAATTAGTTAGTTTATAATTTGAAAGCATGAGATCATATACTACATGACCATTTGACTATAAAATTGTTACATACTTCTTTTTAGATCTAACCAAGGAGCAATTGTGAGTTTACCTTAAAATCCTAATTTTATATTATTTTGATCAAAAACATTATGCTGTGTCGAGTTTAAGCATTGAGTGTGTAATTTGTGAGCATCATTTTGTATACTACATAATCATTTGACTATACAATTGTTACATACATGATAACGACCTAATTATACATATTCAACCTATTATTATAATGTCACTTTGTAGTATAAATAAGAGCTTCCGATACTTAATATGTTGTGTTTTATATGCAAATGTAAAGTATGAAGGAGCAAAGTGAAGATATACAAAGAAGGGGCCTCAATATGCAATAAAGTCAAAGTTATTAAAAGAAGATTCTGAATCGTCCAGAAGTGTGGCACACAAAGTTGTAAGTGCGGCGCACATTCGCATCTCCAAAGTGCGGCACACTTGAGGAGAAGTGCGGTGCACATTTGACCCCAGACAGCACTATAAATAGAGGCCATTTCCATCCATTTTACACACACCTCTCTCTCTCAATACTCCATACCTCGAGTATTTTAGTCTTTCTAGTAAATTTTCAGTATTATCCACTTTTGGGAGATACTTGTAACGAGAGTACTCCACTCTTCGATTCTTGGAGGAACAATACAATCGTGACACTTGTGTACTCGTTTATTCAATCCAATCTAAGTATGATGTTCTCTTACTCTTTTCCAATTGTTACTATGATTACTATGTTAGGCTAAGCTATTTGTGACTATATGGGTATGTGAATATAATTAGTGATGATGCTATGATATGATCCTTTATAAATGATTTCAAGCTAATGTTGTAGAACCATTTTACCTCCTAGTTCTACAAACTATATTTTATCTAAGTTGATTAGTTACGATAGTTTGCCGTTGAGAAACGCAAATTGTTATAATAAGTTTTCTAGAACTTGTCTATGGTCATGAATCTTTGGTTGGAGAAATCCGCTTAGAATCTTGATAAAATATTGAACTTGTTGGCAACTTGTTTTGAGCTTAATCGCTTAAATAAACACGAGTCTTGAATCAACCCAAGTAAATTGTGTAAACGCCATTTTGACGAAAAAGGATTATCACACTTTACCTACATAAACATATCTCGATCATTATTATCATCATCACGAACTTATACGAACTATCCCATATTAGTCATATTTGTTATTATTGATATTACTTCAACCATTTATTTCTTCAATTGTTATCTTGATTACCAAAACGAAACTAAGTCTCAGCGAACGATCCTGGCTTACCACTACAAAGCTATATTACGAACGAAAGGGTATACTTGCCCGCGTTTGTCTTCTAGTCCCTTGTTTTGTTTAAACCTTGTAATATAAATTTAAGACTTGCAAACGAACATCAAGTTTTTGGCGCCGCTGTCGGAGACTTATAATCCTGTTTTCTATCCAAATTAGTATAATCCTTGAAGAAATTGAACCATTTCTACTCATTTTAAACCAAATTTTTTTCTGCAATACAAAAAGTACGCCGCACAAACCACAAAGTGCGCCGCACTTCCTGTAGCGAACCTAAGTGCGCCGCACAAAACCAAAAGTGCGCCGCAATTTCTACTGAAAACACCAAAAACCTTATTGGATACACACCCGTTTATTCGGAACACCACCAACATCACCGTTACCTGAACCTGAACGTACCCTTAATTGAAGGCTACGTAGACTCCATCGCTGTGTACCTTTATCTAGGAGACACAAACAAACTCAACCACACTAATTAACCAACCTTTTGACGATCTTTCAAAAATCCTATTTCTCACCAAACTCATCAACCGTTACGATCTAATGTCAGACACTGATGATGAACCTATGTGGTCAGACGATAGAGTTGTCGTACCAACTCCTGACTCTGCAATCGTTTTACCTGAAATTGCAAACGATTTTGCAATCAAAGGGAACCACTTAACCCTTGTCAAAATTAACCAATTTGATGGTCGAATCAAAACCGATCCTCACAAACACATCCACGAATTCAGTGGAATTTGTAAAATGTTCAACTATGGGGAAGGACAAGCCAAAGCCATCCAACTCATGATGTTTCCATCATCTCTGACTGGAGAAGCCATGTCATGGATCGATGAACTTAACGAAGGAACCATTAGAACATGGAAAGGTCTTAGAACTGCTTTCATTAGCCGATTCTTTCCTCCTGACCTATTTGAAAAACTCCTTGGAGAAATCCGAAGCTTTTCTTAACAAGAACGAGAAACTCTCACTGACGCATGGTTAAGAATGAAAGAACTACTCAGAAATTGCCATGGTCATGGACTTAAGAAGGAAGTAATAATCAAAATTTTCTATCATGGTCTTGACGATGTTACCCAAGATGCATTGAACGCCGCAGCGGGCGGAATTTTCCTTTACAAAACCCCTAACCAAGCTTACCAATTATTGGATGACAAAGTTCTACTTAATATTGATTGGTCCAAAAATCATAAAAACAAAAATTCACGAAAAACCGTAGATTTGCCGAAGGAAGCAACAACCCAACCGACACTGAGAAAATTATGGCTCGAGTGGATGCCATGTCTCTTAAGATTGAAGAGATTAAACACAAAACCTGCAAACACTGTGGAGGAAACTATCCTTCTAGTGAATGTGATGACGATGACACACCCATGACGAAGGAAGAAGAAACCAACTTTATGAATACCTTTCTTTGAACTCGATTTTATAACGATTATCGTAATCGCGACCGCGATAATTGGAGATCAAATGATAAACCAAGTTATGATCGAGACAACAAAAAACCCACTCAAACCGAAGATAAAAACAACCTCGAAAGCAAAATCGACAACTTTATAGAATCTCAAATAAAAACCAACATTTTTGTTCGAGAAACATTCAATGACTTCAAAACCAAGTTCGAAACCACAACCAAAAACCACCAAGCTTCAATTCAAAACCTTGAAGCTAAATTTGATCGTTTGGCCGATAAACAATCGAACCGCGCTTCTGGTTCTTTACCAAGCAAGACCAACCCAAATCCCAAGAACAACAACAAATATCAACCCCCACAAGCTCGTAACGAGCAAGTGAATGCCGTATTCACGCGGAGCGGTTTATCTTACGAATCACCTACCAAACCTACTCAAGACACACCAATCGAAATTCCATTCGATAGTGATAATGAGGATGAAGCCCAACCAACCCATACCAAACCAACTACAAACCCAACACCTAAACCATATAAACCAAAAGTACCATATCCACAACGCTTACGCAAGCAAAAGATGCAAGCTAAGTATGGTAAATTCCTCGACATAATACAAGAAGTTCGAATTAACATGCCTTTAGTCGATGTTCTGGCTGGAATGCCAAATTATGGCAAATTTATCAAAGAAATTATCAAGAGAAAGCATAAGTTTGAAGAAGTCTCTTTAACTTTTCTAAACGATGAATGTTCTGCCATTATCCAAAACAAAGTACCACCAAAACTGGGAGATCCTGGAAGTTTCCTAATCCCATGTACTTTTCCTCACTCATATTCTTGCAACGCCTTGGCCGATCTTGGCGTAAGTATCAACCTCATGCCATATTATTTGTATGCTAAACTCTCTAAAAATGTTTTAAAACCCACAAAAGTGAGCGTTCGACTCGCGGAATGTTCTTTCCAATACCCATTGGGGATAGCTGAGAACATGCTCATAGAAGTCGGAAATTTTGTTTTACTATTGACTTTGTAATCTTAGAAATAGAAGAAGATAGCAAGGTACCCCTTATCCTTGGTAGACCTTTTCTACACACAGCTGATGCTATAATTAAAGTAAAGCAAAAAAAAACTCAACCTTGGAGTTGGAGAAGATAGAATTTCTTTCTCTATTGACGAAGCAATGAAACACTCGTACTCTAATGACGATACTTGTTTTAGTATCGATGTCATTGAAGAAATCGTTGAAGCCGATTTTGACAATCTTCTTGATGAAGGAAGCGAAATTTTGCATTCTATCGAAGGAACCATCCTCGAAGAAGAACTTTTTGCTGAATTTGAAGCCTTCATAGCCGACCATACCGATGATGAACCAATCATAAAAATCGAAGAAGAAATCGAAACTCCATTTGAAACCATAACTTTCGAAACCGATTTCAAAGTTAAGAAATCTATTGAAGAACCTCCTACAGATTTAGAACTTAAACCTCTTCCTGAACATCTGGAATATGCGTTTCTTCACGAAGAAAAAATTAATCCCTGTAATTATCTCATCCCAACTTTCGGAAGAACACAAAGACGATCTAATTGACACTCTCAAGAAGCACAAACAAGCCTTTGCTTGGAAAACTTCTGACATTCCTGGCATATGTCCATCGTTCTGTAAACACAAAATCCAACTTTTGGATAACAAGAAACCAATTGTTGAAAAACAACGAAGATTAAATCCTAACATGAAGGATGTTGTTAAAAAAGAAATCCTTAAACTCTTAGACTCTGGAATAATCTACCCAATCACAGATAGCCCATGGGTTAGTCCTATTCATTGTGTACTTAAAAAAGGAGGTATCACTGTAGTAACCAATGAAAACAACGAATTAGTACCAACACGAACCATCACCAGATGGCGAGTTTGTATTGATTATCGAAAACTAAATGATGCAACCGCGAAAGATCATTTCCCTTTACCCTTTATGGATCAAATGTTAGAAAGACTCGCAGGAAATGAATACTTTTGTTTCCTCGATGGTTTTTCTGGATACTTTCAAATCCTAATCGACCCTATGGATCAAGATAAAACTAAGTTTACTTATCCATTTGGAACTTACGCTTATAGGCGCATGCCTTTTGGCCTATGCAATGCACCTGCTACTTTTCAGAGGTGTATGATTGCAATCTTTCACGATATGATTGAAGAATCAGTCGAAGTCTTCATGGACGATTTCTCCGTCTTTGGAAATTATTTTGGCACATGTCTAAACAATCTCGATAAAATGTTAGCACGATGCGAAGAAGCAAATCTTGTGCTAAACTGAGAAAAATGTCACTTTATGGTTAAATAAGGAATTGTGCTTGGACACAAAGTGTCTGGAGCTGGCCTTGAAGTTGACAAAGCAAAAATAGACGTAATCGCAAAACTCCCACAACCTACTAATGTTAGAGGCATTAGAAGTTTCTTAGGTCATGCCAGTTTTTATCGACGATTTATCAAAGACTTTGCAAAAATCGCAAGACCTTTAACTCAACTTCTAGAAAAAGAAGAACGTTCGATTTTCCCGACGAATGTTATTCAGCATTCAAAATACTTAGAGAAAAACTTACATTCACACCCATTATTACAAGCCCTAATTGGAACCTTCCATTTGTGCTTATGTGCGATGCTAGTGAACATGCCCTTGGAGCCGTCCTTGGACAAAAAGATGGTAAACAATTTCATCCCATCTATTTTGCAAGTAGAACTCTTAACGCAGCCCAACAAAATTAGACAATTACGGAAAAAGAACTCATGGCTGTAGTTTACGCGTTTGACAAATTTCGTTACTACTTTGTGTTGTCAAAAAAGATAGTTTACATCGATCATTCAGCTTTGAAATACTTGTTCAAAAAGCAAGACGCCAAACCTCGTCTAATACGATGGATATTGCTTTTACAAGAATTTGATTTGGAAATTAAAGATAAAAAAGGAGCTAAAAATGTTGTTGCCGATCATTTATCTCGCATAGTGAATGATGATTCTAGCGATGATTAAATCGACGATTTTCTCGATAAGCATATAATGCAAGTAAGTACTGACAAAACACCATGGTTCACAGACTTTGCAAACTATTTGGCTGTAGGTATTTTACGAAAGGGAATGACGCACCAAGAAAATAAAAGATTTTTCTCTGAACTAAAAAAATACTTTTGGGACGATCCTTACTTATTTAGAATCTGCCCTGATGGAATAGTCCGACATTGTATTTCCCGATTTGAATCTCGAAAAATTCTCGATGAATGTCACTATGGACCGACCGGAGGACATTACGCCGCGAACACCACCGCTAAAAAAGTGTTCGACGCTGGCTTTTATTGGCCAACTATTATGCGTGAAGCTCATATCTTAGTACGACTATGCGAAGCATGTCAAAGGACTGGAAATATTTCTAAAAGAGATGAAATGCCTCTAAATAACATCCAAGTCCGCGAAATCTTTGACGTGTGGGGTATCGACTTCATGGGACCATTTCCTAAATCTTACAAATATGAATACATTTTAGTCGCCGTCGACTATGTATCGAAATGGGCCAAAGCTCAAGCTTTACAAACAAACAATGCCAGAGTTGTTATCACATTCTTAAAGAAACTATTCTGTCGTTTTGGAATGCCAAAAGCACTAATAAGCGATAGAGGAACTCATTTCTGTAACAAACTCATGGAAAAAGTTATGAAAAGATAAGGAGTGAACCACCGATTTTCCACATCTTACCACCCTCAAACGAGTGGCCAAGTTGAAAACACTAATAGAGCTCTCAAACGTATACTTGAAAAGACCGTTCAGAACAACCCTTCTTGTTGGTCTAAAAAATTCGAAGATGCTCTATGGGCCTTTCGTACCGCATTCAAAACATCAACTAGAACCACACCGTACAAACTATTGTATGGAAAGACATGCCATCTGCCTATAGAAATTGAACATCGTGCATATTGGGCACTTAAAAATTGCAACCCATATCTTATTGCAGCCGGTGAAAAACGCAACTTTCAACTTCACGAGTTAGATGAATTTCGACATCACGCTTATGAAAGTTCACGATTATATAAAGAACGAACCAAAGTTTGGCATGATCGTAAATTACGACAAAGAAAAGAATTCAAAAAAGGAGACAAAGTACTTCTCTTTATCTCGAAATATAAATTCAAGCAACCTAAGCTTACTTCGAGATGGACTGGACCTTATCTAGTGAAACACCAATATCCATCTGGATATGTTGAATTACACGGTCTAAAAAATAACACCTTTATAGTCAATGGACATAACTTAAGCTCTATCATGAATAAGGACACTATAACGAAATAGAAGGAAAAGAAATCCCTTTCTTCTTAAAATAGATCCGAGTAGCCGAGTCTGGCTGAAGACTCTAAACTTAGCGCTATTCGGAAGGCAATCCGTATTTTATCCTCACATTTTAACTTAACTGTGGAGGAGGAACTGTAAATAAATAAAACCGTCCTTGTATATATTGCATGTTTTTTTTGTGTTTTATAGCATGCAGGAAAATAGGTAATTGGAGCTCTAGCTGGATTCATCTCTCGAAGTCCCGCAATTTTCTACTAAACCCCGGGAAGTTATCGTTTCCCTTTGCATTTTTCCTATTTTTAATATTTTTATCAGTTATTACCTCGAGGACGATGTTCAACTTAAGTGTGGAGGAGGTGACAAATAGAAAAAATGAAATAATAAAAAATTATAATAAATTTTCTCCACATGAAAATCTTTTTGAAAAACAATAAAAATATATATGTTTTGTAAATAAATAAGTTTTTAGCAAAGAAAAACTCTCATTGATTGACATTATAATTTAGCACAAAATCCCATTTCCAAAATATGTGAGAAAAACTTAGCCTTATATTTCTCTATTTTGTGTGAAAGCCGATAATCTAGTATGCTTCAGAATTTGTGCTTGATCATCATTTACTAAACCGCAGTGAGGTTAATTTATAGATATGTTCGAAAGGAAGCAAAATAAAATCACCCTTATACCATTTTAGTTAAGCTACACTAGCTTACTAAAATATGTGGCACTCATACGCATATGTTATATTATCCATTGTGCCAATATCCTTATATGTTATGCCTAACCACTTGTCAAGTTATAAAGTTTATGATGTTCTCTCTTAAAAAATGTATGAAAAAGAAAGAAAAAATATAGTCAAGTATTCTAGTATAGTTTGTTCTATAACTTCGACAAAGGCATACACTTTTTGATCCTACACCCACATCATTTATCACGTTTTGCTTCTTTGAAAAATTTATCTAGTGCTCACGCTGCAACAGTTATGTTTATGTGTCTTGTACAAACCTATGGTAGCTATCTATTTTATGACCGAGCTAATTGAGTGTTTCCTTACATTTACCCTTTTGTGAGTGACACTTGTGTGAACTTAAAATCCAAACACTATCCATGTGAGGTGCTAAAGTTATTTTGTCATTTGATTTTGCTATTCATAAAAATTAAATCATTTTCCTATCATACTTCACAGCACTTAAAAGCATTTTTGAAATTGAAATTGTTTTCTTGCTTTGATTGCTTGAGGGTAAGCAATACCTAAGTGTGGAGAAATTTGATAACGACCTAATTATACATATTCAACCTATTATTATAATGCGACTTTGTAGTATAAATAAGAGCTTCCGATAGTTAATATGTTGTGTTTTATATGCAGATGTAAAGTATGAAGGAGCAAAGTGAAGATATACAAAGAAGGGGCCTCAATATGCAATAAAGTCAAAGTTATTAAAAGAAGATTCTGAATCGCCCAGAAGTGCGGCGCACAAAGTTGTAAGTGCGGCTCACATTCGCACCTCCAAAGTGCGGCGCACTTGAGGAGAAGTGCGACACACATTTGACCCCAGACAACACTATAAATAGAGGCCATTTCCATCCATTTTTTACACACCTCTCTCTCTCAATACTCCATAGCTCGAGTATTTTAGTCTTTCTAGTAAATTTTCAGTATTATCCACTTTTGGGAGATACTTGTAACGAGAGTATTCCACTCTTCGATTCTTGGAGGAACGATACAATCGTGACACTTGTGTACACGTTTATTCAATCCAATCTAAGTATGATGTTCTCTTACTCTTTTCCAATTGTTACTTTGATTACTATGTTAGGCTAAGCTATTTGTGACTATATGGGTATGTGAATATAATTAGTGATGATGCTATGATATGATCCTTTATAAATGATTTCAAGCTAATGCTGTAGAACCATTTTACCTCCTAGTTCTACAAACCATATTTTTATCTAAGTTGATTTGTTACGATAGTTTGGCGTTGAGAAACGCAAATTGTTATAATAAATTTTCTAGAACTTGTCTATGGTCATGAATCTTTGGTTGGAGAAATCCGCTTAAAAGCGTGAAAAAATATTGAACTTGTTGGAAACTTGTTTTGAGCTTAATCGCTTAAATAAACATAAGTCTTGAATCAACGCAAGTAAATTGTGTAAACGCTATTTTGACGAAAAAGGATTATCACACTTTACCTACATAAACATATCTCGATCATTATTATCATCATCACGAACTTATACGAACTATCCCATATTAGTCATATTTGTTATTATTGATATTACTTCAACCATTTATTTCTTTAATTGTTATCTTGATTACCAAAACGAAACTAAGTCTCAGCGAATGATCATGGCTTACCACTACAAAGCTATATTACGAACGAAAGGGTATACTTGCCCGTGTTTGTCTTCTAGTCCTTTGTTTTGTCTAAACCTTGTAATATAAATTTAAGACTTGCAAACGAACATCAATACATCTATTTTTAAATTGAAGCATCATATCGTATACTACATGATCATTTGCTGGTTTTATTGAGGGGAATGAATGCTCTTTAAAGCTAAAAGTAGACTGGAAGCTGCCACGTGATGCATTGGAGTTTAGCTCTTTGTTTAGCTGAGATGGTGTCTTCCGGGTTAATATGGAGCTAAATTATGGCAGAGCTATTTATCTGGTTATAGAGTGTTGGTTATGCATAAAAAACTCTAGACAGCAACTGCAGTGTATTTTTTCAGACGATAGGGTGTTTGGATTTTGCTTTTGTCCCAAAGAATTCTTATCTCAATTCTATTGTATTTCTTATATCCAAGACATATGATTTGCTTCCTATATTGCCATACTTTTACTTGATATTCTTAACTCAATTCTCCTTGACATTTGATCTCCTCCTTTAGCTACCAGATTGAGAGTTTTTTAGGTCTTTACACTGTGGATAGGTGGTTTACGATGGGGTTGTGCATAGTCCATGACTTCAGCATCTTCGAGAGAAATGTTGTCCTTGGAATTATTTATAGCTTCGTTTGAATCTTGCTTCTTAGACTCCATATATATTGTAGCACCCCCAAATATTTCACATTTTAAATCAACGGAAGAGTCGTTGGTGTTACGGGATATCACATTACTCAAATCATAGACAATGCTCAAAATTCACTTCGTTTAACAACAAAGCATTTTCAATTCATAAATATCAAATTACATAGGTCCTCAGGTCAAATATATCTTACAAATTTTTTTTTTATTTTTTTATTTTTTTTTTGTAACCGTGATTTCCGACTCATTGGCCGACTAATCCACGGGGTTTGAGTCCACCGCCACACAGACTCAAACCAGGTAAAGCCCTCCCTTTTCAGGAGGTTGGCGTGGCCACATCAAGGTTGTTTGCACCTAGTGAGAATTGAACTTGAGACCTCACACACTTTGGAGTGATAGCCACAAATCTTTTTACCACTAGGCCACACTTGAGTGGTTTATATCTTACAAATTTACAAAACATTCGAATAGAAATTTTTATTTAAATGCGGGCCATAAACTCTTGTCATCTTCCCAGGAATTACCTTCAAGTACGTAAGATAAAACATGTTAAAAGTCAGCGAAACGCTGAGTGAGTCCATAAAGTTTAATAATAACCATTAATCATAAAACCGGTATATAATCATTACCGAAAAACATTTTTGTACAATTCTTTGTCATAGACCATAACATAGGCCAAAAACGTTTTATACGAATCATTGTCGTAAATCATAACATAGGCCTTAAGCATTTGATACGAATCACTGTCGTAAATCATAACTTAGGCCAAAAACATTTTATACGAATCATTATCGTAACAAGACCATTCAATACATTTTATAACGTTGTTTATAAAATAATAAAAACCGTTATATAAAACAGTTAAGTAAAACCAGAACACGGGTATAATCATAAATAAGACCTCATATTGCTAGTCAGGCAATATATTATAATTCAAATCACATATCATACGTTATTCCTGAGACCGCAGCCTCAGTATTACCATTATCATTATTATTATCGGACTATTATAAGCCGCATGACATTGTTACCTTTCTATAAAATATATCAGGTAGCTAGCCCATATTTCATTTGCCCATTTAAAACAACATGTCGTCACAATAATCACACTAAATATATCCCTCTCATACATAAATTCGCTTACCAATCAATGTGGCACGACGGGGATCAACCGTCAAGGCGCGAACTGGGGTGATCTTCCCCAAATAGTACTATTATATGCATAAGCGTCTACCACTCCTGGTAGTTCACAATACATGCTAGTGGGACTTATAGTGACATAACCTAACTAATAATAATCCATTTCAATCATTCATTGGGTCATTCAATCAATCGGGTCCATATCAATAAACATACAATCAGGACCACTTGTGTTCTATCTTTATTAATACTAGAATGTTATCTCTCTCGCGGGTTTATAAAACATTTCACAAAACCTTTAAAATAGTGCGAGGCTATGAACTCACATTAGTTGGGAAAGACGGGTTATCGGCAATTAGGAGGTACGGTACGTGCCTCGATCACGGGAACCTAAACAAATAATACTCGGTCTTAGACTATCGTCAAATATCTTTATAAAAGTTGTTATGTATATGTAATGATGTCATAACATGATGATCAAGTGGGGTTTTATTACTTCATACAACATTACTAGTTGTTATGTACTAGTTAACTTAGTCTAGGTATACTAATTTTAGCCTATTTACATATTAAGGCCCAATAAGCCCATTAAGAATACAATATATTATATTAGTCCATTAATCTTTTTAAGACCAGGCCCATACTCATATGTTGGGCCAAAGTGGGTTAATCTCATGAGTAAGTCCAATAATATTAAACCAAACTAGTTGGGCCTAGTGGTCCAACAAGGCTAATTTGGCCCATTATGGTCCATTAGTTATAAAGCTCGGTTTTGTCGATTTTTACTTGTCATGTGTGTTTACATATCAGTATATGTTCTATAAAAATGTTACATTAGAAGGGTCCGACCATCTAAGTTTTATTTGGCGAAAACGTTAATCTTTCGGTTTTAACCGAAAAGACGTAAAACTTATATACAGTTTGTAGTTTTAGAAAACATTTGAGTTTTATTTTTATAAAATGTAATATTTACTTATTATAGTGTATAAACATATTTTATATTAGTTATATCAATTTATTAACTTATACATACGTGTTTTATATAGTATTTCACTTTGAGTGCTCTTTTAATAATATATACTTTAGTCAAATGTGATATAGAATTTCAAGTCCACCATTTTGATCATATCTTGATTTCTACAAAGAGTTGAAACCCCAAATGTTTAAAGTTTAAACTACATGATATGTTCTACAAATAACTCTTCTGTATCTCCTGCTCAAATAGCTTCTAAGTATTTTTAATAATTCGTCCAAAACAGACTAGACAGATTAGTATCACAAAAGTGTTTTGGCCATATCTTGCTCATTTTTAACATTCCATTGTATGGCCAATTCACCACTTATGTAAAAATCATTTATCTATCTGTATATCCAATTAATCTCATCCATTTAACCAAGTAAAAATATTGAAAGTTACTGTTTATTACAGCCTACTAATCTAGTCAAGATTTTAACAACTTTTTCTTGTAGTTTTAGCCTTTTTAACCTAATCTAATGACATAAAATTCCCACACAATATATTGATCATCATTTATCATCATCATACATATATATTTTTGAAGAAAATAAATGAATATGTAGAATATTGATAACCTATGAATCTATGAAGTGGGTTGATGTTTTCTAGTGAGAGAAACTAGAGAGAGAAAGTGAGAGAAAACTATGTGTTATTTTATTAAATTGAACTTTCAAATGAACAACAACCAACCCCTTTCCAAGGAGGAAAGGGGTATTTATACTTCCAAGCAACATTGGGCTTGGTTCGGTCCATGACAAGCCCATGGACCGGTTCTTACTTAACTTAATAAGTAACTATTAACTATTTGTTAACTACGAGCTATTACAACATAAATCATATTGTGGAGTGACCGATACTTCTAATATACGTTAAAACGTATTTCTAACAATCTCCCCCTAAGGGAGGTCACTCCACGTTACAAAGTCCTAAACCTAGCATACTATACTAAGTCTTCGTTCTTTAGCTCGTAGTCTTTTCTTCTTTTTCTTTTTGTTGTGAATATTTTGATTTGATCTTTTTGGCTTTGGCTTGAGAGCATTGTTCTTTGGCCTTTCACGTGCGATATTTGCCTTTCTTGTGAATTTTGCCTCCTCGTGACTTCATATTCCACACACTTATGTCTTTTTGTTGAATTCTCGAAAGCTTCAGAGTTTGGTACAGCGGAAGACTTCATCTTGTACTTTCTTGAATTTTTGCTGAACTTTGTTGCAGAAAAACATAAGCATGTGGAAACGACTTCATCGGGTACACCGCAACGCCACCGTCTTCAACTGGTACACAGCAACGTCACCGTCTTCAACAGGTACACAGCAACGCCACCGTCTTTAACAGGTACACAGCAACGACACGAATAAAATGGCTTTGAACATTTCATTCTAATTTGGTGGCATTTTACCTCCGGTCGGTGAAGACCGTTGGACGATATTAGATATCGTACCC
Source organism: Glebionis coronaria (assembly GCA_025667525.1). Classification (NCBI taxonomy): domain Eukaryota; kingdom Viridiplantae; phylum Streptophyta; class Magnoliopsida; order Asterales; family Asteraceae; genus Glebionis; species Glebionis coronaria. The sequence goes on from JANFOE010001659.1 coordinate 16,972, forward strand.
GTGACGGATAGTTTCAATTAAGTAACTTCCTGACAGGATTTCGCGGGTAAACCCGTTCTCTTTATTCGACCGTCCAAAGCTGACTGCGAACATAAAGAGTGAATCACTTGGATAAATTATCCTTGTGATTTGAAGCCGTCAATTCATGAAACCTGGAACAAGTGAATTTCAATTAAGATTTTCACCATCGTTGCTTTCCAGTTGTCACGAGCTCAATTCATAAAGAATCTTGCACGTCACCTACCAAGTGCTGTTTGATGTTAACACTAGAAGGATTTCCACTCGTCACTGTGATCAATAAAGAGTCACTCTGAGTGTTCTGGCAAGATCATATGATAATGCGTAGAGGCCTGGAACGAGTTTAAGTTCAATTAAGAATTAAACCACTGTTTCTTTCCAGTTTTTCACAAGATTGGTTCTAAAAGAACCGCACGTGTAACCTACCATGAGCTTGTTTGATGTTGGCTCAAGCAGGATTTCCATCTTCATTGTAATACTTGCGTATTACTCGGATGTTCTGGCAATATTACAGGAATACTGCGTAGGACTCATGAAAATCTCTTACTTTTCACAGTGTGTGAGAAAGCAAGGAATAAATAGAAAGTGTCCTAATGAGACTTTTGATGATCTCTTGGCTCTAGACTCGATTGTGCGTTTTGATTTAGTGAGCGATGGCTGGAGAGGAGTGCCACCTTTTCAATACCAGTCTATTCAGAGTGAATAAACCAATAGATAACGTGTCGATCTCCGTGTGATTAAAACAAATACCTTTTGAGAGATATTTGAGTTAGCTGGGAAGGGTTGTGCATTGCATCACTGGGTCCATGATGTCTTTCTTCAATACCGAGAATCATTAGCAAAAATGACCTCAATAGCATATGTATTGATCCGGTTTCTGCCTAAAGTTGTAAGGAGGGCTTCTTTCTTTACACCCTTTATCTTTACAATTCTTTTTCATTCTTCAACCCCTTCAATGCTTACCAATACGTCATCACTAGCACCTTGTTGTGATTGTTCCAGTGCTAGCTTAAGTACTTGGTCGGCATTCAGCTACGTTCACATTCTTTCTCCATCTTTCCTAGGACTTCTAATTCTATCTAGGGAATTGTCCTTGGGAAGATTCCATCGGCTCTGATGAATCATTGGACTAAACCTATTCCTACCACCCTTTTGTCACCACATTCGTCGTGAATTAATCGTGTTTTGGGAAGGAATTGCCACCATGAAAAATCATTAAAAATCACTTAAGGTACTTGTGATATTGAAATCAAAAAGTTTTGTACCTTAGGTGTTTTGTTCATCAAAAACGCTCCCCCTTAACACGTGCTTTACACATATTAAGTTGGATAATCGTTAAGTCTTTTTCATTTTTTAGCCAAGTATCATTTAAATCTCCTTAATCCCATTTTCTCCCCTTATCCAAACTGTTAACCATTAATATTTGGGATATTGAATGGATTAACCGGTCTTTGGGTAAAAATGAAATCGATGTTTGGCCATAGAACATGTTCATGCTCCCCCTTAAGTTAATAAGGGATAGTTGTAGTGCTTTAGTATGATATATTTTGAAAGATTTAGAATCTCGTGAAAAATTCTTGAAAAATTATCATACTTTAACACTACATCAAGCCGTACAAGCACAATATTCACAAATATACATATTCACAATTGAAAACCAATATAAAGTTGACCTGAAATGTACGACCCATTAGATGGATCGTTGCAGTAGCTTGTGGTGCACTAGATATGGTCTACCACCAACGAATCTTTCCAAACTCCTCATCAATCTACGTTCACGGAGATTTTGATCAATCTTCTTGATCACATAATTCGCCATCTGCCGATAATCCTTATGCCAGTCCTCGGTCATCTCTGGTAAAGTCCCACCTGAATTAAGATGCTCCAACTTTCCTCTGACTTGTAAAAGAGTTCCATCACTATACTTATAAAGCTCACCCACCCTCATAAACTTCATTAACCCTCGACTGTTCAAGTAGAAAATGCCGCAATTCGGGACAGAAATGCCGGTATAGGGACATCTATCTACATGTTGAGGTAACACTTGATTCACTGGACGGGTTAGGTTAAGCTTCCTTTGATAGCTTTCGACTCCCAACTGAAGATCTTCAACTCGTTTCTTGATAACAACGCTTCGTGTGAACATACGAAGTGCTGTATTCAAGGCAATGATGTCTTCACGAGGAATATGTGTGAGTTGATCCTGGGTCATCATAAGCAACATATCTTCGATATCCTCAAGGCGAATGATAGAGAAGTCTCCCTGCTGGATTTTGTATTCTCTGTCATCCTCCCTTTTCAGACGAATCTCCGTCACATGATAATAGCCATTCTTGGCTTCGGTTTTCAGCCCTAAAATACTGGAGATGCGAATATCGGATCTAACATTGCTTCCTGAATTGGCTAAGCAGCAACCCCTGTACGCCCTTCGAACTCGTTCGTCCCAGTGTGATGCACCTATGACAGCATACATATCATAATTACGATTTACCTTTGGGACCCAAAGTCGGTTTACCTTTTCCTCAATAAAGGGTATTGTCCCCCAGTTGGCAGCTTTCAGCAAGGTCAGGGAGGTTGCGTACTTCGATGAACCCTTGAGGAGATAATCAAGATCATTGGTGACGAAGAAGTCAAGAGCAATCTGATTATCTTGAGAAGGATCAAGTTGAGGTGGAGCTCTTTCTGATTCATGAAGACCTGGCCGTTGAACGGTATTCAGAGTTTTTAGGATCTCATCGGCATAATACTCGAACTCCATTCGGGTTAACCGGGTTTTGGCGCGAATTCTCTGATCCTTCAGCGCTCTCTTCACCAAAGATGGAGTAACCGAAGTCTTATACTCATGAGCAAGAAATGCACATAAGTCAGTCGGACTGCGGATCCGGAGATACAAAACATCTTTGTCAGCGTCTGTGATCGGATCATATTGCGCCGCTGCCGTGATCCAAGCCTGTGGCGGTGCAGTCTCGTCAATCTCCAACGTGTCTGCCCAGTCCCGTGTGCTTGATTCAGGAACAGTAGATTGAGGTTCTTGTTGTAGAGGAGTGGAAACGTGAACATCTGCTGGTTCTGATTCAGGCATCTCGGCAGTGTCATGGACGGGTGAGTGTTGTGCAGCTTCAGGTTCAGTTACCGATTCTGCAATCACAGGAGCAACAACAATAGAACTAACAGGGTTAGTAGTAACAGGTATAGATACAGCAATAGATGTACCAGGAATCGATGACGCTGCAATAGCATTCACATCGTGGCGCCACTTGGATCGTCTTGATTCCGTTGAGGTAGATTTTTCCTTTGCCACTGCATCTTTCTTAGACTTGGTTCCAGACTTAGCAGGTTTCTTTGAGCTGGCAACCTTATCAACCTTTTCAGGCTGTTTACCCCCATCATCATCCTCATCCCTGTCCTCGTTGCTCCCTTTAGCACTCTCCTCATTACCCTTACCACCATCATTACCATCATTATCATCATCATCCTCATCATCATCATCATCTTCATCATCATCACCACCATCATCATCTTCTCCTTCTTCTTCTTCTCCTTCTTCTTCTTCTTCTTCCTCTTCTTCTTCACCAGTACCCTCTTCTTCTTCACTTTCTTCCCTTTCTTCCTCAGGAAGAATGTGATAGGGTACCACACTTCCAAACATCTTGAACAACTTATCATCCTCCATGATAGCGTCATTCAGGGATTTATAGAGTGTCCGTTGAATCTTAGATTTATCAAACGATCCAAGTTCCCTCATACGAGCTTTGAGGATCTTCTTTAGCTCAAAATCCGTCAAGTCATAGGCAATTTTGTAGGCGGATTTAGAAGGGTTGGATGACTTGATCATCAGGTTATCAGCAGCGAGTGTCTTCAACTCATCACGTAGTTTTAGCATAAGGGATTCAACGGATTCTTTCACTCTCTGCTCAATAGAGGCTTCAAGAGTTTCTTTCTGCTCTTTATAGTTATCCTTAATAGCTCGGAGTCTCGTAATTCGTGCTTCATACCTATCAGCTTCAGCCTTTTTGACCCGAGCAAGTTCTTCTGCATGAGCTTTACGTGTAAATTCCATATCTGCAGCAAACTTAGCAAGCATCTCTTCTTGGGCTTTCTTAGATGCTTCTTCACTTTTCACTCTTCGAAGTAGCTCTTGGCGAAGATTATCCATCTCTCTTTTTTGATTATCCGTGTGTTTGTCCAACATCTCTGCCATGACGAATGCAGCCATTGAAGATGTTCCAGAGCTACTTTGGGAAGGTTGAAGAGGCTCGGTTGTTACTACGGTACTAAGAATGGGAGTTATCGGTGGAGGAAGAAATGGTGTTGAAACCGGTCGGGTTGGTAAGGGTTGTATTGGTGGAGGTTGAGTTACTAAGGGTTGAGTAGGTACCATGATTGTAGGAGCACCGGACTCCTTTTCAACACTTGCTGAAACGGGGGGGGGGGGGGTGGATGTCTCCTTCGAAGTAGAATACTTTTCAGGTGATCCAAACTCAAAAACATCCTCTGGATCCTCGTACTCTTCTTCAATATTTACCCGTGCACCCGAACCACTACCTCCCGTGTCTTTCCTACTCCTTTCCATAGCTATCTTCATCGCTTTTCTCTCAGCCTTGTTAAGAGTGGGATCATCAACATCTTCTTCATCGTGGAGAACTAACTCATCAGCCGTACCCTTTCCCTTCTTAACTGCAGTCTTCTTCTTTTTGGCTTTGGGTTCAGGTAAAGCTGTTTGCTTCCGTTTACCTTTGCTCTTAACCGTGGTAGATGAGTCTTCACCCGCTTGAATGCTTGCTCGTTGATTCTCAATTTCTTGTAGCAAGTTCTTGTAATCATCAGATGCGAGAATCTCATCAGTCAGCAGATGACTGGGAATGGGACCAGGAATAACTATATTCGAATGCGTCTCCTGCATTAAGTCTACCAAATCATCATCATCCATCGTGTGGTGACGACTACCTGCACGCTTTGCAATGGAAGCATCGTTCTCCATAAAGTAATGTATAATTAGCTTAATGAACCTAGGGTACTGGTAACTTTTAACCTTACCCTTCGTGTTAGTGAAGAGTTGAAAAGTAAACTCTTCCCACAGCAATGATGCATAGTCAATACCCATACCTTTGAACATACCATAAAACATCTTGATGATTGGTGGACGAACAACATCAAACCCAGTTGTTTTGGGTGTGAAACATCGGCTTAGAATCCCAAAAATAGCTTTCCATGGTTGACCAACTTTGGCAGTAGTAAACTCAGACACGGTTCGTATGTCAAGACATCCAATGGCAGTGAACATTTCCATGATCTGGTCCTTAGTCGGGTTGGCTGAGTATGATAGGCCTTTGAGTGTCGGCCGAAATCCAAAGATCTTCCTGAAGTCTGACACAGTAAGCGTCTGCTGCTTGTTGTCCAAGGAAAATGTGATTTTGTTCGACGTCCTCTCTTTGGTAGCCCAGAACTCGTAAAGGTAGTCATAGGGTACTGAAGCACTTCTCCTTAGCGCATGCTTTAGATGAGATTTATCAAGTATGGCTGTACCTACCTTAAATCCATTATGGGTAGAATGAGATACCTCCTTCAAACGGAAGTTGTTTGGAAGAAACTTTAGAGTCTTGGCTTCGACAATGGCGGTGGCTCTGGTGTCTTGTATTTGTTATACTATAGGGTTAGTCATCGTCTCTGCTTAAGATAAAACACAAAGGTTGAAACATACAAATATGAATATCATTATGACTTTAAACCTAAGCATTGAACATATGACCTAATCCCTTAAGCTTGTAAACCATTCAAACATCTTCTATTCGGAATAAACATACAATTCGGAATAATTTCCTATCCGGAATAAACCTCCTAACCGGAATAAACCATTATTCGGAATAAACCTCCTATTCGAAATAATGTTCCTATACGGAATAATTATCCTATGCGGAATATTTGGTCTATTCGGAAAGATAGTCCTATGCGGAATAAATTCTTTATTCGGAAAGATCAATCTATGCGGAATAAAATTTCTATTCGGAATAAAAATCCTATTTGGAAAGATTTCTCTATGCGGAATAAAATACTTATTCGGAAAGTTTTGGCCTATGCGGAATAAAAGTTCTATTCGGAAAGATTTCTCTATGCGGAATAAAATTCTTATTCGGAAAGATTTGGCCTATGCGGAATATTCATTCTATTCAGAAAAAATGCTCCTATGCGGAATGTTCATTCTATTCGGAAAAAGTGCTCCTATGCGGAATGTTCATTCTATTCGGAAAAAATGCCTTATTCGGAAAGATCATCCTACTCGAAAAGTTCAAATAGTTACGATTTTTTCTAATTAGGCACTAATTCTTTTGATTCAAGAGTTCTAAAGGCCATATCAGTTCAATTTGTGCTATTCTGAATCAATCCCAGGCAAAACCCCCAATTAATTAAACCCTAATTTAAGCAGAAACTTCAATCGATTGATTCCAGTTAAAAAAAGAGGTAATTAAATTGAATTGCATGAATGTTTAAACCGATTTTGTATACCTTTTTGAAGATCTTGAAGTTTGATTCAGAGAAAATAGGAGATTTCGTTTGTGTTTGTTTGTGTGATTGTTTCAATGGCGGGCAAAGGAGAAAAACAAGCAGATAGGGAAAGAAAAGAAGAGACGGGGGTGGGTGAGATTTGACTAGGTCAAGTTTTCACAAGTTTGACATATTGTCAAATTTACCCCCTCAACTTTTCTTCTTTCTTCAATCAAAATTCTTTTGTTTTTCCAAGTTTTAATTCTTGTCATTTTGACCCTATCTTATGTTAAATTCCCGAGCCTTAGTGATTAACCTATCTTAACACACGCACAAATCTATTCATGACAAACTTATAAGCAACAACAAGACAAATGCCAAAGCAAACCAACCATTAACCATTGAGTTTTTGGAAGATCTTTTTGATGTGAAAGATGATGTAACATTTTCTCCCCCTTAAACGATGACCCGTTTTCTATTTAAAGAGCTGTAGTCATTGTTTAACGAGGCACATGATGATGAAAAACATTTTCCAATTGATGTTTTGAAAAGATCGATTCGTGGTGGCAATAAGATTTCTCTTATTTAGACAAATTAATGCACTGAGACGTACACTAACTCGTGTTAGACCAAGTTGTAAAGTAAACTTGATCCCTTTGCATGATTTGGCTTGTAAATCATGCCCGAGAAAATTAATTCCCGTTGTGAGCCAACATTTTCCAAGGAAATACGTGACTTTAATATGAAAACCGGGTTGCAGTCAGAAATAACTACAAGCCATTATGGGCATGTTTTTAAAATGTACAACTTTTATACGGACTCTATTTATGGCGCCATGTCAATATTGATCGACATTTCTAAAGCCGTAAATATTACCGTACTAAAAGACATGCACGATTTAAAAAACGAAAAATATTTTTGGTTTTTCTGGATTTTATAATTTTTATGGTTTTTCTAGGTTTTATATTTTTTATGGTTTTTCTTGGTTTTATATTTTTGTATTTTTCTTTTGTGGTTTATATATTTACTATAATATACATGATCACGAACAAAGGATACTCTGAATAGTTTACCACCACTATTCAGCTGATTCTTCTGCCAACTCTTTGAGAGTCGCTGGAGTGAATGATTTCATGCCAAGCTTGTCGATCAAAAACTCGATTCGTCCTCGATCTAAGGCTTTGGTGAACATATCCGCCAGTTGATACTCAGTAGTGACAAAATACAGCTCGATCACTCCGTTCTCCACCTGCTCTTTAATGAAATGGTAGCGAATGTCTATGTGCTTGGCCCGGGAGTGTTGAACATAGTTGCAGCAAAGGGCAATGGCGCTCTTGTTGTCACAATACATCGGGATTTTGTTGAATCCCAAACCGTAGTCAGTTAATTGTGATCTCATCCAAAGGACTTGAGCACAACAACCGGACATGGCGATGTATTCAGCCTCCATGCTAGAAATTGCAGCGCTTTTCTGCCTTTTTGAAGACCAACTGATCAATCTATCTCCAAGGAGTTGCACAGATCCAGAAGTGCTACGCCTCGTGTCTTGACATCCAGCATGATCGGCATCTGCGTATGATATTAAAGCAATAGAGGAATCTTTCGGATACCATAGACCACGATGAAGTGTTCCTTTTAGATACCGAAAGATCCTTTTCACAACATGTAGGTGCTTTTCGGTAGGCCGAGCCTGATACCGGGCACACATGCATACAGCAAATTGCAAATCAGGCCTGCTAGCAGTCAGATATAGAAGGGTGCCGATCATCCCACGGTAAAGTTTTGGATCGACAATAGTCCCATTCCTATCTTCATCTAACTTGGATTTCTCCACCATTGGAGTGTCCACGGGGTCATAATTTTCAAAGTTATATTTCTTTAAAGATTCTAGAGCATATTTGGATTGATTAATAAAGATGCCTCTGGGATTCTGAGAAATTTGTAATCCTAAGAAAAATGAAAATTTTCCCATCATTGACATCTGAAAGCGTGTTGACATTATCTTCTCAAAGCGATTTGACAATTCTATGTTAGTGGCAGCAAATATTATATCATCAACATAAATTTGTACCAGAATCATGTCGTTGCCCTCCTTGAGAGTGAATAGAGTGGGGTCCACCTTGCCTTTGGAGAAGCCTTCCGAAATGAGATATGTTGAGAGGAGATCATACCACGCGCGTGGAGCTTGTTTCAACCCGTAGAGAGCCTTCTTAAGCTTGTACACATGATTAGGAAACTCCGTGCTAACGAACCCATCCGGCTGACTAACATAGACTTCTTCCCTTAGTTCACCGTTCAAAAATGCCGTCTTCACATCCATTTGATAGACGATCATGTTCATATGAGCAGCATACGTAAGGAATAGTCTAATTGCCTCCAATCTTACCACAGGAGCAAAAGATTCTTCAAAGTCTATACCCAAGGCTTGTTTATATCCTCTAGCAACCAATCTAGCCTTATTCTTTAATACTGCACCCATCTCATCAAGTTTAACCTTATAAACCCACAACAAAGTAAGGATGTTGGCCTTGTCAGGGAGAGGAACTAATTCCCATACTTCAAGTCTTTGAAATTCATTTAGTTCCTCTTGCATAGCTTCAATCCAAGATGATGAGTCATAGCATGTTGCCAGTTTTTAGGTTCAACTTCGGAGAGAAATGCATCAAAGTAGCAATAGAGTGCACTCTCTTGTAATTGATGGCGTCTAGAGACTGGTCGATCTAGATTTCCAATAACATTCCTAATAGGGTGATCTTTTGTCCATTTGGTGCTATGTTTTTCAATCCTAGGTGGTCTGGAGTGAACAATAGAAGGAGCTTCTTCTGAGGTAGACGCGGCTGAAGGGTTTTCAGGTATCGCTACACCAAAGAAAGGAAGCTCTTGCAGGTGAGCATATTCCAAATCGTGATCAATAGAATCCTCTTCCACATCATTAGGCACAAGTAGGGGTGACGATTCAGGTGTAGTTTGATAATCACTTGGTGAAGGTGCATCCGGTTCAATGTGAATTGAAGATGCATTAGATAAAGCTTCATTTGCTTGAGCAACAACTTCAAGGATTGGAGCTATCACTACAGGTGCTGGAACTTCATCATTTGGGGGATCAAAGAATTCGTCAAACAACGGTTGAAACAGTTTATCCCACAAGGGCCTTAATGGTGGTAAAAATGATGTAGAAGTAGGATTATTGGGAACTAATCCGGAACTAATAGCACCGGTTCCCATCTCATGAAGCGCGGGTTCAGAGCTGTGTTGCTCAGAAGCCATCGCTGTCAGCTCATCGAAATCTGCGTCCATAGTTTCTACAATCTTACCAAGACGACGGTTGTAAATTCGGTATGCTTTCTTGGACGGTGAGTAACCAATGAAAATACCTATATCGGCTTTCGGTTGAAGCTTGCCCAAGTTCTCACTATTAATGTTTGGATAACAAAGAGCACCAAACACATGAAAGAATGAAACATCGGGTTTGCGGTCATGTAGAAGCTCATAAGGTGTTTTTCCATGGCGTTTCCGAATGATAGAACGGTTTTGGGTGAAACATGCAGTAGATATAGCTTCTGCCCACAAGAACAATGGAGCGTTCGCATAAATAAGCATAGTCCTAGCAGCTTCCATAAGTGTACGATTCCGTCTTTCAACGACACCGTTTTGTTGTGGAGTGCGTGCAGCGGATGTTTCATGTGAGATACCAACTCCTTCATAGTAATCACGAAGAGTCTGGTTGACGAACTCTGTTCCATTATCTGTACGAATACGGCGGACAGTAGTATTCAAACGTACCTGAATGAATTTCAGAAAAGTGATGATAGCCTTCGGTGCTTCATCCTTTGTACGTAGAAATCTAACCCATGTAAACCTGGAGAAATCATCCACAATAACCAGAATGAATTTCTTACCGCTCACACTTTCAGTTCTCATTGGCCCACAAAGATCCATATGCAAAAGATGAAGTTTTTCTTGATTGGTGTCTTCAGCTTTGGGCTTGTATGATTTCTTGGTACTTTTCCCCCTTGAACACGCGGAACATAAATGATCCTTGTGAAATTTGAGCTTTGGAAGACCACGAACTAATTCGTTTTTAGCCAAATGATTAATAGCATCAAAGTTAAGATGAGATAATCTGCGATGCCATAACCATGACTTGGTCTTGGATGCTTTATAGAGAAGACATACTGGAGAGGCGGCCATCATGTCTTGTAGGGACAACGTATAAAGATTTGCACCACGAGATCCCTTCAACAAGTCTTTTCCTTCCAAGTTGCGGATGAAACAAGTATGTTGTCGAAAAGCAACCTCAAGATTGGAATCACAAAACTGTCCTACTGAAAATAAGTTGTGACCAAGACCTTCTACATAGTATACCCTTGAAATCGTAATGTTTCCAATCTGATATTCACCATAACCCATTATCTTTGCTATATGATCATTACCGAATTTAACCGTACCAAGAAACTTGCTGACGAAATTTCAGAGCATCGAGCGATCTCCGGTCATATGCTTTGAACAACCGGAGTCCAAATACCACAGGATGATTTAGACCAGCTGAAAATATCACCACACGAAGACAATGTAGAGGTATCAAAATCTGAGTGTTCCTTGTTATTAGCAGGTATAGATTTAATAATCTTAGATTTGCTAACTTTAGGTTTCTTAAATTTCATAGCCTTCTTCTTCCTAGTTGGTGGTGTAGATTCTAGTTGGCTTAAATCCTGAGGTATTTCTTCACTGATAGGCACTATAGTGGGGGCAGACCTAGTTAAAGGGCGCTGTTTCCATACTTTAGTGCTAGTGTGCCTAACTAAAGGACGCTCAAACCTAACCTCAATGGATGCATTCCTAGTTAAAGGGCACATTATTCCATCTAATGTAAAGGTCCTACCAGTGGGACGCCATTGCCATCCAACTTGGGCACGAGTTCTACCAGTTGGCTTCCATTCAAGATTATTCCTAATGGCATTCATTTCATTCACATGATCAATAAGACACAAATCATGACGTTGTGAAAACATACATTCATTACAATTCCAACACTTCAAATCAGAATTCACAAATGATTTAGGCTTCTGCACAGGCGCAGAGCTTTTAGTCTTAACATGATTCTTTTTATTTAAAACTGAACTAACATTCCTATGGTGAGCTTCTACTTTCTTCTTTTTGGCACTACTAGTGGAGGGCTTGATCTTATCTTTCTTGAGTGGCGATCCTTTAGCCATAGTAGTCTCTTTTAATCCTGTAGAAGGCAAAGTGGGAATATTAGCAACAGATTTTAAAGGTGCCTTACTTGATTGTGCCAATGACGGTTTTGCTCCTGGAGTCTTATTGAATGGAGTTACAACAATGGGCCTATTAGTAAGTAGTGCAGAGCCTGGTTTACCTATGTATTACAAATATGCTAAGCAATATTGAACTCGCTTAATATATTCATGAGCCGAATAATAGTAGCTACTTGAGGGATCTAAGGCATAAAGATCGTCTAAAATATCCCTAACAAGATCTACATGCTTAATGGCATTCCTCATATAATCATCGTAGGTAACCGGGTTTCTCTTATGAAGCGGGTTCTTATAAAGCACTACTGACTTGGTTGTTGGAGCACTAGTGGACGGTGCAGAGTCGGTAGCTAAGTTATCAACAACTTCTTGTCGGGTGAGAAGAAGTGTCTCCTTTAACTCAGCCAAAACCATATTTTTGTCAATGAGCAGGATGTTCAAGTCAGAGATTTCCTCGCACTTTTGGTTCAGTTGTTCAACATAAGATTGTTGCTGTGCCGCATTAAAAGCGAAGCGTTCTTCTAGTGAACCATAAAGAGCGGATAGTCCCTGTATTGTCCGATCCATCTCCCCTAGAACAGACGAAAGTCTAATTTCTAAGACCTGGTTTTTAGACTCTGCAGCCTCTAGTTCCAATTTTAGTGTTTCATTTGATGACACATCTCTCTTCAATCTCATAATCTCTTCCTCTAATGCCTTAACAATTGCAATCATCTTGTCACTCGTCTCAACACCGTTTTCACAACCATTTGATATCAAAAGATCCTCATTTTGAGTTTGTTGTTTTAATTCTAAAGATATACAATGTTGTTCTAGTTGATTAAAGCGCTTTGAAAGTAAATTGTAAGAATCTTGTAGCTTTAAAAACTCAGCGTTAGATTCGTGACAAGAATGATTATCTACCTCATTTACAGTATCAGCAACATTTACAGAGAGATCACAAACATCATCACATATATTCACAACATCACAATTAATCATAGCGGATGTAAGCTCATTCGAATAATTAACATTTACAGTAGTAAGCACATCACACGAGATTACTTCGGACAAGAATCGGTCATATTCGGATAAAATCTTTTCTTTTTCAATTAGTTGTAGTTCGTAAGCGGTGTCCATTTCATAAAACACTTTTTGAACTTCTCCAATTTCAAACACAAGATTTTCCTTAAGAGATGCAAAACTTCCTTTTAGACTTTCGACAAACGGATTGATCTCAGTTTTAAACACCTCGTTCATGTGTTCGAAAGCCCATTCTCCGGCGTTTAGGCCATTTGAAGTCGTACATTCCAAAATGACCTTGTCAAAATTAGTAAAGTATTGATTAATCTCTTGCAAGTTTAACCATACAGTGCTAACAGGTGGAAGATCCTTTGGAATTTCCTTAGGACCTTCCATATTGACAAGTGTAGGAAATGTACTAGGGTTTTCTTGATCTAACATGTAGGTTGGTGCTGTGATGAGATCTTTGTCCATATGGAAGCGAATTCTAAAATCCGTTTTTGCAAGCTCCTTATTCATTTTAAAATAATCACACTCGGGATATTTTGCAGAATTGTATGACCGATCCTCATCAACTAGATCCTTACTTGTTCGATCATCGAAAATAACAATCGGGTCTAAGACCAATCCTAATTGGGTTGCATTATAAAGTCTTGGACTATGTCTTAAAGCTTGTTTTGCATACCTTGGATTAGGGGGAAGGCCTTTTTGACGTGATAAGTTAAATTCTCTAAACGACGCATCAAATAAGTGTACTAGTTGAGAAGCAGCGTATTGTCTTAAAAGCAAATAATCTAGACTTCTAATCTTATTAGCAGCATTAATTTCCATTTCATTCTTCTTAGACTCGAGTAATTCAAAATCCGTTTGAAGTTTTTGAAAATTAGTGACCACTAACTCCTTTTCTTTAAGTTCATTAGAAAGATTTGCTCTTAAGTTTTCAATTTCTTGCAAGTGACCCATTTGTTTGTTTCGAAAGTGATCATATTCGGGATTTGTTAGAACACTCGACGAAGGCACTAATTCCAAAGTTTGAACTTTCTCGTTGCTTAAGGCAAGCTCATTAGACAAATTCTTATTCTTAGCTAGGGTTTCTAAAAGAGCAGCATTCATTTGGCTAAGTAACGTAGCAGGAACCATGACCAAATGTTGTTGAGCAGGAGTATGCGTATTCGAAATAGCTCCCGGTTGTGATTCACTCAAAGTCTGGGGACTCACATTGATATTACTATCATTGATTGTCTCCTCATTTGAAAGACTCACCACCGAAGACTCATTCAAATCAGCACTCTCTTGCACAACTTGAGGTGGTTGAATACTAACATCAGTGGTATTATCAGTGGTATTAATAAGTACCTCAGATCTCTTTTCTGGCCCTAAGCTGGAGATAGTTGCCAAGAGAGCAGCCTTTGCAGATTGAAATTCATCACAGTCTGAGTCATACGCATCGAGATCATCTGCTTGGTATGCTGCATTCTGTGTGGTGACAGTGTCTTGTTCAGCAATCCCTGGATCAGCAAGAAATGCAAGCTCCTCTTCATCAAGTTCCCTTCCTTGTGCCTGAGCATTCACCAGATAGATCTTCTCTGCAAACCATTGTCCATCCCTTCTCCTCTTGGGTTTCTTGCAATCCCTGGACATGTGTCCTTCTTCCTTGCAGTTGTAGCATGTAATCATTCTCAACTTGCCTGTGGAATTAGCCCGTGGAGGATTGTTGACCATTGGAGCAGGATTGACCGTGCGAGCATTGGTGGTTGATGTAGTAGGTCTCCCCTGATATGGTTGAATAGGTTGAACCATTACCCTGCCATTCTCAATAGTAGCTTGTTGACGAGAATTGGATGAATTCCTCAACTGATTGTTGGTTGGAGCTGATCCTCTGTATCCTCGTTTGCTTAAAGTCTTTGTGAGATAAGCAAACATAGTGGTTAACACTTCAACTGGGTCAGCTCCTTGTTTGAATACATGAATGGGGACTTCCTCCTCATCACAATACATTGCTTGATCTTGATGAGCTGCATAATCACTAGAAGGAATACTCATTTGATCAGGGTAGCTAGTTGGATATGCTGCATTCTCTTGATAAGAAGAATATGAAGGCTGAGCATAAGGTGCAATGTTTGCTGGGTGAAGTTGTGAAGCATACTGTGGTGAAGGTGCATTAAACCGATATTGTTGCTGATGTGAGGTGGGTGGTTGCGGTAGAATCGAGTATTGGGGGAAGGTTGGTGTCATGTAAGGTGATGGATGATAGGCTTGATGTCCCAAGATATAAGGTGTGTTGTTGTGTGACAAGCTTGGTTGATTCGCCATCAAAGCTAAGGAATCAGGGTACATACCTCGAGGAGAACGGTGCATGATCACATGTTTCTCATGCTGCTGAAGAAAAGCATAAATTTGATCTAAATTGCACTTATGCAAATCCCGGGTTAACTTAACATCGGTAATATACTCACCCCATTCAGCTTGAGGTAAAGTATTCAAAAACTTGGTGTTAACCTGGAATGGAGCAATCACGAGATTGTATACATTCAGATCATTCATTAGAGTAGTAAATCTGAAGTAGTAGTCGTGTAGCGTTTCCCCTGGGCTGTACGTGAATCTATCAAACAGATCATACAACTGACATTCCCTTTCCTGTTTGGTAAGAGACGTACCTTGTAGCAACACCTTTAGACGTTCCCATAAATCCTTGGCAACCGTATATTGACTTACCATGCGATAAATATCATGCGGAAGAGCTTGGAGAAGAGTCTGTAGAGCCTTTTCATCAGCATCAGCAATGAGTTGTTGTGCCGGTGTGAGTTCTTCATATTCTCTTGGTCGAGACACGTTATTTGCCACAATGGTACCATAGTCGAGTGGACCATTCAAAATCGATTTGACCATAAGCCTTCCGTATGTTGGTTTACCCTTCAGGTATTGCATCATGCGGCCCTGCCATGCCTCAAACACCTCTTTAATAAGCATCGGTGGACGACTATCAGTTCCCGTTATGATTGAGATATCCGTAAGAGATGTCATTTGAGGCATTAATGAACTCGGGTTCATTGTGATCACTTAAGAGACTCAAAGATTATCGGTTGATCAAGCAGTGAAGAAAGGTTGAGAATTTGTGTTGTGTTGGTTGAAATCAAGATTAAATCCACTAAAGATCGTCGAAAAAACTCAAATACCCCTTGAACTTGCTTATACGGAATAACCCTAACTCAGAATAAATCCTATTCGGAATAATCCCTATTCGGAATAACCCTATACTGAAAAACCCTTATACTGAATAACCCTATGCGGAATAACCCTATTCTGAAAATACCCTATTCGGAATAGACCCTATGCTGAATAAACCTTATGCGGAAAAATCCTTATGCGGAATAATTCTTCAATTCGGAATGTTTGGCTATTGGTTATTCGGAAAACTTTGCTATTCGGAATGATCGGCTATTCGGAAAGCTATTCGGAAAGTTTGGCTATTCGGAAAGAATTGGCTATTTGGAAATTTTTTGGCTATTCGGAAAGATGGGCTTATTCGAAAAGATTTTGCTATTCGGAAACAAATTGCTATTCGGAAAGAATTTGCTATTCGGAAAGAATTTCCTGTTCGGAAAAATGCTGCTATTAGGAAAACTCTTCTATTCGGAATGTCTATTCGGAAAAACTCCTGCTATTCTGAAAACTCTCCTATTCGGAATGTCTATTCGGAATAATCTGGAAATATCAGTTCGAGACTTTGAAAACAGCTTTAAATCCGATTTTTTGATCAAAAACCACAAAAAGTTTTATGATTTTTACCAAAATAAGCTAAACCCAATCCTTATCAATTAATCCCAATAACAAAAACACCAAAAACAACAAGATTCAAGATTGATTTTTTCTAAAGATCACTAATTGATTCAAAAACTAAAAAAGCAACACAATACTTACCTTAAATCACCCCATAGCTCTTGATACCAAATGTAGAATATTGATAACCTATGAATCTATGAAGTGGGTTGATGTTTTCTAGTGAGAGAAACTAGAGAGAGAAAGTGAGAGAAAACTATGTGTTATTTTATTAAATGGAACTTTCAAATGAACAACAACCAACCCCTTTCCAAGGAGGAAAGGGGTATTTATACTTCCAAGCAACATTGGGCTTGGGCCGGTCCATGACAAGCCCATGGACCGGTTCTTACTTAACTTAATAAGTAACTATTAACTATTTGTTAACTACGAGCTATTACAACATAAATCATATTGTGGAGTGACCGATACTTCTAATATACGTTAAAACGTATTTCTAACCAATATGATGAAAGGTTGAGATTTATGATGAACACGACTTGGTTTTTCACCAAATCTTATGGACTTAGCAAGATCACTTTTTGAGACCACCAAATGTATGATACTTTTTGAAAAATCAGCCCTAAACCTCCATAGGAACTCCTTTTTACTTGTTAAAATCACCTCCAATCTTTATCTCTTCAAGTGTATTGTGTATAAAGTTTATGATTAATTTTTGATGAATGGTGGTGTATGGTGGTGATGTTTGGACGACAAAGAGAGGGGAGAAGAGAGAGTAGAAAACTTTTCTAGTTGGTTTGCATGTATGTGAGAAAGTGGGAGAAAGTTTGGTGGTTTTTGGCTAGTGGTTTAATAAATGGTTAGGACAAGTGTCTTAACACTTGTAAAAACTTGACACAAGGGTGCCACCCCTCTTGTTTTGGCCGCCCATAGTGAGAGGTGGGACAAGTGTAACTTGTTTCATCCCCTATTATTTTATGGGTACTCCTTGATTATAGTTTCCTCGATTTGTGTGCCCTCAGGTCGACTTACGAAGAACGTTTTTATAAATTATGATACTACGGCACAAAACGATTCTAATAAAAATTGTCTCATAAAAAACGGAGCACAAAAGCGTAAATACGTAAACCTAAGGTTCCCGGTTTAATCGTAAAAGACATTGAATTATGCACATAAGCCCTAATTTCATCCCGTGAATTTGTGTTTTCATGAACCCACATAAAGTTTCAAAATAATATACGAGGATAAATTTACTTCTTGAAATGTCGGACTGTCACAAACACGGAGTATGTAAACGTACACACGTAACGTAGAGCTTTCCAGTTTAGACGTAGACGATGCTAATTAAAACGTAAACCCCGATTTCTTCCCAAAGTGAGTGAGTCATAAATTATCAATAAAACAATGATTATAAATAATACTTGAGAATAAAATAACGACCTCAAATTGACGGATTGTCACAGCAGTTCCCCCTAAAGAGGATCTTTGTTCTCAAAGATCAATTCATCTTACTACTCGTTTCTTGTAGAGTCAAAGACATGAGGGTATTTCCTCCACATTCGGTCTTTTCTCTCAAGCGTAATTCATTATAATACGCGAGTTTCCTCAAACATAAATATGGGAATACGATCATGATTAAGTTGACTTACTTTCTCTTTCCATGATGTCCACGGATTTTCGATGAATGCAACTTTTCGCCGACCCAAACTTCATTAAGAAATAATCAGATTTTCGCTTGATAGATATTTTATCAAGTTCGATATACGGAACATATTCCATGCAGCCCTTGAAGTCCTAGGGTAGTCTAGCTTATATGCCTCTTAGAACAATTCTTTAAATTGTCTCAATGGTCCCATACAACGGGAATTAGTTTCCCACGATCTTTCAGACCATCAATTCACCTTTCCACGGTGAAAATTCTTGGCATAACTTTGCTACCCATCCTGCACTTCAAGATCTACATTTCATATTCACCTAACCTCCTGTCCACTACCAGCAGTTGATAATCAGATCCTAATTTCCACAATCATTTCAGGTCTCGCGGGTCGGGTATCTTCATCCCAACTCCCACCTACAAGTGCTCTTTATATAGATCCTCACAAGATTCAATCTCAATCCTAATGCAATAATTATCACTGATAATCCATCCAAAGGTAAATGCTCATCCTAGACCCTACCAAAGGTCAATCATACAAGAACAAAACAACACTTCTAGTGTTTGTATTGTTTATTTACCTTTTCCATCCGATTGTGGGTGGTAAGCAGTACTCTCATCAACATTCGTTCCTAATGACTTTTGAAGGAGTGTCCAGAAATTCGATGCGAAGCGAGGATCTTGATAGAGATGATCGATACAAACACACCATGCTTACACAACTCCTTTAAATACAAAAGAGTCAACTTCTCCATCGAGAACCTATCATTAATTGGAATGATATGAGCAGATTTGGTCAGTCTGTAGACGATGACCCAAATCGAATCAAATCCAGATGATGACCTTGGAAGATTTGTTATAAAATCCATGGTGATTCTATCCCACTTCCAAACAGGAATAATAATAATCTGTAAAATCAATCCTGATGGATTTTGGTGTTCAGCCTTGACCTTCACAAAAGTTAGATATTTACTAACGTATGTGGCGATGTCTGCTTTCATATTTGGCCATCAACACAACTTCCTTAGATAAAGATACATTTTACCAGAAAGGGCATGAATAGAATACTTAAACTTATGAGATTCTAACATGAGTAAATCTAAAAATCCTCCATATTTAGGTCACCACAACGACCTTTTAAACACTTAACGCCATCGGCTCCCATCTTAATGGTTCTCATTAGCCACGAAACCATTCATTATCTATATTATCCTTCTTACAAGCATTGGCTATTTCTAAATTGCTCGGTCAAATTATTCGACACGGTCATTATTAAGGATCACATCCTAATTGGTTCTTTATCCTTTCTACATAACACGTTAGCAACTACATTCACCTTCCCCGATGAAATAAATATCATGACCATAATCACTCAGAAATTCTTTCTTCATATTTTCTAAGTTTTAGTTTCGTCTCAACTATTATCTTTATTAGTTTTGCCCAGTCCGACGTTTAAAGCGTCGATAAATATTACAAGTAATTAAATAATAAATATTTAATTTATGAAAAGCAAACGTAAAATTTTTAAATTTCTCAGTTCGTCCAATTATAGAAAAATGTTCAAAATAAATTTGAATTTAGTTAACACGATCCTTGTTGATTTATCGAAAATAATTAACAAGATCCGTAAATGTTCGAAAAATCTTTGTTTAAACTTTGGTCAAAATTTTCTTAGTTGAAGAGCAAAAACTGCCGCTCCAAATTCCAAGTCATGGGTAATATGGTTTCCTCAATTCCTCCTAGGTTGTCTTGAGGTATACACAAACATCTACTCCTAAGGGAGTTTAGTTAAATGATCTGGGTATGAGGGAATAATTCCTTAATAATCCTTCGATAAACATCTGTCAAACATCTTCGCACTTCCTTTTTGGTATAACCCAAATCCTTAATGGCTCTGATCTTTGAAGAGTCAACATAGATTCCATTACCATTAATCACACGGTCAAAGAATGTAAAGGATCAAGCCTTAAATCACATGATAAATACTCAAGGTACAGGTTTTCACTGCTCGACCAACTCAGGGAAGTCTACAAATGATTACTAACTCCTTCTTATTCTTAGAAACAAACAGATGGTCCTTAATGATCACAAACATGAACTTATTAAAATACAACTTACACACGCGATTCATCAAATTCATGAATGCTACATGTGCATTGGTCGATCCAAACGACATCACATGAAACTCATAATGTTCATTACGAGTTCTGGATGTAGTGATTGGAATAGATAATCTTCTTTGCGGACGCGAAGTTGATGATAACCATGTCGTAGATCAAATTTTTGAATATACGCTAGAACCTTGTAAATGATCGAACAAATCTTTCATCTTGGGTAATGGATATAAATTTTGATCGTCAATTTATTCAGTTCACGGTAATAAATAAATATAAGGAATGATAACACCATATCTCTTCATGATGACGAGCTCGGTAGAATAAAATCTTTTTCCGACAACTCTCTCAGTTGCACGGTAACTCTTTTGATTCAGATGGTGCTAACGTATAGTGCACATGCCACAGGTGCATCATCGGGAATACAGTCAATACCAAATTTAACTTGCCTTATTGGCTGAAGTCTAGGTAATTCATCAGCAATTACCTTAGAAAGTATCAAATAACAGGAACATCTTTTAATAAATTCACCTTAGGTTCTATCTAGATTACAAGATCTTTGACTAGTTCACAACCATTCATGGTATAATTTCAAGCCTAAATGCAGGATACGGTCATCCATCAGGAATTATTTATGTCACCCTTGATAATCAACATCTTATCTTTTTGGGGAATTCTACTCGAGTTCCCATCAATTAAGAAAATGACATCATGTCATAATCAACCAATCCATTCTAATGGCACTACCAACCTTCCAGTTTCATTACCGTTGATAAGACGAGAACTTCTCAAAAGACTAAGAATAACTCGTAACCCTTCACAAAATCAAGGATATCTGGAGACATAGCTAACATTAAAAGAGTAAGGTCAACGCATGATTTACGCGAGAGAATTTCGAATCAGATAAGACGAAAACATTAACGAACATGGATATATCCCATGTTTTCATGATTTTTTTACGCATCCCGAGGCACCTGGGATCGTTACTCACGTTACTCAAAGGCAGTCTATTTTAAAAGACAATATAGGAATGTTGAAACTCCAAGCCGGATATCAACAACCTATAATTGGATAAGTTTCCAAGGAATCTTATCATGAAAGAAATGAACGAGAAACTGATGTTAATTGTCAAATAAGACAATATCCATAGATGAGTAAATTCAATTCGGAAAAATGGCACGGGCACATATGTAGGTATCCCTAATAATATGTCCCTATTTTTGTACTTCTTGCAGATCTCATAAAAATTTAATATTTCATAACTATAAAGAAAAATGTAGTGTTAATTAACAACTTCATGGTGACTACTAATCAGCCTTGCATGGTCCCTTTCAAATTGTACGTAGGCGTGCTTTTATGTACAACTTAAGATTAACGATGCAGTACTTAGTTCGTCAAAATTTTGTCATCATGTTTAAAATATATATTCATGTTTAATTATGAAATAGAAATAAAAATGATTTTACCGAAATATTCATCATTATGAGAGCATTTCCATTTACAAGATGTTTAATAAAAACTTTATTTCGACAGTAATTACTAATAGAACTGATTTAAATAACTCATATGAAATTAAGAATTTCATATTTTCCCCAGATGGTATTGTATTACTTATAAAAACAATGAGTGATCTGCAAAAGGGTGATGAAGAGTTGTTCACCAAAACTAATTACAATATGATAGGAAATGAGCTTAGCCAAATAATCATGAGGTTCATGACATCGATGGCACTCGGGAATACGAAAGAATAATTCACAATGCAACACAAATCGAGATGAGTATTTGTTCGATGGTTGCATTAATATTAGAATAGTTAGAAGAACCAAGAAAAGATAGATAACGGCGATACATGTAGGATTTAGCAATCAAAGGTAGTCTTTTCATTAATCACAAACAAGTCAAAAATTGTACCGTCACACATTACGTGTCGTCGTGTCATACAATTCATAGGACTCATCCTACCAACTGATGTCTCAATTAAGTTAGGGATTTTAAAAGATACTACAATGAATACTAATCTATAAGAGTCATTAGGTGTTCCACGTGTCCCGGAATATCTATCGGTCCCGATTCAGAAAAAGATTTCTCCAATTTATTTCTTGGACATTGGGCATCCTCGTCATTGGACCATGGCATAGGAACAACCCTTAACACGAGCCAACTATCATCTAAAACCTTATGATCCAACCGCAGGACTCAACGACTTCCTCTTAACAATCTCGTATTCCATACGAGTTAAATTTGGCTTTATTCAAGTTTCAACCAACTTATACTCAATGCGACATCCTACCTCATTCTCCATTACTTTCAACTTTATTCTTAGATCTTGAAAGGGCAATAAAGCTCGATATGAACAACACTTAATTTCCAATTCTATAGCTCTTACAACAATAGTTATCAAATGAGTCATGTAACACCCCCAAATATTTATGTTTTGATTCAGCGGAAGAGTCGTTGGTGTTCCGGGATAGCACATTACTCAAATCATAGACAACGCATAAAAATCGCGTCGTTTAATAATAAAGCATTTTCCATCATGAATATCAAATTACATAGGTCCTCAGGTCATAGTATGTCATACAAACTTACAAAACATTTGAATGGAAATTTTATTTGAATGCGGGCCATAAATTCTTGTTGTCTTCCCGAGAATTACCTTCAAGTACCTGAGATAAAACATGTTAAAAGTTAACGAAACGCCGAGTGAATCCATAGAGTTTAATAAAACCATTAATATATATAGCACTGGTATGTAATCATTACCGGAAGTCATTTTGTACAATTCTTTGTCGTAGGCCATAGAATAGACCAAATACATTTTATACAAATCTTTGTCGTAAATCATAATATAAGCTTTTGCCTTCAAAACCGATGTACGAACCAATGTCGTAAAAACATCATACAATACATTTTATAACGTTGTATAGA
This sequence comes from Glebionis coronaria, assembly GCA_025667525.1. Taxonomy (NCBI): domain Eukaryota; kingdom Viridiplantae; phylum Streptophyta; class Magnoliopsida; order Asterales; family Asteraceae; genus Glebionis; species Glebionis coronaria. The sequence goes on from JANFOE010001659.1 coordinate 40,224, forward strand.
GTTTAATAAAAACCGTTACATGAAAATGGTTATGTAAAACCAAAACACGAACATATATCAGTAATATGATCCCGTATTGCTAATCAGGCAATATATTATAATTCAAATCGTATATCAGTATTTTCATTATTGGATTATTATAAGCCGCATGACATTGTTACTTTTCTTTAACACATATCGGGTAGCTAACCCGTAATTCCTTTGCCCATATAAAACAGCGTGTCATCACAATAATCACGCATATATAAATCTTCTCATACATAAATTCGCTTACCAATCAATGTGGCACGACGGAGACGAACCGTCAAGGCGCGAACTGGGGTGATCTTCCCCAAATAGTACTATTATATGCATAAGCGTCTACCAAATCCCTGTAGTTCACAGTTTATGCTAATGGGACTTTTATTGACATAACCTAACTAATAATAATACATTTCATTGCGTTCATTGGGTCATATAATCATTCGGGTCCATATCAATAAGCATACAATCGGGACAACTGGTGTCCTATTTTTATTAAAACTAGCATGTTATCTCCCTCGCGGATTTATAAAACATTTAAAAGAGTGCAAGGCTATGAACTCACATTGGTGTGGGAAGGCGGGTTATCGGCAATTAGGACGTATGGTACGTGCCTCGATCACGGGAAACCTAGACAAATAATACTCGGTCTTAGGCTATGCCCAATAACTTTATAAAAAGTTGTTATGTATATGTAATGATATCATAACATGATGATCAAGTGGGGTTTTATCACCTTACAAAATTATTAGTTGCTTAGTATTAGTTAACTTATGCTTATCATACTAGTTACACTAGTTTTAGCCCATATACACATTAAGGCCCAATAAGCCCATTAAGAGTCAAATATCATTTTATTAGTCCATTTATCTTTTTAAGACCAGGCCCATACTCATATGTTGGGCCCAAGTGGGTTAAGTCCATGAGTAAGTCCGATAACACTAAACCAAACTAGTTGGGCTAATGGTCCAATAAGGCTACTTTGACCCATTATGATCCATAAGTTATAAAGCTCGAGTTTATTGGTTTTTACTTGTCAAATATGTTTACATATAAGTATATGAGATATAAAAATGTTACATTAGAGGGGTCCGACTGTCTAAGTTTCATTTGGCGAAAACGTTAATCTTTCGGTTTTAGCCGAAAAGACGTAAAACTTATATACAGTTTGTAGTTTTATAAAACATTTGAGTTTTACTTTTATAAAATGCCATGTTTATTTATTTTAGTATACAAACTCATTTTATAATAGTTATTATTAGTTAGTGGCTTTTATACACTTATTTTATAATAATATTTTACTTGAGTGCTCTTTTTATATCATATAGTTTATTTACAAATCTAATTACTAAATTCAATTTCACCATTTTTGCCATATTTTGAGTTCTACAAGGAGATAGAACCTCAAATTTGAACAACATAAACTACATGATGTGTGCTACAAGTAACTCATTTATAGCCACTTCTCAATCATCCTCTAATTATTTTTTAATAATTCGTCTACAGACTATATAGATTTGTATCTCAATAGTATTTTGATCATAACTTGCTCATTTAATGATTCCATTGTATGGCCAACTCACTACATATGTAAAAATAATTTATCCATCTGTATATCTAATAATCCAAGCCATTTAACCAAGTAATTATATTGATACTTACTGTTTTATACAGCCTATGTGTCTAACCATGATTTTAACATTTTTACTTGTTGATTTTAGCCTTTTTAACCTATTCTATTAACACAAAATCCCCGCACAATATATTAATCATCATTCATCATCATATACATATACATTTTTGAATAAAATACATGAATACATATAATACTTGATTTTAATATGTTCTTTTTTGATTCAATTCGAAATGACTAAGGTTTAGGGTGGAGAAATCGTTTTTGGTACCTAAAAGGGAAGTTTGATTATCTATTTCTACTTGAAAGGTAAATGCGAAAAGTAATAAAAATAAGCCAAAAACAAATAACTAATAAAAAAGGAGCGAAACAAATAATAAAACGAAATTTAAAACAAAACAGTTAATAAAAATAAAACTAAAACTAAAAGAAGAAATTAACTTTTGACTTAAAAATAAATTTTACCTAATGAAAAAGGAGGAAATAGGACTAAGTGGCTACTTTAAAACTGAACGAGGTAAAAGCTAAAGCGGGCACTAAATAAAAGATAAAACTTAAACTTTTCGAAAAAAATACTAATACTAAAAATTGACGAAAAATACAACTAAAATTACGTGACTTTCAGAATAAAAATCGGAACAACTTTCAGATAAAACTAAACGATTACGAAACAATATTAATTAACAAACATGCAGGCAAGCAACTAGCTGAAGCATGCAGCCAGGCAGCTCAAATTGGCGCCAAATGCTCAAGCAAGCACCCTGGCTAGCATGTCCTTTCTTCGGAATACGATACATTCTTCGGAATGTAGAAAATTCTTCGGAATGTGTTCTTTTACTTCTTCGGAATCTTTTTTTTTGGTTTTTTCGGAATAAAATTTTTTGGTTTCTTCGGAATAATTTTTTTCTTTTTTTTGTTTTCTTCGGAATAAATGAAATCTTCGAATAAAGTCTAACTAAAATCTTCGGATAAGCAGAAAATTTCGGAAAAGATCAAAAATTCAGAGAAATGTAATATTTTCGGAATAAACAAATTATTTTCGGAAAAAGTAAGATTTTTCGGATAAAGAACTAATTTCGGAACAAGACTATATTTTCGGATAAATCAAAATTCTTCGGAATAAATAATCATTTCGGAAAAACTAAAATTTCAGATAAATGCTATTTCGGAAAAAATATCTTCGGAATAAGGGGCATTCTTCGGAATATACAACACTTTTCCGAAGATCCTTTGAAACAGAACAACATTAACAAAATAATCTAAAAACAGAGAAATAAGCTACGCATAAGCAAAAATCAAATAACCAAATAACTAAAATTAAATCTAAAACACTTTTAAGAAAAACTAATTAAACCACAAATTAAAAACTTGAAAAAACACTAATTAATCGTAATACTAAAAATCAACTTTTAATAAAATTAAACTATTAAAAACACTTAATTAAAATCAAATCAAGCACACAATAAGCTATAAAATCAATAAGCTACCAGAATCAATCACATAAAAACATAACAAACAATCAAATAAGCATGCCAATAAGCAAATAAGCAATAAGATTAAACAAGACAAGAAAGGTAGAATGAGAGATTAATATAAAACTTGAAATTAAAGATAAGGATTCAACAAACTTACTTGAAATAATCTTGAAATTAAAGAACAATTAAGTAAATGACAATATGAAAGTTTAAGAAAATAAAATGGAAAGACTAATGTGTCAAATTAGCTAACACCTCCTAATGTGTCATTAGGAGGGTATTTATAGGAGGATTAACATGTGTTGATGCTTTCTTCTTTCTTCTCGTCTTTTCGTCTTTTAAATTCTTCGACTTTCTCTACGTTGTCTTGGGATTTTTCGATATAAATTGAACTCGTCTTATAATTTCTTCATTTATTAGACTTGAGTTCTTCGACTTCATTAAACTTCCGTCTTTAAACTTTTTCTTCGATAAATCTTCAGAATAGGCCTTAGACTTCCGTTCTTTTTGCACTCTTGATCTTTTTTTTTGGTAATGGGTTACCCCGGTAAATATATTAACCAAAAAAACGTTTAAATACAAAGGAATGTGGCTGAGATACCACATTAACCTCAAGCTACATGCACCTTGTTAACAAAGACTATGAAACATCAAAAGCCCTAACCGAATCTAGAAGACAACAGTAAACTAGATAAAAACCAAGATGTGAACATGAAACCGCGCTCACTCTTCAGCATCCAACACCACCATGATAGGAGCAGGATGAATCCAAATGAGTCTGCCTCCTTAAAAAACCTTATCAAAGAAAACCCAGTGGGAAAAACCTTGGACAAGGAAAAAATAGTACAACACTCACTCGGCACACCTATCATGGAACAAATCTTGAGCTCGGCACCCTCCATTTGTCAAGCAGCAAACTTGACCTGGTAGATAATTTCTTGAAACGGAAAGAAATCAACTTCAAGCGAATAGTATCACATAGAATCTGAAATAATTGATCAACAGACATCCGCTTCTTCTTGAATAGTCTTGAATTACGTTCCATCCAAATAAAATAAGCAGTAGCAGCCAACACAAGACGGGCAAGAATGCTTACACATGATTTCCCATTCGAAATTGAAATGACATGAGCTAATATATCATCAATACGAGGTGGGACAGTATCCATACCACACAAGGTCCGAACCTTAGACCAAACCTGCACAGAATAAGAACATTCAAAGAAAAGATGGTCATGGGAGTCCTGCACCAAACTACATAAAGGACACCGAAGAAGGCTTAAATCCACCAACCGGCCAACATCCCATTGCTTAAGCCTATCCTGTGTCTTCAATTTCCTTCTAACCACCAGCCACAAATTAATAGAGTGACGAGGAATACAATGAGAAAACCAGACAGCTTTATACCAATTTACTTCCATAGCCTGATCATGTATGGAATCCCAAGCTAACGCCACAGAAAACGGCCGAGAAACACCATTAATATCCCTCCATAGCAACTCATCATCTTTTTCATCATTAATAATAGGCACAGGTATAGAAACAATATTAGGAAATCTAGTGTTCCAATCCTGCGGCCACTGCCAAGCACCATCAACGATAAGATCCCTCACCTTATTATATAAAGAGAACCCCGATCTATTGATATTACGGACCGTGAGGATGTCCCAAAGAGGACATAAATCTGCCCAATTATCAAACCACATAGAAGCAACTCTACCATTATTAATATTATACCATAAAAACTTACGAACACGTGGTCTGATTTGGAGAATTTTTCTCCAGCCCCAACTCATGTCTCCAATACAAGGAACATCCCAAAAGATTCTATCCTTTAACTTGTAAGAATAGATCCATTTGACCCATAAAGAATCTTTACGAGTCAAAATACACCAAATATGAGAAACCATTAAAGCAGCATTAAAATCAGAAAGCTTACGAATACCAAGGCCACCTTCAACAAATGGATTACAGACAGAGTCCCAACCAACTTTAGCCTTACCCTTCTTCATTTCACCTTGACACCATAAGAAGCCTCTCACTCTTGATCTTTTGACTTCGTCTTTTGTCTTTTTCTTCGATAAAAGCCCGTGAAAGCTCATGTTTTCTTCCCTTTTCACATTTTGGTCCTAAAACACAATAAAAACACAAACCACGCATAATTCCGACATTTACGACATTAAATACACGTTTTGGCTTGGTTATTATTATAATTAAGTGGTAAAAGGATAAGTGTTTTCACACTTATTAAATCCCCTACACTTGACCATTGCAATGCCCTCATGCAATGCATTAATTACAAAGCAAGTTTTACATTTTCCATCATAATTAACTCACCGTGGCCCATTAACATAAGACATTAAGGAAACTTAAAGAGACAGAAAATTACAAAACATTTGAAGAAAGAAAACAAGTAAAGAGAATGAAGACTTACATTAGGGCTTTGGTATGTCATGAATATTTATCACTCTCGAGTTTCATGTTCCTCATACCAAGCTTAAAAACGAGATCATTGTTATTATAATTTAGCAAACTAACACAAACTCATGTGGCTCAATTATTCACTTAGACTCCCTTATTCCTAGGTGTATCTCTTATATTTTATTGATGTCTTGAATGATCACGAGGATGCATTGTTGACTTATTTCGATAGATTTTTAGGCCGAAAATAAAGTAGGACGATTTAATCAATTGTTAGCTAAAGGGCAAAATCTTTTAAAACTGCTTCTCGAGACCTCATAAAGTTCATATCTTGGCATAACTCGCACGATTTTAGACCTTTCTCGGATCGATATTTGGCATTGACTTCATACTTCAAATCTTGAGAGACGTTCATGAAATAATGGTCTTCTCTTCATAATAGGAATTTCTTCACTTGAAGTTTTTGAGAGATTCTTCATAACTGGACCACGACTTCTTCATTTTTCTCCAATCTTTATTTGAGATTTTGATATACAACGATCCGCCTCCTTTTAGGACTTGGATCTATTTATCCTCATACATTGTTAGGGTCTTTACAGATAGACTTCTCCATGATCTTTAGGGGAGTATTTGCTTTTCGTCGTGTGTCTCGATCCTTCATATTGATTTTTGATAAATGATTCTTCACATCACTTTGGATCTTTAGCAACAAAATGTAGCCCTCATGCCTTGTTAGGGCCTTTTCAGACTCGCCAATCTTCGCATCCCGCTTCAATAAGTTATGCCTTGGCTATGAACTCTAATTAATACCGAGCAACTTTTAAACGATCTTGTGCTAGAAGCTAAGTAACTTTTTAAATCGTACGACCTTACTTATTTCAAATATATTAATTAGCAAGCGATGGGAGAAAAAGCTCATAATCAACTCACATAAATTCATGAAAGAATACCAAACTTATAATTGACTCTATCATCTCTCGTTCTCCACAATTTAAAATCTCAAGGAATGAGACTCGTGGATGCTTAGCCTATTAAATCAAAGTTTTGGGTTTTTAAGTCATCTATAGGATGTTGCAACTTCTTAGAATTTTTCAAGTTTATAATTCGCATTTTAAAGTTCCCTTGATAAACGACTTTCTAGGATCAATTATAGGAACTTGCGAAAAGTTCTTGTTCTTAACCCGTAAGAGTTAAGACTTTTGCGTTTTAAATTTCCCTATATAAAAGCCTAGCAAAACTTGACTTAAACATGTTAAGGATACTAGCTAGAGTAAACTTAGATAAGTAAACTCGGGTTGAGTCAAAAGATTCATGATGGGCCTAATATATCAAAGACATCTAAACTTATTAAAACCATTATATTGAAATTTATTCTAATGAAAGAAAATAAAGATAATAAAAGGAAATACAACTAGGCCAAAATAGATCAAAAGTTTTGAAAAATGTCGAAAAATCAATTTTCCGGTTAAAATGAGGACAAATACATGGAAAAACCCACTTAACTTCGATAGAAGCCCCCCTACACTTGGTATAAACATTGTCCTCAATGTTTAAGCATGTGGGAGTAAACTCCCCTACACTTAGGACATTGTGCACGTTGTTTAAAAATCTTGCTAATGAAGAGACAACTAAAGTGATTCCTATTGTAATATTGAAAAATATAAAATAGTGTATCAAAAGAGTGTAGGATAGAACCGGGAAGACGGGTACACGGAATCATGGGTCGTCAAAAGTCATCAAGAATGGATCTTTGAAAGATCGAATCCCTGCACATGATAAGAAAGAAAACAACAAAAACATAGTAGGGTCTCCCCCAACACTTATTATAAAAACGTAATAAAAAGATAGATACTCAGGTTACATCCTGAGAAGCGTTTGTTTTTGTTCACCGAGTCGTGAGCCTGACTCGACCTTGATTAGCATGGTAAGAACCCTGAAGAACATCCACCGGGATCAAATACATGGTTTTAATCCATCAAGTAGCACAAGCTTAAGGCGAACAAGTCAAGCCAAAAAAGAGTAGGCAAGGTTCCCTTAAGCAAAGATTGAGCACGGTGGTAGAAAGTAGGATGAAGTGCAAGAATATCTCTATTGTTTCCAAAAATCTTTCCTTTTATTTCATCAGATGGATACTGAGATGGCTTAAAAATTCCGATACCCGGATCGAACACCTTTTCCTTTATGAAGATCTACGTGATCTTTGGCCTATCCTACATGGTTGATTAGATTGATAAAGATGGTTGATTAAATGATAAATATAAGAAAGATGAGAAGGGAGATGATGGAGTAGAGAGAGAAAGGAGAGAAAAGAGAAGAGTAGAGAGAGAAAGTAAAGATTGAATGATTAGAAAATGAAAACCAACCCCTCCTACCATGCTAGGAGGGGATATATATAGCCCACCCTACATGTGGGCTATATGGAATATACATTTACTAAGTGGATCACGATCCCATTACATAATTATCGTTGGAGCGACCGATCCTTCATAAATACGTAAAACGTATTTCCAACAATCTCCCCCTAAGGGAGGTCGCTCCAAGAGACAAAGTTCTAAATAGTCTATATCTTGTGATCTATGCTAACTAAGATGTGACCGAGACTTTATTGGGAAAAACGTATTTCCAACACTTTAGGGGAAAATAAGACTCAGGCTCAGTAGACCTTGAAGAAGATCCACTCATAAATCTCACAATCTCATCCTCAGAAGGTAGATAAAGAGGTGTCAAAACATAAGTACTACGGATATCGGTGTCGTCAGGCTTCTTTGTTGGGAATAAATTTAGGCCAGAACACTTGAACGCTGACAAGAACAACTTAAGCGTTGACAAGAGCAAAGTGAGCGCTGACAGCATAAGCGTTGACAAGTTAAAGTCAAGCGTTGACAGATTGAAGACAAGCACTGATGGAAGATGTGAGCTACACGTATATTATATTCTAGATTACTTCTAGTAAGGATAGAAACGACAATGTATTTTCTATGTTTATCTTTACCTAGAATAGTTGATTCGTAGCTTATTGTACAAGACTTCTTGATCTATAAAAGAAGATCTTTTAGGTTAATGTTTAATATCAGTTTTCATAGTATTCGCAAGTTAAACCTTTCATTGTAATCAACAAGATTATTCTAATACAAGTGAAAGTTTGTTTAACATCATTGTGTTTTAGATCAAGTGTTAATTCCGCATAACACTTTGTTACTTTATTCATAAGCAAAGGTTTCTCTACGTGTAGTACTTGATCTAATCTCGTTTACACAAAGCTTAATCGATCTAAGTTTGGGATCAACAAGTGGTATCAGAGCTTGTTGAGAAACTTTTGATCTTTAAGTAACGCAGAACCCTAAAACACCAAACCCTAAAAACCCTAAAATTCTCAAAACCCTAAAAACATCATGTCTGGCACAAATCAACCTCCTGCTTTGCTTCAAAACAACTTCTCAAACCCTAGTATCAAAATTCCCATGTTTGATGCCAGGAACTTTGAACTTTGGAAGTCCAATTTTGAGCAATACATAGCTATTCATGACTACACTCTTTGGGAAATTATCGAATATGGGAACACATTCGATAAAGCAGCAAAGATTACTGCTGCTATTGCCGCAAGGACAGCTATTCCTAATTGTCCTGAAGCTGATAAAGTGGAAAAGCCTGATGATGGGAGAGCGGTAGCTGTTGAAGATATAGCCAAGAAGAGGGTGGACATGAAAATTTTGAATATCTTGAAACATGCCCTAGGTCATGAGAATCAGCATAAGTACAAACGTTTTGAGTCTGCAAAAGAGCTTTGGGAAGCTCTTGAAGTAGCACATGGTGGCAATGCTGACACAAAAGAAGAGAAGAAGAAGCAACTCTTGCATGAGTATGCTGTCTTTAAAGCTCAACCTAATGAGAATCTCAGCAGTGTGAGAAGTAGACTTCTTGACATCACAAGTCAACTTTCCTTCATGGGAAAACAGATTGATGACCCTGAATTGAATGCTACTTTTCTCAAAAGCCTTGGTGATGTATGGAAGATTGAGACAAGATCTATTCTTGTCAATAACACCCACAAGACTTCCAGGTTTGATGACATCTTCAACAAGTTAAGGCTGTTGGAGAATGAATGGCAATTGGAGAGTGATAACAAATCTTCCAGCAGCAACATGGCCTTCTTTTCACAAAGTGAAGGCCAATTTGATTCCATGAACTTCTATGGACATTCAGCAACTGGATCTCAAGGTGTCAGCGCTGGATGTCAATCTGTCAGCGCTGGATCATACCCTGTCAACGCTTTGTACTCAAGCGCTGACACACACAATCATGGCGCTGATAGAATTAAACCTGCTGGTTTTGATCTTGATACTGTGTGTGCATTCATTGCTTCTTTGCCTAGTGATTCAAGGATTACTTATGAAGATCTTGAGCAGATAAGTGATGAACAATTGGAAGAGATGGACATCAAGTGGACTATGGCTCTTGTAAGTTTAAGAGCAAACAGGTTCAATAAAAGGTTCAAGAAGAAAATGACCTTTAATGCTAAGGATGTTGCTGGCTTTGACAAGTCCAAGGTAGAGTGCTACAACTGTCATAGGATGGGGCACTTTATGAGGGAATGTAGATCTCCAAGGAGATCTGATGCTGGGAAGCCTTCTAGCCAAATGATTAAGAACCCAGATCCCAAGGCCATGGTTGCTGTTCAACAAATTGATGGCGTTGGAGAATGGGATTGGAGCTGGATGGCTAAGAATGAGGAAGAGGACAGAGCTTTGGTTGCTGAAGTTAAAGAAGAGCATGCTGAATATGCTCTCATGGCACACTCCTCCTCTTCATCAGATAATGAGGTATATGATGATGCTTTCTATTCTAAGGGTTGTCGTTTAAATACTGAAAAATCAAAACAAGAGATAGTTAAATTATTAGATGAAGCAAGTACTCTAAGGTGCAAAGTATCTAACTATCAAATTGCTCTTACCCAAACAGAAAAGACAGTAACTGAGTATAAGAAAATGGAGTTTGATTTAAAGGATCAAATAAATATCTTAAAACATGAGTTACATCAGAGTAAGGATGTTCAAGATATAGTAAATAGGGTTAATCTTGATTTGATAGCTCAGTTAGAGGAGGCTAACAAAAACAAAGATAATGTGAGTCTTAAAATCCAGAGATTTGATAAGGCCACACAATCCCTAGGAGAGTGTGTTAGTAAACAAAGAGACTCTAAGGATATGAGTGGGATTGGGATAAATAACTATACTGTTGTTCCACCACCAGCTGGGGATTTCTATGGTGTCCAATCAAAGGACTTATCTTGGACTGGCTTGCCAGAATGCCAAGAGGAGGAGTTTATTCCTCCACCTAGAGTGACTTCCCCAGTTGAGGAATATCAGCAAAAGCTGACTGACCTAGAAGAGTGGAAGAAAGCAAACCACACTTTGTTTGTTAAGGGAGGGTTATTGTGTGAAAGTCCAAATGAGCCCACACCAATCAAGAGCCTTGATCCTAAACCTATTAAGATCACACACCCTACCACTGGCAAAGCTGTTGACCTTGGCCCACAATCTGTTAGAAAACCTAGTGTTAAATATGCAGAGATGTATAGAAATTCTAGGTCACCAAAAAGCCAAGTTAGTAACCATGGAACAGGCTTCTTTGCTTCTAGACCTAATACTATGTCTAGAAAAGCTTGTTACACATGTGGTAGCTTCTCACATTTGGCCTACAAATGTGTCAACGCTTCCAATGTCAACGCTGATAGGAACCATTTCAGCGCTGACAAAAGTCAACATAGGTCAAACACTGTCAGACCCAATACCTTTGTGAACAAAAGTTCACAAGTTGTTAGACCAGCCCCATTCTTTTCTAGAGGGTCTAACACACAAGGCCTAAGACCTTTTCAAAAGTCAAATACTTGGTCAAATAGGCAATGGGTTCCTGTAGCAAACCCTAGGTACAACGCTGATAGGAGCAATCGGGGCGCTGACAAGAGAAATTTCAGCGCTGACAAACCTAGGTATTTGCAGCCACAGGGAAATAGGTCTAAAGCTTCTACTAGCTTAACATGGAGACCAAAACAAGACCAGAACCCTAATAATACTGGTATTTCTATGACATGCAACAGGTTTCATTATATTTCAAAGGCATTGTCAACACCAATTGGGGTTAACTGGGAATTTCATTCAAACAGGGATGAAAATGGGGTTGTTATGAGAACCAAGTCTGTTCTTGTTGAACAACCAAATGAATCCAAGTCTTCCAAGGCTTGGGTTCCCAAAGAAAACTAATGTGTTTTCTTTATGTGCAGGGCATTCAGAAGAAGATCAATGACTATGGATACTGGGATAGTGGATGCTCAAGGCACATGACAGGAAAGGAAGATTATCTGACCAATTTCTCTCCTATTCAAGATGGTGATAAGGTATACTTTGGAGGGGGCTACGGCACCATCACTGGAAAAGGAACCCTTGTCACCAACAATCTAAGGTTTGATAATGTCTTCTTGGTGAAAGACCTGGATTATAATTTGTTTAGTGTATCACAAGTGTGTGATAACAAAAATAAGGTTCTTTTCACAGATACTGAGTGCTTGGTGTTAAGCAAAGATTATAAGCTCCCTGAAGAGAAATACATAGATTTTAGAACACCAAGGCATAAAGACATATATAATGTGAATCTTAATGGAATTAAGGTAAATAATAAAATGTCATGTCTGTATGCTAAGGCCTCAGTAGATGAAAGTAATCTTTGGCACAGGAGACTAGGGCACATAAACTTTAAGAATATTAATAGGCTTGTGAGGCTTGGTTTAGTTGATGGTTTGCCTGAAAAGGCTTTCCACAATGACCACTCTTGTGTTGCATGCCTTAAGGGCAAGCAGCACAAGGTCTCATTCAGGTCTAAACAGGTGCACTCTAGTTCTAAACCCCTTCACTTATTGCATATGGACCTCTTTGGTCCTACTAATATAGAGAGTTTGAAGGGTAAATCATATTGTTTTGTCATTACTGATGATTACTCCAGGTTCACATGGACTTTCTTTTTAGCCAAGAAAAGTGAAACTGCCCTAAGTCTGATTAATTTTATTACCCAAATTGAAAAGAAAAATGGTAATGAGGTCAAAATTATTAGAAGTGACAATGGGGGTGAGTTTAGAAATCAGTTGTTGGATGATTTTTGTGCCAAGAAAGGGATTACTAGGCAGTTTAGCATAGCTAGAACCCCACAACAAAATGGGGTTGCTGAGAGGAAGAATAGGACCCTTATTGAAGCAGCCAGAACCATGTTGGCTGATGCCCACTTTCCTATAGCCTTTTGGGCTGAAGCTGTTAACACAGCTTGTTATGTTCAAAATAGGGCATTGGTCAACAAGATACATAATAAAACACCTTATGAATTACTTTGGGGAAGGAAGCCCAATATTGGCTTTCTTAAGCCATTTGGTTGTCATGTAGTTGTGTTAGAAACTAGTGAGGCCCTAGGTAAATTTGATTCAAAAGGTGATGAAGGCTACTTCATGGGTTATTCAGTGCAGAGTAAAGGATATAGGGTTTACATTAAAAAGGAAAAACGTATACTTGAAAAAGTACATGTTAGGTTTTTAGAGAGTAAACCTAGTGATCCTGAGAGCGGTCCAAATTGGTTGTTTGACTTAGAACCTTTGTCTAGAGCTTTAAATTATATGCCTGTTACTGATCCAGACATTGTGAAGGTAACTTCAAGTGTTTTGGAAAAGAGAATTGGTAATGTTTCAGGTATACAGGTTGCTAAGGAGGATGGACCACCAGCAGTTATATCATCTCCCACACAAGAATTTGTTACACTTCCTATATGGACAGATGAGTATTATGCTGCTGCTACTGCTGCAAGGAAAGATAATGGTGGTGTTCAGATACCACCAACTACAAACATGCATGATTCTTCAAGCGCTGACAAAGGGAAATCCAACGCTGACACGACCAATTCAGACGCTGATGGCTCCAACGCTGAAAACAACAGTTCAAACGTTGTTAGCCCCAACGCTGACAAGCAAGGTTCAGACTTTGGAGACACCTTTACACAGCTTTTCTCTTCTCATTTTGAACAGGGTGGACCTTCTAATATCCATGAAGAGATTTCTGTTGATCAAGAAGAATCTGAAGAAGATATTGGCAACATGGAGCGTGAAATTGAGGACACCAGACTTGTTGAAGGAGGAGTTCTCACTTCCATAGCAAAGGATCACCCCACATCTCAGATCATTGGTGATGTTATGGCTCCAGTTCAGACAAGAAGATCCCATCAAGGTCTTGGTGGATTTATTGCCAATATTCACAAGAAGGTTGATACCCCTCTTGTACAAGCATGTTTGTTTGCCTGTTTTCTGTCACAGGAAGAACCCAAGAAAATTTTTGATGCTCTCAAGGGACCAAGTTGGGTGGAAGCAATGCAGGATGAGCTTCACCAATTTGCTATACAAGATGTTTGGGAGCTGGTTGATTGTCCTAGATATGTGAGACCAATTGGGACAAGATGGGTTCTAAGGAACAAGAAAGATGAAAGAGGCATTGTGGTCAGAAACAAGGCACGTTTGGTAGCTCAGGGTTATACACAAGAGGAAGGAATTGATTATGAAGAAGTTTTTGCACCAGTTGCAAGAATTGAAGCTATAAGAATTTTTCTAGCTTATGCCTCTTGTATGAATTTTACTGTTTACCAGATGGATGTGAAGAGTGCTTTCCTCTATGGGACAATTGTTGAGGAAGTATATGTCATGCAACCTCCTGGTTTTGAAGATCCTGAGAATCCAGACAAGGTTTATAGAGTGAAGAAAGCAATGTATGGACTTCATCAAGCCCCAAGAGCATGGTATGGTACATTGTCCACCTATTTGGTGGAAAATGGTTTCAAAAGGGGCACCATAGATCAGACACTGTTTACAAAGAAGAAAGGAAAACATGTGTTGCTTGTGCAGGTCTATGTTGATGACATCATTTTTGGCTCTACTGATCCAAAAATGAGTGAGGAATTTTCCAAGCTCATGACAGATAAATTCAAGATGAGTGCAATGGGTGAGATGAACTTCTTTCTAGGTTTACAAGTTCAACAGAAAGAAGATGGTATCTTCATCTCCCAAGACAAGTATGTAGCTGAAATCTTGAAGAAATATGGTTTTTCTCCACATGAGAAGGAGGCTTCTACTCCTATGGATAGACAACACCCCTGGGGAAAAATTGGAGCTGGAAAGGATGTGGATGTTAGGCACTATAGATCAATGATTGGTTCATTGATGTATCTTACAGCCTCAAGACCTGACATCATGTTTGCTGTGTGTGCATGTGCACGCCATCAAGTGACTCCCAAAGAATGTCACCTTTTTGCTGTGAAGAGGATTTTTAGGTACCTAAGATGTTATCCAGATCTTGGATTATGGTACCCAAAAGATTCTCCATTGGATCTTATTGCATATTCAGACAGTGACTATGGTGGTGACAAGTTTGATAGGAAATCCACAACTGGTGGATGCCAATTTCTTGGGAGCAGATTAATATCTTGGCAATGCAAGAAACAAACAGTGGTGGCCAACTCTACAACTGAAGCAGAATATGTTGCTGCAGCTGCTTGTTGTGGACAAGTCTTATGGATTCAGAACCAGCTGTTGGATTATGGGTATAATTTTATGCATACCAAGATTTTTGTAGACAATAACAGTACTTTATGCATTATTAAAAATCCTGTACATCATTCTAAAACCAAACACATAGAAATTAGACATCATTTTATAAGAGATTGCTTTGAGAAAGGTTTAATACAACCAGATAGGGTAGATACTGAAGATAATGTAGCTGATTTATTAACTAAACCTTTTGATGCTGGAAGATTTCAATATTTGGTAACAAATATTGGAATGGTTAATCTCACTTAATATGTGTTTTGGAACATTTTTGTAAAAGTATGTACAGGATAATGCATTGTTATTGGTCTTTGTGATGATTTAGATTTTCCACATTATTTTTCTAACACTGACAAAGGTAAATGTAACGCTGTCAAGTGTTATTTTGCCGTTGTTAGAGATATTCTGGTCTAACGCTGACAAGAGTTTCTTCAACGCTGTTAAGTGTTGTCGGGACGCTGTTAGCAACAAATGTTAGTTTTGTGGTTTTCATCTAAATGTGCAGGTAATGGTAGCTTTATGCCATTGGATACAGAGTTGCTTATGGAACTTTGAAGAGCTATTTGGACATGTTTTGTTTATGGATGATGGTTGGAATATCTATATTCCTATCTTGACATAAATTTTTAATGTTCATATATATATTTTGAGAACTCATGTATCATAGTTTAAGGGGAGGTTTAAGGAACCTTTAGGACTCTTGGGTATTCTTAGAATACTCTCATCACAATTCTAGATTGTGTCCACTGGTGAGTATGGGTTAGTTTTACTAAACCATGAGGCACTGTAGCATGCATAGTATACCAACTTTGCATGCTGCCAAGACATTTTTGACTTAGAATTGGTTATGGTCTGATGGGAGGCTTGGGAATCCTTTTGAATATGGGTTTTACCTGGGAGTAACAAGGATTTTATGAGGTAACTTGGTTGTTAAGAATTTTGGTTAGCAAGGGACACTAGAGGACTGTTATGTCTATCTTGCTTATGCAAGTGTGCATAACTGGACAGTGCTTGCCGCCCTATGATAATTATCAGCTTTTAGTTATCTTCTCTAGGATAAATTACTTGTTAAGGTCATTTTTCACTTTTTAAAACAATTTTATTTTTGGACGCTGACAAGATTTTTCCAAGCGTTGTTGTGACCAAAATGGACGCTGACATGGCTTTAGGCGAACGTTGACAGGATTATAGCCGTTGGGCGTTGATGGGTTATATTTGACCGTTGACAAACAATGGGACCTACCCAGTTGTAACTTTTTGACATATTTTCAAGCCGTAATTTTAGGAGTTGTTACTTTCATTTAATGCATGAGATAACTTATAAACTTTTTCAATATTTTCATGATTGATTTTTGAAAATCTTTGCCTATTTTTGGGCCAATCACGTGCATTCATCCACTCCTATAAATTTGGCTCCTATTTTTAAACAGGGTATCTATAATTCTTGTCTAACACTTTTCTCTTATCAACCTTCATCTTTTATACATCAAATAAACAGCTTTCATCAATGGCACCAAGATTTAACTCTGCAGAATTGGATTTGGGGTTCAAGTCTCAACACAACATGATTGCTTATCTTGTTGCTGATAATACTTTGTTCCCTCAATATACTCAGATGGTGGAGTATTTGAATGCATCCCCCTTAAGGTATGCTCTTTCTCATGCACCACTTATTCCAGTCACACACATTAAACAGTTTTGGAACACTGTGAGTTCCTCAACAGTTAATGGAGTGACAACATTGAATTCTATTGTACATGGGAGACCTTGGGTGGTTACTGAGGCCTTGGTACGCCAGGCCTTGCATCTTAATGATGCTGATGGTATAACCATGCTTCCCATATCTGAAATAGAACAAGGGCTAAGGGCTTTGGGATACCCTATTCCTGATGAAGGTACTCTTAATAAGTACCATAAGCAGGAATTTCCCCCAGCCTGGAAGTACCTAATTCACATTCTCCTTCAGTGTTTGAGTCCCAAATGTACTGCACACAATGAGATCAATAGATCCATTGCATCTGCTATTGTGTGTATTGCAACAGGGCAAAATTATAATTGGTCTAAAATGATTTTTGAAGGAATGTGTAAAAACAAGGGGACAAAAATGACTTTAGCTTATCCCCGTTTTCTGCAAATGGTTTTTGATGCT
The DNA here is from genome assembly GCA_025667525.1 of Glebionis coronaria. Lineage (NCBI taxonomy): Eukaryota > Viridiplantae > Streptophyta > Magnoliopsida > Asterales > Asteraceae > Glebionis > Glebionis coronaria. The sequence goes on from JANFOE010001659.1 coordinate 57,547, forward strand.
CAAAGATATTGTTCAAGGGATCACAATGACTTTTATAAGATCCCTGAACAAAAGAAGGCTATTTTTACCAAGATGGATTCACCACCTCATAGAGACCTACCATTAACCCCAGCCATGCTTGCTGTTATTGCAGCAGCACAACCCCAACCAGACCCCCAACTTCATATTGACCCTCAACCACAACTTGAGCCTATCCCTGAACCTTTACCCTCACCTGACCCAATGCAAATAGACCAAGATCCCTTTGACGCTGACACATCTAATGTGGGCGTTGATATGCCTATTTCCACCACTGACACCCAACCATCACAAACCCAAACACCCCTTAACCAACCTACATCTACACCATCTTCTACACCATCTTCCACACCACCAGAATATAGGTTGATTAAACGCCAAAGGACTGCTGGAGTGTTCTCCTCTGGTGGTCCTAGCCATGAAGCAGAGAGAACCACCACCACAAGTGTGGCTGGTGACCTGGATGAGGCTGGGGCTATTGATACAGGCTTCGATGCTGGTCAAGACAGTCCCAACATCATTAAGACCTCATCCATGCCCAATGAACCTAACTTGGGAGGTCAAATTCCCATTTTGGAAGAGGGCAGACTGGAACCAATGACGCTTTTAGAATTGACGGCTGTCTGCATTAGCTTGCAAAAGCAAAATGCAGACTTAGTACAAATTGTCAGTAACCAAGGCCTTGAACTCAAAGAATTGAGGGAGAGGATTGTTGTTTTGGAGAGTGCTCATTCAAGGGGAGGTATGGAGGAGTCTTCCAAAGGGGAGGAAGCAAGAAATCTGAGTGATAAGAGCAGTCAAGATGGTCAATCATTGGATATTGCTGAAGCTCTTACTAGTTTGAAGGAACAAAAAGGTTTTGATACGTCCTTAATCTCTCCAACAAATTTAAATTTATCATTTACAGATATGCTGAGAGAGGTTACACAAGGCGCTGAGGGAAAATATTTAAGCGTTGATAAGACAAGTTTGGACGCTGACAGAAGTATTTTGGGCGCTGATAGAGGAAATTTGGGCGTTGACAGATCTGCATATGGAGGTGATGTATTCCAGTCATCATCTATCATCAAAGATGTTCCTACTCAGGTATTATCATCTACCTTACCAACAATTGAACCAACAGATAAGGGTAAGGGTAAGTTGGTAGAAGAAGTTGTTCCAAAGAATGCAGCTCAGGTTGAATTTGATAGAAGATTGGCTGAGCAAATGATGGAACAAGGTGAGAAGGAAAAGTCACCATTTGTTGTGACTTCTGAGGAAGAAAGTGATGGAGGCAGCTCAGATTCAAGTGTGATGATTGTTGAACCAGAAAGACTTGAGTATGGTGATGAGCTTGCTAGGGAAAGGCTGAGAGATTTGAAGTTGCAAATTGATTTTGATATGCCAGAGGTAGTTCAGATGTACAATTCTTGGGAAGAAAGCTGCATGGATAATCCAGACTTGACCATTTCAGATCAGATATGGGGTTTGGAAATTCTTCTTAGAGTTCAGCAGGATTGTAAGGTGATGTTGAAGTACAGGGCAAGCAACATTCTCTCTGAATTGAAAAGGGATAGAAGGAAGCTCTATTTTATGTTGCTCAAATGTCATGGAGTTGGATGGACACATCAAAAGCTGAAGGCTTTGACATTTGATGAGTTGGAACATAGGGCTTATCCTATTTGGGTGAAAGTGCAGGAAGAGAACACTTTCAGACTTCTTTCAGATGAAAGAAAGGAGCAACTTGCAGAAGAGATGGCAATCAAGAAAGCTATGATAGTCCCTAGACCAGTGAAGAAGGGATTTGTTCTTGAGTTTCCAAAAGATATGTCTCAACTGTATCCAAGTGAAGCAATCATTAGAAAGAGCCTTAAGCTCTCTCCATTAGAAGCTTCAGATATGGTTCATGTGTTACCACTAGATTCCAGGAATCCAATTATAAGTTATGAGGAAGATGAATGTGGATTCTGGAAAATTGGAAGATTTGGCAAGGAGGTACACACTTTTACCACTCTCATATCTTTATTTGCAAGTTGTGACAGAGAAGACTTGGTAGACCTTTGGAGGTTACTAGAGACCAAGTATGAGGCTGAAGCACCAACTTCAGCCAATGGAATAAAACTTTGGACCACATTCAAAAGAATGTGTGGGACAAATGAAGAAGATCCTGAAATATGGAAGGATCTTGAAGATGACCTCAGTGGTCTTCAATGGAGGTTATATTCAGCTGCAGGTGTATATCATTTGAGTTCTACAAAGTTTGCTGAGTATTTACTTGTAGATGCTCAGTATTTCATATCCAAGGCTGTTTTGGAGAAGATGAAGGACACCCAGTTGGAGATAGACTATACAAGTGACGTGGCAAAGAATTTGATCAGATTTATTTATTACCAATATGATAAGGTTTGTCAGACTCCTCCAAGTTCTTAATGTTTATTCAGAAACTTGATCATAAGAGTGGATATCAAGTTTAGGGGAGGATTGTTGGGAATAAATTTAGGCCAGAACACTTGAACGCTGACAAGAACAACTTAAGCGTTGACAAGAGCAAAGTGAGCGCTGACAGCATAAGCGTTGACAAGTTAAAGTCAAGCGTTGACAGATTGAAGACAAGCACTGATGGAAGATGTGAGCTACACGTATATTATATTCTAGATTACTTCTAGTAAGGATAGAAACGACAATGTATTTTCTATGTTTATCTTTACCTAGAATAGTTGATTCGTAGCTTATTGTACAAGACTTCTTGATCTATAAAAGAAGATCTTTTAGGTTAATGTTTAATATCAGTTTTCATAGTATTCGCAAGTTAAACCTTTCATTGTAATCAACAAGATTATTCTAATACAAGTGAAAGTTTGTTTAACATCATTGTGTTTTAGATCAAGTGTTAATTCCGCATAACACTTTGTTACTTTATTCATAAGCAAAGGTTTCTCTACGTGTAGTACTTGATCTAATCTCGTTTACACAAAGCTTAATCGATCTAAGTTTGGGATCAACATTCTTCTCCTTTGAAACGGGTTTCTTAATATCCGAAGGAGGATAAAGACCATAATCAAATTCCAAAGGAGGAGAATCATTCTCATTGGGGAAGTAGGTATTGAGAAAAGTAGCAAAATCTTCCTCAAATGAATAGTCATCCAAAGTAGGATCACGAATTGTGTGTGGAGGATCTTCATCAAATGTAGGAACAAGGTTATCATTTGAAGAATCACTCGAAAGAGTATCAACATCATCAAAATCATCATATGTTGGCATATCTTTACACTCTGAAGCAAAACTATCATCATCATCCCCATCAGAACTAGAATCATCATCATAGATTGGTGGAGCATCATATATTGGTGGGGCATCCAAATTGGAGAGAGGATCTTCAGAATCTTCCACATTTTCTTGAAAAAATAGATTATCATAGATAGGCTCGAAAAGAGGATTGTTGTAGACGACAAAATCATCAAGCTTTGTACTTTCACAAGTAGTTGTATCAAGCTCGTCTTGAAGCACATTAATCATATTTGACGATTCTCTTCCATTGGATTTGTTTGTGATCTTACCCATTTTAAAAACTTGTTGATCATTCCCGGCCCTTAAAATGAGTTCACCTTTAGCAACATCGAATAAAGCTTTTACGGTTCTCAAGAATGGTCGCCCAAGTATTAAAGGAATACAAGGGTCAATTTCATAATCAACAACAACAAAATCGACCGGAAAAGTGAAGGTACCAACTTTAACAAACACATATTCGGAAATACCAACGGGGTAAGCAAGAGTTCGATTTGCTAGCTCAAGAGTCATATTTGTTGGTGTAAGGTCGGGTAATGATAACTTTTTCCAAACACTTAAAGGCATCAAATTTATACCTGCCCCAAGATCGGGTAAGGCAGTAAATTCTTCGGTTTGGTTAAAAGTACATGGTAGCACAAAACGACCGGGATCTCCAAGTTTCTCCGGAAGTTCTTTAAGAAGGACTGCAGAACAATTCTCATTTAATCATGTATTAACAAACTTGACCATCTTCTCCTTCTTACTAAGCAATTCCTTGAAAGCTTTCATAAATTTCGGCATTTGGACAAGTGCTTCAACAAGGCTAATGTTGAAATTCAGTTGGGAGATCGTCTTCAAAAAAGAAGTAACTTAAGCATCCTCTTTAGTGAGCAATTTGCACTTGTCTAACCGAGAAGGATAAGGGATATTGGGTTTAGGTGGTGTAGGTGTAGAAGGTGAAGGTTGAAATTTGAAGGTTTAGTGGTGGAAGGTGGGGTTGGTGAAGGGTTTTTCTTGGGTACTTCTTCATTTAGAGGTGGAGACGGTAATAAAGAACTAGTACTAGGTGTGGAAGTAGGCGGGATAAATGGTGGTGGAGGAGGTGTAGATGTTGTAACTAGGGGAGGGGTAGATGGTCCTACTAAAGTTTCTCCACTGCGTGTAGTAATAGCACTCACATTCGCTCTTGGGTTGGTGACGGTATTCGAAGGAAGAGAGCCCGAAGTAGAGGGTTGAGTACTTTGAAAGAAACTAGCCATCATATTCTTTAAATCATTCGTTTGATTGCTCAAAGAATTTTGCATATCATGTCTAAGCTCGGTTCGAATATCATTCCCTTGTTTAGTGATATCTCCTTTCAAGTTAATGATTTGGCTTTGAAGGTTTTTCACCACCTTTCCTTGGGTCCTTATGAAAGTTTCAACATCATGATTAAAAGTTGTGGGTGGAGTGATGGGTGGTGCTTGTTAAGCGGGTGGGTGATATGGATTAGAAGCTCGAGGTGGGTATGGATTGCTTCTATTAAAGTTGTTGGGAATGTGGTTTTGAGGAGAAAAACCGGGTGAAAGAAAGTTGTTGGAACGATAACTTAGCAAGTTACGATCACCTTGAGGTCGGGCTTGATAGCTCTCCGTTGAATAGTTACCATGAGCCGCATACACGTTTTCCGGATTGTCATGAGTAGAGGGACAATCAGTGTATGAATGAGGACCGCCGCAGATCTCACAAGAAAGTGCTACAGCTTTAACTTGTTGTAGTTGATTCGTAGCCATGAGTTTGATATTTTTGTTCATTTCAGCCATCATGCGGGTGAGTTCGGTCATCTCGGGGTTTGATGAAGTAGAAGAAACATTGACTCTCGGGTTATTCCTTAAAGATGCGGATGAATCCCAATTTTTGTGATGAGTAGTCATGTTCTCTATAAGCTCTCTACACTCCTCGGGTCTTCTTTTCATAAATGTGCCACCGGCGGCTGCATTAATCGTACAATGATCACGAAAAGTTAAACCGTTGTAGAAAGTATCAATCAAAGTGATGGGGAGCATATTATGATTAGGACATCAATCGATCAAAACATTATAACGTTCCCAAGCATCGAAAAGAGACTCATCAGGTTCTTGCGTAAAACCACTGATTTGATTCCGAAGGCTCGTTACCATGGATGGTGGAAAGTAGCGCGACAAAAATAGTTGAGTCATTTCGTCCCATGTATGAATTGAATTCTTCGGAAGATGATCAAACCATTTTTCGGCATGGTGGGATAAAGTGTGTGGAAATAGATGAAGGCGAAGAAAATCCATGGTGATACCGAGCAATTTCATGCTTTGAGTTACGGTAATGAATTTGTCGAGAGGTTTGTTGGCATCATCATCTGGTAATCCGCGAAATGGACAAGTATTTTGAACTTGTTGGATCATGTGATGCTTCAACGAAAACTCTGGAGCCGTGATTTGCATCGACGCAATCGGTCCTCCACGTCCATTCATTGTTGGTTGAGAAAGCTCCTCCATCGTGCGAAGGTCTGGTTGAGGGCCATGGTTGTTATTATTCATGTTGGGGTGAGGTGGATTATTATTGTTGTGTACAACGGTCATGTCTAAGTCTTCAAGAGTCTCGGGCTCAGAATAAGACGATGAGCGAGTACACATACACCTGCAAAAGAAAAAGATAGCAAAGAAATAGAGGAAATATATTTACTGTGAAAATAAAATATTTTTGGTGTAAAACTTTGAAAAAGAAATGCTTTTTATGAGTTTTTTTTTATGTTTTTGGATTTTTGAAATTTTTTGATTTTTAGGATTTTTTGAAAAAAATAAATTTATACGAAAAATAACATTCACGAGTGAACGGAACCCAAAATCCAGCGCGTCTCTCACAGAAAACCGTTAATCTTCACGAAAAGAGCCGGCAGCGGCGCCATTTTAATACTTGATTTTAATATGTTCTTTTTCGATTCAATTCGAATTGACTAAGGTTTAGGGTGGAGAAATCGTTTTTGGTAACAAAAAGGGAAGTTTGGTTATCTATTTCTACTTGAAAGGTAAATGCGAAAAGTAATAAAAATAAGCGAAAAACCAATAACTAATAATAAAGGAGCGAAACAAATAATAAAACGAAATTTAAAACAAAACAATTAATAAAATAAAACTAAAAGAAGAAATTAACTTTTGACCTAAAAATAAACTTTACCTAATGAAAAAGGAGGAAATAGGACTAAGTGGCTACTTTAAAACTGAACGAGGTAAAAGCTAAAGCGGACACTAAATAAAAGATAAAACTTAAACTTTTGGAAAAAATACTAATGCTAAAAATTGACGAAAAATACAACTAAAAATACTTGACTTTCTGAATAAAAATTGGAACAACTTTCAGATAAAACTAAACGATTACGGAACAATATTAATTAATAAACAAGCAGGCAAGCAACTAGCTCAAGCACACACCCAGACAGCTCAAAATCAAAATTGGCGCCAAACGCTCAAGCAAGCACCCTGGCTAGCATGTCATTTCTTCGGAATAGAATACATTCCTCGGAATGTAGAAAATTCTTCGGAATGTGTTTTTTTACTTCTTCAGAATCTTTTTTTTTGGTTTTTTCGGAAATTTTTTTTTGGTTACTTCGGAATAATTTTTTTTTGTTTTCTTCGAATAAATGAAATCTTCGGATAAAGTATAACTAAAATCTTCGGATAAGCAGAAAATTTCGGAAACGATAAAAAATTCATAGAAATGTAATATTTTTGGAATATACAAATTATTTTCGGAAAAAGTAAGATTTTTCGGATAAAGAACTAATTTCGGAACAAGACTATATTTTCGGATCAATCAAAATTCTTCGGAATAAATAAAAATTTCGGAAAAACTAAAATTTCAGATAAATGCGATTTCGGAAAAAATATCTTCGGAATAAGGGGCATTCTTCGGAATATAAAACCCTTTTCCGAAGATCCTTTGAAACAGAACAACAGTAACAGAATAATCTAAAAACAGGGAAATAAGCTACGCATAAGCAAAAATCAAATAACCAAATAACTAAAACTAAATCTAAAACACTTTTAAGAAAAACTAATTAAACCACAAATTAAAAACTTGAAAAACACTAATTAATCGTAATAATAAAAATCAACTTTTAATAAAATTAAACTATCAAAAACACTTAACTAAAATCAAATCAAGCACACAATAAGCTATAAAATCAATAAGCTACCACAATCAATCACATAAAAACATAACAAACAATCAAATAAGCATGACAATAAGCAAATAAGCAATAAGATTAAACAAGACAAGAAAGGTAGAATGAGAGATTAATATAAAACTTGAAATTAAAGATTAGGATTCAATAAACTTACTTGAAATAATCTTGAAATTAAAGAACAATTAAGTAAATGACAATATGAAAGTGCAAGAAAATAAAATGGAAAGACTAATGTGTCAAATTAGCTAACACCTCCTAATGTGTCATTAGGAGGGTATTTATAGGAGGATTAACATGTGTTGATGCTTTCTTCTTTTTCTCGTCTTTTCGTCTTTTAAATTCTTCGACTTTCTGGACGTTGTCTTGGGATTTTTCGATATAAATTGAACTTGTCTTATAATTTCTTCATTTATTAGACTTGAGTTCTTCGACTTCATTAAACTTCCGTCTTTAGACTTTTTCTTCGATAAATCTTCAGAATAGGCCTTGGACTTCCGTTCTTTTTGCACTCTTGATCTTTTGACTTCGTCTTTTGTCTTTTTCTTCAATAAAAGCCCGTGAAAGCCCATGTTTTCTTCCCTTTTCACATTTTGGTCCTAAAACACAATAAAAACACAAACCACGCATAATTCCGACATTTACGACATTAAATACATGTTTTGGCTTGGTTATTATTATAATTAAGTGGTAAAAGGATAAGTGTTTTCACACTTATTAACATATTCAAAACAATAGGATGATAGAAAGAAATTGATCTCTACACCAATTAATATGATGAAAGATTGAGATTTTTAGATGAATAAGACTTAGTTTTGACACCAAACCTTATGATCTTAGCAAGACCACTTTTATAAATCTCTAAGTGGATGAGCAACTTCTTGAAATCAGCCCTTGAACTCCATGTAAACTCCTTTTTACTTGTTAGGATCACCTCAAATCTTCATTTCTTCAAAGGGTTTTCATCATATGTAGATTAGACATAAGATTTGTGGTTAAAATTTTGGTGTATGATGATGATGGTGGTGTATATGGGACGGCAAATAGAGAAAGGAAGAGGAGAGTGAGAAAGTTTTATCTAGTTTGTATGTTGGTAAATGGTTTATGTTAGTTGGTTTTGTGTTAAGTAGTTTTGGAAGGCTCTTGCCGCCCATAGTGGGGGTGAGACAAGTGTATACTTGTTTCATCCCCACTAATTTACGGGTACTCCTCGATTCTAGTTTCCTCGATTTACGTGCCCTCGGGTCGTTTTACGAAAACTATTCTAATAAAAATTGTCTCATCACAAACGGAGTTCAAAAGCGTAAATACGAAAACCTAGGATTTCCGGTTTAATTGTAAAAGACGCTAAATTATGCACGTAAGTCCTAATCTCTTCTCGTAAATTTGTGAGTTTATGAACCAACACAAATTAAAATTACAAAATAATATTCGAGAATAAATTTATTTTCTGAAATGTCGGACTGTCACAAAAACGGAGTATGTAAACGTAAACACGTGACGTAGAGTTCTCCGGTTTAGACGTAGTCGATGCTACTTTAAGATGTAACCCTAATTTCTTCCCAAAGGTGAGTGAGTTCATAAACTAACAATAAAATAACGATTTTAAATAATACTTGAGAATAAAATAACGACCTTAAATTGACGGATTGTCACAAGTCACTAGTATGAAATGACTCACACGTTCAATTAGACTTCTCGGAAAGGTACTAGTGGCATGAGGCTTTTGGGTAATGGTTCCAGTGACAGCCTCAGGTGCAACATTTACCTTTTTGATTTCAATTTAAGAATTGGGTGACACCAAATCAGATGACATATTTCTAGGTGGTGAGGTTTTGTCAAACTCCACTCTATAAGAAAAGATCGTCATGACATCGATATCAGATTTAATCCCGACAATTCATCTTCAATATCACAATCAACTAATATCAACATTTCTACGAATATCAACAATTTTGTTGGGATTATGAACATCCACAACTTTGTTTAGATCTAGAATAGATAGATTTCCTACAGAAATAGCTTCGATTGATTTGCTAGAAGAGTTAGGCTTCCTTGTGACAATCTATGTCGTATAAATATCTCGTATAAGTATTAAAATAATTATCAAACAATCATGTAATCAAATTACAACATATATATAATCCAAGTTATATATATATATATATATATATATATATATATATATATATATATATATATATATATATATATTAAAATAACACTTCTTAGTCTGGCCTTGTCGGTAACTGATGAGACTATATTTATACATAGTCTCATCGTCCAAATCGGCTTAAAACGCTTAAAATATCATCAAAATACCCAAATATATGCTTGTGTTTGTTCATTGTGTATTTTAGGTACGGATATCGTGAATTCACCAAAAGATCAAAGGAATCAAGCAATAACGAACACGGGAAACGAAGCCGCACAAAGAACCGGGCCCAAGTATGGAATTTACAAGATTGCACTTGAAGTTTTGAAGAATGTCAACATTGGTCCCTCATTTTTGAAGATTTGGCAAGAAAAGTCCTTGAAGAATTCATTTGTGCAAGTTACATCCTTGATATTTGAAGACATGTGCAAAATTGGCCCTTAAAGAATGATGAAATTGCATTAAATACCCTTTGAATGGTTTTTATAAACTTTTGGTGGTCAAAATATAAGTTTTTAAACTTATATAACAAAGGATTGCAAGTATATGGCTGTTATAACCCAAATGACAAGTTTAAAGGAATTGGGGGCTAATTGGGCCAAACAAGGAAAGATAAACCCACCAATACCATCCATCCACGTCACCCCCACTTAACCCCTCCACCAATCACATTCCTTCCCTTATACACGTCACCCTTCCACCACCAGTTTATTTAAATAAACCTGGTCAAAACGTCAAATCCCCCATTTTCCCACTAAACACATTTTTAAACTCCCTAATCCGATTAATGCACACACTCAATTCACACACTCATGAAACAAACCTTAATCCCTAATCACCTTAATTATAAAGGGGTTTTGGGTCATTGTTTCCAGAATGATAATTCCCCTTCCCCTAAATAAATCCCCACACCCAGAAATCTCACCATGTGACCACAATGGTCCCATACACCCTCCCCTGCTTCAACAAATATGGCAAAGAAATAATCAAGCCAGGAAATCAATGACTCTTGTGATTTCCTTGGTCCCCAAGAGCAAATGAAGGCCTCAGATTAATTCTACAACTGTCATTCACGAGATACCCATTTGACCATTTTCAAATCAGTCAAGATCAAGGGCAAGACTGGAAATCTCCAAATTAGGGTTTAGATTTTTAATATTTTATTCTGTATCTTAGAGTCTTCTTTTTAGTGGTATTTAAAGAGCAACCAACTTGTGGTTTGCCTTGTTCTAGTTTCTTGTACAATTATAAAAAGTAATGAAAATGAAACTTTTAAATGGTGCAAACACTGAGTTCCTCTTTCTAGCTTTGTTAGTATAATGATTTCAATATTTGCAATTTAGTCTTAAGTTACTGTTCAAAAGTTTTCATCAAAAACGTTTTTTAGGAATTTCAAAAACTCAAACCTAAGCTAATTGTGGAAGTGAAAGTGGAAGCCATTAGCTTGATTTGCTGTTTGAGAGTTATTTATCTCAGTTTGTTAAGAAGTTTTCAAAAGATTGGTTTCAACACGTTTTTTTAAGATTTCTTTCAAAAATCTCATTTTCATTTTTTTATTATTTCACTGTAGCAAAAGCTACAAGCCAAAAGCTTGTAGCTCTTGTTACTTGCAGTTTGTCTGTTGGTTTTGTGATTGTGTGCAGGTTTCAAGACACAAGTCCCATTCATCTTTCCCCATTCCACCATCCATTTGAAGACATTTGTTCTGCCTAGGGTCCTACCTTGGATTCCTACAACAGGCATCTCTACTCATCTTTAAGCTCACATAAGTTCCCTAATCACACCCCTAGAAGGCATCAACAAGTATCTGCTTGAACCCTATGGGTTTTGGTTTATGAACTTTTCATGTGAACTTATATGGATTTTGTAAGTTGCTTGTTTATTGTGTGTTATTTGTTTGTTTATGCTCAAATCTGATCTAGATGCATGTTAGAAGTAGTTGATATCTGTTTAGTTAAAGTTTGAGTAGATTTGGTTTGCAAAAATTGGTTTTCAGAACATTAAGGAGTGTTTGGGTCTACATATTAACCTAGGAGTGTGACAATCCTTTGGTCCAATGGTAGTCTAGACATGCTTGTTATGGTTGTTTTGGGTTATTGCAGTATTATGTTTCATGTTTTGATAAGTAGAAATAGGATTTGTATGCTTAAAATTTGGTAGGACTAGGCTAAATCAGTAAGTTAACTTATCTGCTTGCTTAGGTTAAATTTGACCACCAATTTTTGTATGCTACTATATCTGGGTAGTATCTAGGTTTGCTGTTTAGTTGGTTGTGAATTGGTGTAGAATTGAGCAAGATTTGGTGAGCCAAAGCTCACCAAATTGCCAATTGCATCAGCAAAGGTCATCAGACCCCATAGTAGTCATAACAATCACTTTCTTGGCCCCTTTGTGTGAAAATTTTGTGAACGACTTGCTCTTTTTCTTGTATTATTGACTCCCCACAGCCCAACTGGTTGTGGGGGTGCCTTTATTGCCCAAGAAATACCAAGCCAATCTCAAGTTACAAGCTAAACAGTCACCAGACTTGTTTCTATAACTATCAGCGGGAACAAATTTCCCACTGTTAGTGTTATTGTTGGTACTGCTACACAAGCAGACAAAAGTACCAAAGTGTCACTTTCATTCTTTTTACTTTTTTGTCTTTAGTGGTCAAAATTAGGAGTTATAACTTGATTCCAATTTTGTAATTTTTCTTATTTTATTTTTGATTTTTCTGTCTAATTTATTTTCTTGTTACTGTTCATCTATTATTTTTAGGTTAATTTGCATTTTAAGTTAGTTTTTATATTCTGTTTTTGTCTTTTAGTGACAAAAATTAATATTTTTCAGTTTTACAAATTTTCTTAGATTTATAAAAATATTTTAAGACTTTTATTTTAAAAAGATTTTACTATTCACTTTTTAATTAATTTTTAGAATTAATTTTAATTTAATTAGGGTTTTATTATAAACTATTTTGTCTTTTAGTGAAAATTTTTACTTTTTCCAAACTTTTTCATTTTTCTACTGTTCATTACTATAATTTAGGATTTTTAAAATTGTCAAATTATTTTTAGCATTCTTTTAATATTTTTAATCATTATTTTAGTTAAAAAATAGTTTTTAGTGTTTTAAAAATAGAAAATAGTTTTGAAAATTTAGGAAAAAAACTTTTTAGTCTTTAAATAATATAAGTGAGTTATTAGTTCATTAAAATAATATTTTGGGATTTTTATTAATTATATTTAATTTTAGGGCTTTAATTAGCATTTAAAATTGAATATTTAATTAATAAAAGGTTTTAAAAATTATTTATTGGTTTTTTATCCTTAGTTATATTATTTTAGACTTAGTTTAAACTTTTAATTAATTTTTTAGGTTTAATTTTTAATTTCGTCACGTTTTACGTATTTACGTTCGCGTTTTACGTCATTACGTCGTAGTGTAATCGTAACCGTAGCTCGTCTTTAATTTTTCACTTCTAAACCAAAAACGTCACTAATCCAAACTTTGATTTTATATAATTGGCACACTTAATTCACACACCTCCTTCGAGAACGAACTCGCATTTATTCGGTCTTACGGTTTTTAATTAAATCGTAGAACTTAATACTTGCCACATATGCGTTTTTCCTAAAACGTGTACGATTTACTTACATCAATTTTTGGTGCCGCTACCGGGGAGATGTTTTTAGTGTTGCCATTATTAGTATCGTGTTTGTGTGAGCAGTGCGTTTTTGCTTTTAATTTTTGGAAAGCGTAAATATCGTACATACTCATTTTTGTTATTTTTCTCTATTATATTATAGTATCCAAATAAAACGTGTTTAATTTTCCTAACTTAAACACAAACCAATCTTTACTATATTGTAGATATCCCATTATCGTTTTCGTTTTTCTTGTGAATATATTACTATATTGTACTTATGTAGAACAATAAATATACAAGTACTCCAAAAGCGTGAAAACGCAACCTTGATTCGGGATTTCATCACTCGATCATTGTATTCGAATCTAAAGCAAAATTTTAAAGGCAAAATAGATAAATACTTTCGTGAGGCTTAATTTTGAATAACACAAACTATAAGGTGGGTATAAGGCGGTTGTATTTCACGACCTAAGGGAAAAAGGCTCTTAAGTGCTTAGCGTCGCCTCGTTTCCCCCGTTTGCTTCTGCGTGTTTTGAGAAAGAGAGCTAATCGACGGTTTTCCTCCCAAGTGTTATCTACGTATATTATATTTGCTTGTTTTCAAGATTAAACCCTCTTGAACTTTTTGGTGTTCCACCAACGTTCTAAAGTCATCGAAGGCGTTCACTCCACGTGATCGTTTTCATTCCTTGAGGCTCCTTTAATCAGAAAATTGATTCGAGGGGAGATTTGTAGATTTGTGTCTATGTAATACATTCAAAAATCCAAAAAAATTAAAAAACAATCAAAAACCAAAAAAATTGAAAAATCGAAAAACCGCAAAAATAATCTTCTTTGCTACCACCCATTCTACGCTTAGTGCATGCGCACTCGATCGAAGGATTATTCTAATTCTAGCGATGCTTCGAATCGACGCAATCGTAATCGAAGAATCGACGACGTAGACGAGAATTAGAAACCGACGTTCCTAATATCGTTGTTGAAGAAACCTTAGACGAGATGGCCGACAATCGTTCGATGATGGAATTACTCCAAGCACCCACCAAGGGTTATGGAGACGCGATCGTAATTCCCGCTATCGAAGCGGAGAATTTTGAGATAAAGAGCGGAATGATTTCGTTGATCCAAGCTACGAAGTTTCGAGGTCGTGAAGCCGATAATCCTCACGACCATATTCGGAATTTTGATTGTCTTTTGGCCACGAGCAAGTTTAAGAACGTCGACACCGATGTCGTCAAGCTTATGCTTTTTTCGTACTCGCTCGATGGTGCCGCAAAGGATTGGTACGAGAAAGAGCCACCTAATTCCATAACTACGTGGAAGGATCTCGTCTCCAAGTTCGTTAATTATTTTTCCCACCGTCTAAGACAACGTTTTTCAAAAATGAAATTACGAAATTTGAGCAAAAACCGAATCAATCTTTTAGAGACGCGTGGGATCGTTTTAAGGAATTGCCTAGGCAATGTCCTCACCATGGTTTTTCCTAGTTGCACCAAATCGATACGTTTTACAACGGTCTTAATTTTCAAGAACAAGATTCGTTGAATTCCGCCGCCGGTGGCAACTTTTTGTGTAAGACTCCGAAGGATGCATTGATAATTATCGAAAACCGATCCAAGGTTTACCAACTCCGCAACGCACCGAGTGTTGCCAATGTCGCCAATGTTAGTAGTTCTAATCGCGACATTGAGAGGGTTGATGCGAAAGTCGATAAGTTTATGATTGTGTTTACGTCTTTTCTCGTCGAAATGCAAAAGAAATACGCTCCCTCTACGGTGAAAGCGGTTGAGGTTTCGTGTACATTTTGTGGTGGACCTCATAATTATTACGAGTGTGCGGCTACGGATGGCCAAACGTCAAATGTGAGTGCGTTAAATAGAAACGACCATTTTCAAAATCAAAATAACGCGGGTCCATCACAACAAGGCAATTATAATCAAGGCAACAATATTAATCAAAACCGAAACAATTTTCAAGGAAATAATCAACAAGGAAATTTTTCGAATCAAAATCAAGGTTATAATCAAGGTCAAAATTTGAATTGGCAAAACCGAGATAACAACAACAATCAAAACTCGAGTTTTCAAAACAACAACAATCAAGGAAACAGTTTTTCAAGTGGGAATCAAAACAATTTTCAAAGAAGCAATGAAAACAAGGGAACTTTAATTCAAATCAAAATAGTTCGTCAAACGATTTTCAAAATTACATGAAAACGAATGAGGCTAATATGAGACGATTAGAGGGAGAAATTGGTACTTTGAAAAACGACTTTACAAATACTTTGAAACTTCAAAACACGAAGATTGAGCAAGGACAAATCGACATTAAAAAGATGTTTTCGGCTATTATGAACAAGTCCTCGGGTGCTTCATCGAGTTCGTTACCTAGTGACACCGTTGCAAATCCGAAGGAACAATGTAAAGCCGCCTCGTCTCGTGAGAAAGGTCGTGTGATTACCCCTAACCTTGAAGGATTTCGAGTTGTTCCTTGTTCTCAACCCTCGACTTCTAAGATGTCTTATTGTTCTAAAGTCGATGGGGTGAACGTGGCGACCAAGGAAAAGAGTGCACACCCTCGTGTACCTCAAATTCCATCCACGGTTCAAAAAGAGAGTTTTATCGACCTAACCAAAGTAACCCTTGAAGAAACTTGTGCATCGATCCTTCTTAAAAAACCCAAAAGGCATATGCCGAGAAAGGAAGAGGATCCGGGCCAATTTCTACTACCTTGTGATTTTTCCGAGATTGAGGGATGTTTAGCCCTTTCCGATTTAGGTGCTAGCATCAATCTCATGCCTCATTCTCTTTGGAAATTGATTAGATTGCCTAATCTTACCCCCACGAACATGACAATCGAGCTTGCAAATTATACTCCATTAATACCAATTGGAATAGCCGAGGATGTCTATGTCAAAGTTGGAAAGTTTGTTTTTCCCGCGGATTTCGTTATATCCGATTACGAGTGTGACCCTAAATGTCCCATTATTTTAGGCCGACCATTTTTATCGACGGCTCGAACCGTAATCGACGTTCACGAGGGGAGACTTACTATGAGATATGGGGATGACAAAATGGACTTTTTCACGAGTAAATCCCAAGTGTTTAATGACAATGAAAAAACCGAGGTTTCAAAACCTAATGATTTCAAAATGTTCACTTTAGCGGAAAGAATGAGGCTTAATGCATATTTTTTCAAAATTAAGAAGAACGGTTTTAAAGATGAGGATTTCAACGATAAAGAATACATGTACCTAATTCAAAAGGGTATGTGTAAATTTATGAATGAAAATTCACTTTGGGATGAATTCGATGAAACAAGTGAAACACCAATTCCGAAGGGTGACGTTAGTGCCATCACGACAATGACCAAAATGGGATCGTCTTCACCACCTTCGAAGGACCACGTCTTTGAGGCTTCAACTTCTAACTCCATCGAAGTGCCTCCTTTGCCTAGCCTAACACCGTTGAGGCTAAAGGTTTTATCGACATCGATCCTCTCGTTTTAGAAAAGTCACCTAAACATAGTCATTCGACTTGTAAGACCATGGTTGTGAGTGCTCACATCGAATCTTTCTTTGACGATGACGATGGAGATTTTGCCGAGATTGATCACGTACTTCGAAATCCATATGCTATTTTTGAGGATTCTCCTAAAAAGACCTCTTATCATGTGAAGTACGATGATTACGAGTTTGATCCCAAGATGAGGAAATCATTGAACGAGAGCTAGCTCTTTTGCCTTCACTTCCACCTACGAGTGAGGTCGATCTTTCCAAAATCGAGGATGAACTTAATGAGTTGGAACGTCTTATTTTCGATGACGAACCAACTCATGTGACCAACAAAAATCCAATTCTCGAGGAGTTACCTAATCAACACTCCTCAAATGAGAATTACATTTACCACATTCGTGAGGATTTAACTTATCAACAATCCCCACAAATGGATGATGGTTTCGTGCTTGATCGTGATTTTTTCGAGATAGTTTCTAAAATACTAAAGGAGGGGAATGACAAACCTTGGTTTGACAAGCCTATCTTTGATAAAGAAATCGATGAGATCGACGTTCATGAGGATGACGAGTATTTAGACCCCGAGGGGGCGGTGTTCTTTATTAATCAACGTTTTGAGAACTTATATAATCCGCCACCCCCTCCCACCAATGACTTAAATGTGAGGATTTTTAGCGCGACTAATTTTGAATTTGACACGCCAAATATTTTCGACATTATAAAATCGGGTTTTCATAAAGAGTTTTTAAACGATGGAAAAGGAAAGGATTTTAAAAATGTTTTAAATGAATTTTCTACAAGTTTAACTCCGTCATCACATTGTTTTATGAATGCTACCATCTCGTCTACTCCTTTTGATGACGGTTGGTGTGGATCTAGTGTGGGGGAAGCCCCTTATGTTCCCTCACATTCTCCACTGAGGACGAGATTTACGATCCCGGAATTGCTTGTAAAGAGAAATCTCGGTCTTCCACCGATTCAATAAATGGAAAACTTATCTATTTGCTTGGTGTGAGTCTACCTCGAGTAGCTCGTTATGTTGTCTTACCAATTGCCCCACCCTTCTACTTCTCATCTCTTTTCTTCTACCCCTTTGGGGTTTTGGCACGTGTTGAAGTGGCGTTGGTTCGTTTATCCCATGAAAACGAGGACGCCATCTTCGATCCTGGTATTTTGCATCATCAAAGGACTTAGTCCTTAGTACCGGTTGCTTTTGGGCCTTGTTTATCATGTAAGCCCTACTAAAAATGAGCATACCAAGATTATCCCTAAATGATCACATTTATGGGGATTCGAGTCGAGCTTTTGACTCGGTTATCAAAAACAAGGTGCCTCGTGGGGGATTCTCATGCTTATCCTTGTAAATATTATCGCTTTCTTAGTTTAACGTAACGAGGGACTTGTGCTCTTCCAACCTTTGTTTCGTGGTTGTTTGTGATTGTGATTTATTAGGTTCATCGACACCATTGAAGCCTCTCGTGTTCGTTTTACGTATCACTCGAGCTTCGATCGTTGCCTTTGGAGATTCTGATATCCGATGATATCCTTTTATGTTCTAACGTTTATCTTATTAGCATAATTCATAAACGGCTTTTAGGTTATTCGTTTTACCCTTTCCATGCTCGAGATTAAGCATTCTACTTCGTCTCTAGTATGGGGGTGTTTTTACCCCTAGACTCGAAACATTGAGGACAATGTTTAGTTTTAGTATGGGGGGGGGGGGGTGAGTAGATACTTCACCTTGCTTACGTCAACACGCAATCCAATATTCATCTTTTTGTTATCAAATAAGGCTAAAAATGGCAAAATTTCAAATTTTTTCTAGTTTTTCATAAGTGTTTAAGACACGAATGTAGGTTTTTTGATGGTGAGAATAAGAGTAATTTTGACTCGACCGTACGTGTTGAGCACTTAGCTTCGATTCCTTAACTTTTTAGGCTAAGTATCTTAAATGAGGACGAGAAATGAAGTTATTTATAAGTCTCGTAATCGTCACGATCTCATGTGTAGTAATTATTAGCTTATTCTCCCCACGCTTTTGTATAATAAATTGTTAATAAATATTGATTTAGCGGTTTAGTCACTATTGTTGGTTTCTAATTTGTTTTAGTAGCTTCCATGTAATTAAATTGGGAAAACA
The DNA here is from genome assembly GCA_025667525.1 of Glebionis coronaria. NCBI lineage: Eukaryota > Viridiplantae > Streptophyta > Magnoliopsida > Asterales > Asteraceae > Glebionis > Glebionis coronaria. The sequence goes on from JANFOE010001659.1 coordinate 76,446, forward strand.
TTAAGGTATCGCGAGCGTCAAGGTTTTGAACTATTGGCAACCCGAATAATCGAAAGCTTCACCTAATAATAAGATTTCAAGTGCTCACCTAAATTAAGCAAAAATTTGAAGCTCACAAGGCCAAAAAATCTATGCCTAAATTGAAAGTGAATCAAGCCTTAATCTTTGAAGATTTAAAGATCCAAAATTCGCTTTAGCGTGAGGATATACGTCTTTGGCTAATATAACCATCGATGAGGCGGATAATAAAAGGCAAGGCAAGAGCTAAGTCATAATAAAAGCTTCATGGCGAAGTTGAATAAAAGATGGAGGTAAACCTATGATAATAAGACCCTTCCGTTAGGGGGCGTATAAAAGTCTTGGTAATAAGTCTCATGTTCAAAACCGTTATAAAACCGTGTTTATCGATCCTTCTTGTTGACTTAATTTTTTGACATCGTTGTCTATTAGGGTGAATTATTAATTTAATGATTTTGGTTACACCGTTAGACTCTATTTTTAGACCTAATCTCTATTCACGCATAAGTCAATGATGTATCCTCGTGATCATTAAGACAAAAATAAAATATAAGAGATACCAATTAGGAATAAGGGAGTTTAGGTTCGTAATTAACACTCATGAGATTTGACCGTGTTGCTAACTTATAATAACAATGATTTCGTTACACGCTTAGCATGGAATTGGGTGAAAATCGAGGACGACGAAATTATTTCTAACGAAGCATTCACGTGTTCTTGTTCTATGATCCTAAAAGTCACTTAATCGTGATGAAAACAATACATTATGTCTAAAACGCGTGTAGTATTTTATTTAAGTTTACTTCTTCAATAAATGTCATCATAAAATGAATTTTGGAAGTGCTATGATACTTAATTCTAGCATTGCGTGGGGACACGACAATGGTTTAGTATGGAGGAGTGATGAGACTGTATTTATACATAGTCTCATCGTCCAAATCGGGCTTAAAACGCTTAAAATATCATCAAAATACCCAAATATATGCTTGTGTTTGTTCATTGTGTATTTTAGGTACGGATATCGTGAATTCACCAAAAGATCAAAGGAATCAAGCAATAACGAACACGGGAAACGAAGCCGCACAAAGAACCGGGCCCAATTACGGAAGAATGTCAACATTGGTCCCTCATTTTTGAAGATTTGGCAAGAAAAGTCCTTGAAGAATTCATTTGTTCAAGTTACATCCTTGATATTTGAAGACATGTGCAAAATTGGCCCTTAAAGAATGATGAAATTGCATTAAATACCCTTTGAATGGTTTTTATAAACTTTTGGTGGTCAAAATATAAGTTATTAAATTTATATAACAAAGGATTGCATATGGGCTGTTATAACCCAAATGACAAGTTTAAAGGAATTGGGGGGCCAATTGGGCCATACAAGGAAAGATAAACCCACCAATACCATCCATCCACGTCACCCACACTTAACCCCTCCACCAATCACATTCCTTCCCTTCTACACGTCACCCTTCCACCACCAGTTTATTTAAATAAACCTGGTCAAAAAGTCAAATCCCCCATTTTCCCACTAAACACATTTTTAAACTCCCTAATCCGATTAATACACACACTCAATTCACACACTCATGAAACAAACCCTAATCCCTAATCACCTTAATTATAAAGGGGTTTTGGGTCATTATTTCCAGAATGATAATTCCCCTTCCCCTAAACAAATCCCCACACCCAGAAATCTCACCATGTGACCACAATGGTCCCACACACCCTCCCCTGCTTCAACAAATATGGCAAAGAAAGAATCAAGCCAGGAAATCAATGACTCTTGTGATTTCCTTGGTCCCCAAGAGCAAATGTAGGCCTCAGATTAATTCTACAGCTGTCATTCACGAGATACCCATTTGACCATTTTCAAATCAGTCAAGATCAAGGGCAAGACTGGAAATCTCCAAATTAGGGTTTAGCTTTTTAATATTTTATTCTGTATCCTAGAATCTTCTTTTTAGTAGTATTTAAAGAGCAACCAACTAGTGGTTTGCCTTGTTCCAGTTTTTTGTACAATTTATAAAAAGTAATGAAAATGAAACTTTTAAATGGTGCAAATACTGAGTTCCTCTTTCTAGCTTTGTTAGTATAATGATTTCAATATTTGCAATTTAGTCTTAAGTTACTGTTCAAAAGTTTTCATCAAAAACGTTTTTTTAGGAATTTCAAAAACTCAAACCTAAGCTAATTGTGGAAGTGAAAGTGGAAGCCATTAGCTTGATTTGCTGTTTGAGAGTTATTTATCTCAGTTTGTTAAGAAGTTTTCAAAAGATTGGTTTTAACACGTTTTTTTTAAGATTTCTTTCAAAAATCTCATTTTCATTTTTTTATTATTTCACTGTAGCAAAAGCTACAAGCCAAAAGCTTGTAGCTCTTGCTACTTGCAGTTTGTCTGTTGGTTTTGTGATTGTGTGCAGGTTTCAAGACACAAGTCTCATTCATCTTTCTCCATTCCACCATCCATTTGAAGACATTTGTTCTGCCTAGGGTCCTACCTTGGATTCCTACAACAGGCATCTCTACTCATCTTTAAGCTCAAATAAGTTCCCTAATCACACCCCTAGAAGGCATAAGCAGGTATCTGCTTGAACCCTATGGGTTTTGGTTTATGAACTTTTCATGTGAACTTATATGGATTTTGTAAGTTGCTTGTTTATTGTGTGTTATTTGTTTGTTTATGCTCAAATCTGATCTAGATGCATGTTAGAAGTAGTTGATATCTGTTTAGTTAAAGTTTGAATAGATTTGGTTTGCAAAAATTGGTTTTCAGAACATTAAGAAGTGTTTGGGTCTGCATATTAACCTAGGAGTGTGACAATCCTTTGGTCCAATGGTAGTCTAGACATGCTTGTTATGGTTGTTTTGGGTTATTGCAGTATTATGTTTCATGTTTTGATAAGTAGAAATAGGATTTGTATGCTTAAAATTTGGTAGGACTAGGCTAAATCAGTAAGTTAATTTATCTACTTGCTTAGATTAAATTTGACCACCAATTTTTGTATGCTAGTAGATCTGGGTAGTATCTAGGTTTGCTGCTTAGTTGGTTGTGAATTGGTGTAGAATTGAGCAAGAGTTGGTGAGCCAAAGCTCACCAAATTGCCAATTACATCAGCAAATGTCATCAGACCCCATAGTAGTCATAACAGTCACTTTCTTGGCCCCTTTGTGTGTAAATTTTGTGAACGACTTGCTCTTTTTCTTGTATTATTGACTCCCCACAACCCAACTGGTTGTGGGGGTGCCTTTGTTGCCAAGAAACACCAAGCCAATCTCAAGTTACAAGCTAAACAGTCACCAGACTTGTTTCTATAACTATCAGTGGGAACAAATTTCCCACTGCTAGTGTTATCGTTGGTACTGCTACACAAGCAGACAAAAGTACCAAAGTGTCACTTTCATTCTTTTTACTTTTTTGTCTTTAGTGGTCAAAGTTAGGAGTTATAACTTGATTCCAATTTTGTAATTTTTCTTATTTTATTTTTGATTTTTCTGTCTAATTTAGTTTCTTGTTACTGTTCATCTATTATTTTTTAGATTAAATTGCATTTTAAGTTAGTTTTTAATATTCTGTTTTTGTCTATTAGTGACAAAAATTAATATTTTTCAGTTTTACAAATTTTTTTAGATTTAGAAAAATATTTTAAGACTTTTAGTTTAAAAATATTTTACTGTTCACTTTTTTATTAACTTTAGAATTAACTTTAGTTTAATTAGGGTTTTATTATAAACTGTTTTGTCTTTTAGTGAAAATTTTTACTTTTTCCAAACTTTTTCATTTTTCTACTGTTCATTAGTATAATTTAGGATTTTTAAAATTGTCAAATTATTTTTAGCATTCTTTTAATATTTTTAATCATTATTTTAGTTTAAAATAGTTTTTAGTGTTTTAAAAAATAGAAAAATAGTTTTGAAAATTTAGGAAAAATACTTATTAGTCTTTAAATAATATAAGTGAGTCATTAGTTCATTAAAATAATATTTTGGGATTTTTCTTAATTATATTTAATTTTAGGGCTTTAATTAGCATTTAAAATTGAATATTTAATTAATAAAAGGTTTTAAAAATTATTTATTGGATTTTTATCCTTATTTATATTATTTTAGACTTAGTTTAAACTTTTAATTAATTTTTTAGGTTTAATTTTTAATTTTGTCACGTTTTACGTATTTACGTTCGCGTTTTACGTCATTACGTCGTAGTGTAATCGTAACCGTAGCTCATCTTTAATTTTTCTCTTCTAAACAAAAAATGTCACAAATCCAAACTTTGATTTTATATAATTGGCACACTTAATTCACACACCTCCTTCGAGAACGAACCCGCATTTATTCGGACTTACAGTTTTTATTTAAATCGTAGAACTTAATACTTGCCACATACGCGTTTTTCCTAAAACGTGTACGATTTACCTACATCAGTAACTCGGGAATTCTTCGGCACCATTATAGTCAAAAGATTTTTAAACATTTTACTCAAAATATTTCTTTAAAAATATTTATGGTTAAAAGATTTTTGAAATGTTTTATTCAAAACCTTGGTTCTAAAAATCTTTCGTTCTCTATAACAAGAGCTCTTGTACCAAACTGTAACACCCCCAAATATTTCACATTTCAAATCAGCGGAAGAGTCGTTTGTGTTACGGGATATCACATTAGTCAAATCATAGACTTAAAAGTCACGTCGTTTAATAACAAATAATTTTCCATTCATAAATATCAAATTACATAGGTCCTCAGGTCAAATATATCTTACAAATTTACAAAACATTTGAATGGAAATTTTTATTTAAATGCGGGACATAAACTCTTGTCATCTTCCCGAGAGTTACCTTCAAGTACCTAAGATAAAACATGTTAAAAGTCAGCAAAACGCTGAGCGAGTCCATAGAGTTTAATAATAACCATTAATCATAAAACCGTTATATAATCATTACCGAAAAACATTTTTGTACAATTCTTTGTTATAGACCATAACATAGGCAAAAAAACATTTTATACGAATCATTGTCGTAAATCATAACATAGGCCTTAAGCATTTGATATGAATCATTGTCGTAAATCATAACTTAGGCCAAAAACATTTAATACGAATCATTGTCGTAACAACACCACTAATACGTCTTATAACGTTGTTTATAAAATAATAAAAACCGTTATATAAAACAGTTATGTAAAACCAGAACACAGGTATAATCATAAATAAGACCCCATATTGCTAGTCAGGCAATATATTATAATTCAAATCACATATCATACGTTATTCCTGAGACCGCAGCCTCAGGATTACCATTATCATTATTATTATCGGATTATTATAAGCCGCATGACATTGTTACCTTTCTATAAAATATATCGGGTAGCTAGCCCAGATTTCATTTTCCCATTTAAAACAGTGTGTCGTCACAATAATCATGCTAAATATATCCCTCTCATACATAAATTTGCTTACTAATCAATGTGGCACGACGATGATCAACCGTCAAGGCGCGAATTAGGGTGATCTTCACCAAATAGTACTATTATATGCATAAGCGTCTACCACTCCCGGTAGTTCATAATTCATGCTAATGGGACTTATAGTGACATAACCTAACTAATAATAGTCTATTTCAATCATTGATTGGGTCATTCAATCAATCGGGTCCATATCAATAAACATACAATCAGGACCACTTGTGTTCTATCTTTATTAAAACTAGCATGTTATCTCCCTTGCGGGTTTATAAAACACTTCACAAAACATTTAAAAGAGTGTGAGGCTATGAACTCACATTAGTTGGGAAAGGCGGGTTATCGGCAATTAGGATGTAAGGTACGTGCCTCGATCACGGGAACCTAAACAAATAATACTCGGTCTTAGATTATCGTCAAATATCTTTATAAAAGTTGTTATGTATATGTAATGATGTCATAACATGATGATCAAGTGGGGTTTTATTACTTCATACAACATTACTAGTTACAATGTACTAGTTAACTTAGTCTAGTTATACTAGTTTTAGCCCATTTACATATTAAGGCCCAATAAGCCCATTAAGAGTACAATATATTATATTAGTCCATTAATATTTTTAATACCATGCCCATACTCATATGTTGGGCCCAAGTGGGTTAATCCCATGAGTAAGTCCAATAATATTAAACCAAACTAGTTGGGCCTAATGGTCCAACAAGGCTAATTTGGCCCATTATGGTCCATTAGTTATAAAACTCGGTTTTGTCGATTTTTACTCGTCACGTGTGTTTACATATCAGTATATGTTCTATAAAAATGTTACATTATAAGGGTTCGGCCATCTATGTTTTATTTGGCGAAAACGTTAATCTTTCGGTTTTAGCCGAAAAGACGTAAAACTTATATATAGTTTGTTGTTTTAGAAAACATTTGAGTTTTATTTTTATAAAATGTACTATTTACTTATTATAGTGTATAAACATATTTTATATTAGTTATATCAATTTATTAAATGATACATACTTATTTTATATAGTATTTCACTTTGAGTGCTCTTTTAATAATATATACTTTAGTCAAATCTGATATAGAATTTTAAGTCCACCATTTTGATCATATCTTAAGTTCTACAAAGAGTTGAAACCCCAAACTTTTACTGTATAAACTACATGATATTTTCTACAAATAACTCCCTTGTAGCTCCTACTCAAAAGTGTTTTGTCCATATCTTGCTCATTTTTTAACATTCCATTGTATGGACAATTCACCACTTATGTAATAATAATTTATCTATCTGTATATCCAATAATCTCATCCATTTAACCAAGTAAAAATATTCAAATTTACTGTTTATAACAGCCTACAAATCTAGTCAAGATTTTAGCAACTTTTTCTTGTAGTTTTAGTCTTTTTAACCTAATCTAATGACATAAAATCCCCACACAATATATTGATCATCATTTATCATCATCATACATATACATTTTTGAAGAAAATAAATGAATACATTTACAAAACAATAAGGTGATAGAAAGAAATGATCTTGTACCAACCAATATGATGAAAGGTTGAGATTTATGATGAACGAGACTTGGTTTTTCACCAAATCTTATGGACTTAGCAAGATCACTTTTTGAGACCACCAAATGTATGAATACTTCTTGAAAAATCAGCCCTAAACCTCCATAAGAACTCCTTTTTATTTGTTAAAATCACCTCCAATATTCATCTCTTCAAGTAGGGATCAACATATGTGGATTGTGTATAAAGTTTATGGTTAATTTTTGATGAATGGTGGTGTATGGTGGTGATGTTTAGACGGCAAAGAGAGGGGAGAAGAGAGAGTGGAAAAATTTTCTAGTTGGTTTGCATGTACGTGAGAAAGTGGGAGAAAGTTTGGTGGTTTTTGGCTAGTGGTTTAGCAAATGGTTAGGACAAGTGTCTTAACACTTGTAAAAACTTGACACAAGGGTGCCACCCCTCTTGTTTTGGCTGCCCATAGTGAGGGGGTGGGACAAGTGTAACTTGTTTCATCTCCTATTATTTTATGGGTACTCCTCGATTCTAGTTTCCTCAATTTGCGTGCCCTCGGGTCGACTTACGAAGAACATTTTTATAAATTATCATACTACGGCATAAAAAGATTCTAATAAAAATTATATCATAAAAAACGGAGCACAAAAGCGTAAATACGTAGACCTAAGGTTCCCGGTTTAATCGTAAAAGACGTTGAATTATGCATGTAAGCCCTAATTTCATCCCATGAATTTGTGTTTTCATGAACCCACATAAAATTTCAAAATAATATACGAGGATAAATTTACTACTTGAAATGTCGGACTATCACAGACACGTAGTATGTAAACGTACACACGTAACGTAGAGTTTTCCGGTTTAGACGTAGACGATGCTAATTTAAGATGTAAACCCCAATTTCTTCCCAAAGTGAGTGAGTTCATAAATTATCAATAAAACAATGATTATAAATAATAATTGAGAATAAAATAACGACCTCAAATTGACGGATTGTCACATATATTATCACTTTTGTCAAATGTCAACTAAAAGTTTACATAAAACATTGTCCGACGAATGATGTAAAGACATGACGCACAGTCATAGTTGAATCTTCATATAATGCAATGATCCAAGAGTATGATATTGCTTTTAAAACGAACAAAGATTGCAAAAGGAAACAAGAAAAATTGTCAAACGATTGATGACGAATTGTAAGGATGGACTGCAAATGTAGTCATTCAAATGACCAGTGTCCAAGAATTGTTGACAAAATATTAATATTCCATGTGAAAGTTGAGATAAAATGAACTGTAACTTGATCACAGTAATGGTTGTAAAACTCTAGGATGTACTCAAGGAGTCAACAACCCTTTAGCGAACTAATCTGCATGATTACCGACTACTCGGATTGAAATTTTTATACAAAAGATCCGAATGGTACCCTAGAAATATGTTAGTAACAAACATCTACAGTTGTTCAAATACTTCAAAACGAGTTTTGATCAAGTTAACACCGAGTTTTAATGTCAACAACACAATTATAGAATAGATGAGAGAT